>JAWWMP010000068.1:974623-999021 GCA_035047865.1 Dendrocincla tyrannina | reverse complement strand
TATCTATATCTATATCTATATCTATATCTATATCTATATCTATATCTATATATCTATATCTATATCTATATCTATATCTATATCTATCTATATATCATCTATCTGTATCTATGCCTAAATCTATACCATCTATAGCTATATCTATACCTATCTCTATCATGCATATACCTACATTTGCATCATCTGTATCCATATCAACATCCACATTCAATTTCATACCAGTTACATCAATATCCATATCCATTTAATCTGTATCAATAGCTACATTCTTTTCATCTATATCTGTATCTATATCTGTAGCTACATCCATGTCATTCATGTCCATACCCATATAATCTATATCTATACAGTCTGTATACCCATATTTGTATCCATAGCTATACCCATACTTATATCTGCCTGTATATTCTACCCATATCAACCATATCCATAGAATCTCTATCTGTACCTTTACCTTGCACATCCATGTCTATATCCATATCCATATCAGCCATATCCATAAAATCTGTCTATAGCTGTATCTTTAGCATGTGTATCCATGTCCATATCCATGCCCACATCCATATCAGCCATATCCATAAAATCTCTGTCTGTAACTATATCCTTAGCATGTTATATCCATGGCCGTGTCCACACCCATATCGATCATACCCACAGCCTCTCTGTCTGTACCCACAATCAGCTGGGAAGGGGCTGGGGTGCTGTGGGGCAGAGGAGGGAAGTGGTTTCCATGGGTGGAGGGAGCCACAAGCCATGGAAGGTCCCAGCACCCAGCCCTGGGCTGTGAGGTCACAGTGCTGGGGAGCAGCGGGTCGGGGCTCACGGGTGTGACAGGAATGGGAACAGCCCTGGAACAGAGCACATCCCTGGCTGTTGCTTTTCCCCTGGAGAGCAGGAGGTCTCCCGGCAGCCCTGGGATGGTGCCCAGGGAGAGGGGGCAGAGGGACCCAGCAGAAGATGCCCTGCTCTGGTCTGGGGAGGAGCACCCAAATCTGTTTGTGCATTTCTCACTCCAGGGATGGCTGTGACATTCGGAAAAGGCTTTTTCTTTTTCCCATGTGGACAGAGAAGGTTCATTCTGGAAATGATGCTGCCAAAATCATTGAATCCCAGAATGGTTTGGCTGGGGAGGGACCTTAAAGTCCATCTCATTCCACCCTGGGCAGGGACACCTTCCACTAGTCCAGGTTGCTCCAAACCCCATCCAATCTGGCCTTGGGCTCTTCCAGGGATGGGGCAGCCACAGCTTCTCCGGGCACCCTGTGTGAGGGCCCCCAATCCATGTCCTGCCCCCAGTTTTACCACATTAAGAGTGTTTAACCACACTCTGGGTGGGAGCCTTGGAAAGGGAAGAGGCTGGCGAAGGGAGGGTGGAAGGATCAGCACCGAGGTCTGATCATCCCAAAATCCCCATCACGCCGGCCCCTTGCAGGACAGTCTGAGCCTCCCTGAGCCTGGGCTTTGCAACATGAAGCTGGTGATTTTAATTACCAGCAGAGAGAAGAAAAGAGTGGGATTTTTTTACAGCTGGGTAAGTCCTCCATGGGGCAAGAGAAGAGTTTTTCCTTTTATAGCCTACATCCCATTGCTTGGATATAATCTCTTCTATGTGTCCCTCTAAATACTCTCCTACAACTTCAGAGTGGCCGTGCCCTGACCCTGGGGCTGCTAAATCCTCCCTCTGCAAAGCCCTGGGCTAAATCCAGGCCATACCTGTGAGGGTTATTCCTGCCCTCTGGGTCCAACAGCACTGCAGTGTTTAAAACATGCCTGGCCCTGCTAAAAAACCCTAGAAGAAGGAGAGCGTGCAAGCAGGGAGAGGGTAAGGGCAGTGCTGCAGCAGCTGGGGGAAAGGAGATACAGATGAGTGTACATGGCTTTTCAAGAGGGAGGAAGAATAAGCCTGAGGCTTCGGTCAGCTGTCACCAGGCTGAGATAAGGAAGGGGGAGTTTAAATCCCATTTAGACAGAATCCTCAGGGAAGGGCTGGAGTGGGGAAGGCAGTGGGAGGCAGCACAGATCCAGCTGGTGGAAATCTCTCCTCCAGAGCAGGGATCAAACCTATCCACGAGTGACTCTGGTTCTTCAGCAAGAAGAAATTGGGTGGCTGATCTCCCTGCACCACTTTTGAACCACTTTTGTTGCTGTGAAAGGGCTTTTCTGCTGATGCTTTGGCACCCAGTGAGGTGGAGAAACAAATGTGAAATCAAGGGCCAGAGCATCCAGCTCCTTCCCTGTTGCTTTATTAAAATGGTATAAAATAAATTCCATCCTCCTGTTTGCTTTCTCTGGAGCTGTGGCTGCTTTTTGGAAGAGTGAGAAGGTAGAGGCTGCAAGCCCAGGCAGCTCTGGCTCCTCTGCCAAGCAAAGCACCAGGGGAATGGGACAAATGCATCAGAAAAAGCCCATCTTACAAAATAAAACCTTGAATCTTCACTTGAAAATGAAGGGAAAATCATTTTCTGCTGCAACTGCTTAATTAAAGGGGGGTTTCAAGGGTGAAACAGAACAGTTTGGACTGGAAGGGACCACGGCCCTCTCCTCATTCTCAAAATTCTCTGCAAAAACATCTGAAGTCTCCAAATGGGTAGATTTGGAGCAAAAAAAGTCTAGAAGAAGGTGCAAATGCAGTTTTGAGCCCACAGCTCTATCTCTACAGGGAGTCCAATTGCAGCCAAGCCTGCTCTGATCCCTGGGATCCTTCATCCACAACAATCCAGCAGTGCTGGGCAGAGGGGGCACTGGGAAAATCAAGGCTTTTATTACATCATATGGGCAAGAGGGTCTACATCTCAAGGAAAACAGAACTAAATGAAAATATGAGGATTGAGGACAAATTTTCCCTTCTGGATGCCCTGACCAGGACACCAAACAGGGCACTGAGGGGTAGGAATTTACTCAAGACAAGTTTGGCAAGACATTAAAACATGGGGGTTTTGCACAATTCTGGCTCCAAACACTTTTTGCCCAGGATTAGGAGCACCCTGAGGAGCTGCCATCCTGCTCCCTCTGCTCTGCATCTATTTCGTGCTGGTCACCACTGGAACTCCTCAACCCAAGCTCTGGTTGCTGCACCAGCAGCTGTGAGCTCTGCTGAGCCCCAGGCCCCAAGGATCCAGAAATAAAGAATCAATAACCTATATGAGAAAGCTCCAGGTCTTTCTAGCTCAGATCAAAGTAGCAGAAACTTGTCCTACATGTTTTTTGTTTTTTTCTGCTGCAGAGATTCTTGTCTTTTTCTTTCCCCACCAGCTTGTGGCTCTAATAACTCATCCCAGGTAGCAGCGATGGGATCGGGATTTGATTACTGATCTGATTTAGGCTGTCAAGCCGGGTGTCTCTCTGCAGAGATTGCAAGTGTTTCATGGCCAATTTGCAATGAAAGAGAGAAGCTTAAGGAATGATTTATCCCATAACAATAGCAATGAGCAGAACTGAAGGGCTGCATGTGGCAGCATCCCGCACACGGGGTGGCGCTTCCAGCAGGCTCTGCAAGGAGCTGGGACACAAGTGACAGCCACAGATGAGATTTGAAGGGGAGGAATGTGCATTTCAGATTCCTCCAGCAGCTTCTCCTTGGTGGGAAGGAAGGATAAGGAGGTTGCATCTTGTCTGTGATGATGTAAGTTGGTTGTTAGGGTGATTTCTGTTGGAAAATCCAAGTTGGATCCATTGCAAGTGCCAAGTCACTCACCCCTCCGCGGTCCCTGGAGGGAGGACGACCCTGGCTCACCTTGCAGGAGGTGGAGGCTGCTCAGGGTTCACTGAAATGAGCAGGAGGAGACACTAAAGAGGTTGTGCATCAAAGTACAGGCTTTGCCTCTCCCTGCACCCACCCTGGGAACGGGCTGCAACTGGGGCTTGACAGTTGTGGTGTCAAAACAACTCTTGTCCTTTCTCCACCTTAACTGCCTTTTTTATTGCAGAAAGAATGTCTCACCTGAGAAGTCCTTAAGATGCCACAGATGATTTCTTCCCTGATTAAGTGCCAAGGGAAGCTCCTGAGGGGGTTGTTTGATGTCACCAGGAGAGGTGATGAATCAGCAAGTGCAGCTCACCCCATGGGTCCCACAGCCTGGAGAGCTGGGGGGGGGGGTGGTGGGGACAGGCTGCCGTGGTGTCCCCAGCTCCAGGGCAGGGGTCTGGAGGCCCAAAGGGGCTGTGACAGTGCTGGGAGGTGGGGCAAGGACAAGGCTGGAATCCATACACGGAAGGCAGTGTCCTCGCTACCATCACCAGTAGGGTCAGAGTGATCTTATCAAGAGTTTCTGAAGATCTCAAATAACTCTGACAGCCCCATCTCCAAAATCCTCATTCCCAGGCATTGACAAGTCCTCATCTGAACACATTCCAGCCCCAGATATTAACTCAGTACAGCCTTATGCCTCACTCCCTGTAAGATGAACATCCTTGTTCATCTGTGTATCACAGCCAAATCACTGCCCTCCCCTCTTTTTTGCATTAATCAATACCATTCCCAAGTATTTCCCCTATGGATGGGTCCATCTCCTTTTCCACTGTGGCTCCCGGGAACCTTTTCATCCCTGAGAGCAGGAGAACCCAGCCATGCAGCCAGATTTATGTCACCACGCTCCAAACACTGTGTCCTCTTTCAGGGTAATGGAGCACAAAATTCAGGGAGATCATTGCAGTGAAACCCGACGTGTCTTTGCCGTGTCATCCCTCTGGGAGTGAAGTCCAGAAGAGCTCCTTGACCTTGATCCTTTCCTGCTGCTCTGCTCCTCCTCAGAGACCTTTGCTCCAAGGGAAACTGGGAGAACCCCTCTGCTCTGAGGGAATCTGGGAGAACCCCTCTGCTCTAATCCCTGCACGATGCGAGGAGCATCTTCTCTCTTTGCCTTGGTTTGCAAACTGTCCTTGCCTCCAAAGGGAGCTCAAACATCTCCTCTCTCAAGTGAAGGGCGGCCGTCACCCACCACGGCGTCGAGGAGCTTTAAGTGAACCCCAAACCACCCTGACCCACTTCACTCCCTGTAGTCAAGGAGATGTTTTCCTCTTTGGAAGAAAAGAGATGGCACTGGAGGGCCTGATTCTCATTTACACTCGAGCTGCTCCGAACATAAAAGGGCTCTGGGAGCTGCGTGTGCAGCCTGGAGAGGCTGGAGTGTAAATGAGAACCCAGCCCTTCAGCTGAGGAGGTGCCTTCAGCATCGGCCATAAAAGGCTCCAAATTGTCACATCCCTTCTCCCCCAACGCTTCAGGAGCCGCCACCGGGGACGGGGTGATCCCAAAGGGCCCGGGTGACACCCCTAAGAAGCACGGGGTGATCCATTATGCGATTTAACACTCAATAGTCAAGAAAGAAGCACCCACTCCCCAGAAGAGCCCCCTGGTGACCCGTGTACCCCACTGCAAACTCCCCCAGCTGCAGGCAGGGAGGAGCAGCACCCTGTGCCATCTCCCAGTGCCCCCTTGTCACTCCAGTGGCATCCCGTTTGATCAGTCCTTTGGCACTGCACGGCTCTGCTCACACTGGGAGGGATTCTTCAAAGAACTGTGGGATTGTTTGGGCTGGAAAAGATCTCCAAGATCATCGAGTCCAGCATTTAACCCAGCATTGCCACGGCCACCCTGAACCCACAGCCCCAAGTGGGTTCCCTCATCTACACATCTTTAACTCCCTCCAGGGCTGGGGTCTCTACCACTTAGGGAAGTCATTTCTGCTGAAATCCAGGGAATTACACTGACCACAAAGTGGCTTTGACCAACTGAAGAGGAAGGGAACGTCCCCCAGACTCTCCCTGCCTGCAGCATTTTGTTGATCTCCTGGATTTGGGGGTGTGTGCACAAACCCACATTTCCACACACCTAAAAATGAAGATTTATGGAGACCCACAAGTTTTTCAACCCTGGCTTATCTTCTCACAGTAAATCCAAATGCAAAGGGATGTGGAGATGGTTGAAGGAGTGCACGTGACATTCACTGGGGCCATGAGGACATTTGGGGGTGCACAGTTAATGGGGATGCACATAAAGTGAAGGATTAACACAAACCAGGATGGACCATCTCTAGATATATTTATATTTGTATCCATCGCAGAGGTAAACTTGCACTGTTTTCATGTTAAATAGTGCCAGCAGAACTTCCCCTGAGTTTATCTCAATAAACAAAACCTCACACACCCTTATTTCTATTTCTAGCATGGTGAGGGAGGTGCATTCCCACCTCAGCTCCTCCTTCCAGGGCTGGAAGCTGCTCGGAGGCTCCTGCAAGTCCTCTGAGGAGCCCAAACTGGGTTTGTCAAGGGGCTGCTTTGCTTACCACGAGGTCATATTTGTATTACTGATCAGAAAATTAGGAAGATGCGTCAATCTGGGCAAAGGAATTAGGAATAAAGTGTAAAGCCAGGCAAAACTGTGGTCCTAAGTCGACACACTCTGAAAGGGCTTTTTTTAATGATCAGTTTGTGCATCTGCTGGAAATGATGTTTGAGCAGGGCCAGAGCAGTGAGAATTCAGGATTATGCTAATGAGATGAATAATTTCAGGTTAAAAAAGAATTAAAGAGCAGAAAACCTTTGAAAAACACTGAGCTGCTTCATCCCGGTGCCTCTGAAGTGAAGGGCTTTGTTTCAGAAGTGCCAACACCTTTTGCTGCGCTATTTTGGAAACCTCCAAAGCAGCTTCCCCCCCACCTTTTCCTTTCCTTTAAAAGGTGAACCAGAAGTTTAATTAATTGACAGACCCAACCTGAAACGCTCCGTTGTCCCGACTGCAGGAGGGAATTGTCACTCTGGGTGAGGCCACCCCGGGTTTTGTCTCTCTGCTGGTTCTCCCTCGCAGCATTCCCAGCTCCAGACCCACCAGGCACAGCCGCTGCCTCAGCTGCAAGTCCTTCAGCTGCTCCTTCTCTCAATAGCAATAATAGATTTCCCTCACTGCATGGGGGGGGGGAAATAAGCAGTGGGAGATTTATTTTCCAAAGGGACGCATGGTGCCTTCTGTCTCTGCCTGAATGGCCATCGTTGCCGTAATGGGAGATTATGGAAGAGCCACAGTGTCATTTTTCCATTTAATTGTCCCACCTGTATTTAAAGCTGGGGACAGGGCTGTTATTGGGACAAGACACTGTCACAGGCAATAAATCTGCCCTGAGGGAGGGGAAAGTGGGGCTGAAGGGATGGGTTTGCCTCTCTGCTGGATTATTTCAAGCCAACCTGAATTAAAACAGAGCCCTTCACAAATGACTTCCCAGCTAATGCCACTCCAGAAGAATAAACTGGAGCCAGGGACAAGCTCCCTCCCTGGCTGGGAGGGGTAATCATTCTGACAGGCCACCTTAAATGCCCCGCAATGCCCAGCTGAAGGAGGAGAGGGCCCTTGGGACCCACTGCCTGACCCAAACTGACTTTGGGACTTCTCTGGGAGAAGCCAAAGGCTTTTCCTGCTCCAGTCCCAGTTTGAGCTTGCTGGACCCTCCCACTTCTCTCTTGGTCTTCTGAAGGAAAAGCTTATATTAACTCCAGTTTCCTGCAATTTATTGTATCTTATCTTTAGCTTTTCCCCAAGCTTTGCCCCTTCCCAGAGCTGAAATACCCCAAAAAACCCAGTTGAGCTCCCCCAGCTCCCAACAGGCAAAACCCAGCCTTGTTTTCCCAAATGCACAAAAAAGAAAAATCCTCAGGCCCAATAAAATAATAAAAAACCCCAAACACGTTTCCTCTGAAAGAAATAAAACTACTTTCTCTATCTTTATATCTCATAAAGGTGCTGGGAAGGGCACAAACACCATTTTTATTTTTTAGGTTTGCAATTCACATTTAACCTGGAGCCATCTGTTTCACGAGCAGCTTGGCAGCGAGAGGGGGCCCGAGATGTTCATCTGCAGACGTGTCTCTCTCTCCAGCTCCCTCAATTTTCCAGCTGCTTTAAGGCAGGTGGCTCCTGGCTGGTGCCTGATGAGCCCATGGAGCTCCTGGACGTGAGTATTTCCACCCCCAAATGCCACCAGCCCCAAAATGCCCCTGGGAGCAACCAGCCCATCATCACTCACTGGTGTTGATAACCACAGAGCCCTCGAATTTGGGGGTTTATGGTTGTTTAAGGGGGTTTGAGCCCCTCTAGGAGCTCCCCTGAGGTTTGCACCTCCTCCTGGTGGGGAGTCTCTGATGTCTGGTAAAGGCTGGGCTTTCAGTGCATCCTCCCCCTCCACTGGAACATCTGATCCAGTCCTTTCCTCATTTCAGACAATGTTGAGACTGATCTTTTGGAAATCACAATGGAATTGGTCCCCAGGTCTGAAAGCCCTGAATGACAAGGTGTGTCCCCTGAGCTGGCACATCCCCTTCCCCACCCAGGGGCACGGAGATGGCCAGGGATTTTATTCCAGGCAGCCCCGTAGTGAGACATCCCAGCCCTTCCCTGAGGAGGCCAGTGGTCCTTCCTGACACTTCACAGAGACACAAAGTCACCACCATGGCTTTGTCCCATTCCGGTATGTCTGCCCTCAACTGGTCCAAAAATCTGTTGGCCATGGAGAGGGATAAACCCAGTTTCCCAAGGGCTCTGGACACCTCCATGACAGCTGTGCAGTGACCTGGAGGACAGAATTATAGAATCCAAGAATCATGGAATCATAGAATCCCAGAACAGTTTGGGTCCTAAAGGGCCTTAAGGCTCATCTGGTCCCACCCCCTGCCATGGGCAGGGACACCTTCCACTAGCCCAGGGTGCTCCAAGCCCTGTCCAACCTGGCCTTGGACACTCCCAGGGATGGGGCAGCCACGGATTCTGTGACACAACACTTGAAGTTGCACATGGAGAGAAGGTGGCCAAAAGCTGGACCAGGAGCAGACACATCCCAATCCCATGAAGACCTTACAGCCTTATTTATGCCCCATGTGTTTGGCACGTCCCAAAGCAGGGGAAGGCTCAGTCCCTGCCATTAACAGGCACAGCTCCTTATTCAGAATAACAACTGGATTAGTGAGGATCCGGGAGACAGCTGAGCCCGCGGGGCAGGGGAGGGTGAGGAGTGACCCGGGGGTGGCTCAGCCCCTCCCGGCTCCCTCCGCAGGGCAGAGCCTGGCATTTCATTTATCCAAAGGCAGGCAGTGCCTAAAGGACACGGAGCTGAAGGGGAGGGTTATTTCCACTTTAATGGCCATTAATGGAGCAGCACTTCTAGCCACTCTCTCCTTCTCACTGCAAACATCCCTGCCTGTTCCTTGTGCTGCAGATGTAAACTGGGTTGGGGATCCCTTCCAAGCAGGGAGAGACTTTAGTGACCCTTAATTAAAGGGTATTTGGGGCCAAAGGGCTGATGGGGGGTGACAGGAGGAGTGGGTGACTCTGCTGCCTGGTGGGGCAGGTTGGTACCCCTGGGATTAACACCAGGGAGGTTTTCTCATCCCCTGGCCCCCCATTGATGGGGGGTGATGGGTGAACTGGCAGAAAGCAGAGTGAGGAGAGGGTTTGTCTTTGACTAGCAGGGAAAAATGGGCTCTGTTTGCAGCTCAGGGCTGAGAGCCATTCCCTGGCATGTGTCCAACCCCAAATCCCAGCACCAGAAGTTTTTGAACAGCAAACATCACTACTTGGTGTCCTGGTAATATTTTTATTTGAAAGCAACATTAACATTGACAAATATTTCCCAAGAACAGCTTGAAGCTGATTATTTTGTTCCTGCCCATAGACACTGTCCATTACATGCAGCTCTTTCTCTCCATCCTGTGTTTATTTTGCTCTGAAGATCTCACATTCCACCTCATCTTTGGTGAGAGAGGGTTTGGGGGAGTTTCTTCTTCTCCCATTTTTTTTTGTTGTTTATTTCTCAGTTTGTTCTCCTGGAGCACTCTTGGAAAAACCCTTATAGAGATATAGATGTGCTACCCCCTATGGCTCCTACAGCACCCAAAAATGCTCTTTCTCTCTGTGGCTGCAGCAATAAATGTTATTTTTCATAATGTGTGAGTTACTCCACTTGGCAGAGCCATCATGGAAACACAAAGCAAGGCCAGAGCTGTGGTGCAGGGAGTGGGACCTCTGCATGGGGTGGGGACATGGGGGTGACTCGAGCCACCCCCTCACTGGGATTCAGAGCATTCAGGGAGCAGAAATCCTCACATCCTCCTTCTCCATCCGTGGGGTTCAGCCATACTGTAACAGGCAGGGAGTTTGCATTTCAGTAAAGCAAAGCCAGGATTTTTAGGTGATCATGTGGTGGATGTTCACCTAAAAGTCATTCCTCCAAGTGGGGTGACTTCACATCTCTTCCCTCCTGTCCTCTTCCTTCATCCTGGGCTTCTGGCCCATCTAAGGCTCTTCCAGCTGTTCAGTGCCTGGTCCTTGATGAAGCCCAAGAGGAACAGAACCCAGTCTATCCCATCTCTCTTTCCTCTTCCCATGAGGAGGCTGCAAACGCCTTGTGTTGTCCCCCTGATGGGTGGTGGAAGCTGGGCCCAGGGACTTGGGGCACTTCTGCCTGATGAACCCATTTTGCCCACCTTGAGAGGGGCAAAGTGCAAGTACCAGAAGGGATTCAAGGACCAGGGGGAGAAGGAAGGATCAAGTGTGAGATGCAAGTGCCAAGAGCAAGACACCAGGGTCAGGATTGGGATTCAAGCACCAGGGGTGAGATGCAACTGCCAGGAGGGAGATGGCAGCACCAGGGGTGAGATGCAAGGACCAAGGAGGACATGCAAGCAGTAGAAGGGAGGTGTAAGTACCAGGGTTGAGGTGCAAGCACCAAGGGGGGCATCTGAGCATGAGGAGGGAGATACAAGCACCAGGAATGAGATGCAAGCACGAGAGGTGAGATGCAGCATCAATGGCAAGATACAAGTGCCAGGAGTGGGATGCAAGGACAACAGAGAGATGATGCAAGTGCCAGAAGGGAGATACAAGCACCAGGAGGGAGATACCAGCACCAGGGTTGAGATGTAAACACCAAGAGCAAGATGCAAGTGCCAGGAGGGAGATGCAAACAGGAACGATGAGATGAAAATTCCAGGGGTGAAATGGAAGTGCCAGGAGGGAGATGGAAGTACCAGAGGTGAGATGCAGAATCAGTGGTCAGATACAAGTGCCAGGAGTGGGATGCAAGGGCAGTGGGCAAATGGGACAAGTACCAGAAGCACCAGGACAGAGATGCAACCACCAGGAAGGAGGTAAAATCACCAGAGTCGTGATGCATGAAACAGGAGCAAGATGCAAGTGCTAGGAGAGACATGGAAGCACCAGGAGCTTTGCCCCACTCCTCAGAGCACAGCCCAGCCCTGCCTTTTGAAGGTCGTCCAGAAAAGCTGTGCTGGAGCAAAGCCCCATCTCCAGAGGTGTGTGGTGGTGTTTTACCCATCCCACCAACCTCCTCCCCTGGCTCACGAGAGGTTTTGGGGCTGAGCTGCATCACGTGGCTGAGGCAGAGGGAAGTCTGGGCTCCAGGCGATTCCGAGCAGAGGCACAGAGATAAAAGCATCTCTTGCTTTCCTTCACAATTCGCTGAAATCTGTGCACATTGAATGCTTTGATATGGTAGCAGCAATATCAAACATGTCCTGGATGGGCTGGAATATGTCCAGGAAAGAAAAAAAAGGCGGGGGGGGGGCTGGAAAAAGGAAGTAGAGGTGAAAATCCCTGTGAAGGGAAAGCAAAGAGCAGCTGAGATTAATAAATTAAAAATATAGAAGTCAACTTTGTCCTTCAGCAGCTTGGACTGAGGGATGGGGAAAATTCTCTCCGTGTGCTCCAGGGGATTAAATGCTGCTGATTTACTGGAGCAAAGTGATCTCTGCATCACCGTAACAGCTCCCACGGAGTCCAGCTCACGTGCTGGGATGCAGATCAGCCCCGCTCTCTGGAGCCCTTCCCAAAGGTGAACCATCCCCTCTTGGAGGGCAGGAGCTGCGGGAAGGAGCGCCAGATCAATCCCCTTCATCCCTGCGCTTGGGTGGTCCATGAAAAGCAGGGCAGGGAACGGCAGCGGAGAAAGTGGCACCCGCCGAGCCCGACCTGACGATGCTAAAGAGATTATGGGAGCCTCAGGAATTCGGTTATGGCAGGAATTGGCCAAATAAATCACTGCAAACCAGTTCTTCGATGATTTTCGCCCTGTTTCATTTGCTTTATGAATCTCTCACGTTGGTACCGGGATCTTTACAGACGGTTATGCAAAAAAACTCGGGATTAAGTGCAGGGTTTGTCTCCTGTAATGAGACATTTAAAAGTTCAGTTTCTAACCCAAACAAGACATTTAGACTTTCTTTTTTCTTTTTTTTTCTTTTTCTTTTTTTTTTTTCCTTGCACAGGGAGCCCCTTTCCTAGTTCTTTAACAAAGGCATGAACTGATCTGTTTTTATTGATTTTCCTGTTGCTGAAAAACAGATTTTCGATAAAAACCTCTTTTACTTGTAAGTCATAAAAAAATGAGAGAGCGGCCAAAATGCTGCAGGTGAAAATGTTATGAAATATCAAGAAACACAACTTTCCATCATGTTCCTGGTACTTTTCAAAATGTTTCTGTCTTGCTAAGAAGCAGGAAAAGGCAGTTTGGGATCAAGCCCATCCTATTTCTCTTTTATTCAGTGTTTAGCTGGGATTTTGGTGCTGAGCATTCTGATCCCTCCTGCTCCACCCTGGGAGGGATGAACCATTTTGTTTCCACTTGGAATGGGCTCCATCACAACATGTTGTTTTCTCCACAGGACAGCACGGAAACATCCCACCAGCAGGATGGCAGGAGCATCATCCCAAGGCTGGCAGGAGCCACATGAGATCTGCAGCTACAAACCCTGGAGAAAAAGGTTTTATTGCTCATTTTTTGGCTAATACTTTGAAAAAAAGCCCAACTTGGTTCTTTCCCTTCTTTTGGTTGGGATGGAGATGCAGCATTCCCAAAAACTCTGCTCTTCCCTCCACCGTGTTGGGTGTGTGCAGACCTTGCTGTGCTCCCACCCTTCGGCTTTTTGCCCTTTGAAAATTCACTTTCAATAAAATCCTGGGTTTGGGGAGGGCACTGAGCAGAGGGGAAGGTGGTCGGTGGCACTGGGATGTTCATCCTTTCCAAGCCACCAGCACATCCCAGCCTTGCCTGAACAGGATCACAGACCTGCAGGTCTCACTAAGGAGTGGCTGGGAAGGGAATTGTGGTAATCCATCTTTTTTTTTCATGTTCAAGCATGAGATTGGATGTTTTCCTTTGGAACAGCTGAGTTTTCTGCGTTTAGCCATGGTGAATCCAGCTGGGCTGGGCTGTTCCTCGCTTTGGTGGGTCTGAGGAATAGAGGGAAAAGGGAAAACTTCCAATATCTCTGTGCTCCTGGGCAGCCGTGGCCAGGAGTTGCCTCTTCCATCCAGGGAATTCAACCAGGTTCTGTTTTCTCAATTAAAAATGCATTTTCCACATTCCAAGAATCCTTTGCAGGTGGATGGAGAGCCAGAGGCTTCACCAGAGCTTGGTAAGGACCAACCCAGTGGGTCAGGCAGGTCCAGGAGGGGGTGAATTTGCTCCCAACTCCCCGTCTCCACCTCTTCTTTGGAAAAACATTTCTCTATTTTCATCATTTCCTTGCTGACATGCCCGGAGCTGGGATGAACCTCTCCTTAGTGGGAGGAAAGGGATGGCAGGCAAAGCAATTCCCCCCGCTGGGTGAAATCAAGCCCATGGGCATAGAGGTAAAAAACCCTTTAAAGCTCTGAAAACACGGATGGAACCCTAAAACCAGAGGAAAATACAACTTGCACCCCGCAGGTTGCACTTTGGGGGTCTTTACCCCCTCCAGGGCGGAGGCAGAGCGGGGTGTTATTCCAACAATCGCCACGGCCGTGCCCGGGGAGGGTGCCCAGGCTCCTGTGCCCCGTGCCAGGGGCTGGGATGATCCAGCTGCTGCCAAGCAAACCTCGGGCAGGCCGTCACCCTCCAGCGCGCCCGCCCTGGGGTCGCTGGGGCTGCGCGGTGCTCTCTGAATTGAAGCAGTGGAGTGTGAAATAGGAATTACTGACAGCTCTTAAGTATATCAAGGGAACAGCCCTATTCCTTAATACAGAGCTGCTAATAGACATCTAAAGACCTATAAACCAGACAATTCCTCTATATCATCCTAGTTAAATCAATGTAGTTATATTACTCTCATCATTTTCCCTTTAACGTTTATTACATTTTGCCACTGTAATTTATTTTTTCATATCCATCAGCCGATTAAAGACTTTATTCTGAAGATACACATCCTTGTGACCTACTTGAAGCTGACCCAGGCTGGTAAGGAAAAGCAATTTGGTGGAGGAGGTTGGGGGGTTTCACCCTCCTTCTCTCCCTGGGTGTTTCACCCTTTCTCTGGGAGCACAGGAATGTTGGTCTGTCCTGAGATCAGATGGATGTGCGTCCTTGGAAAGCCTTTAGCAATTTTTATTCTATTTTTAAATAGTCCTCGTCGTGCCTGGAGAGCTGAAATACACTCGAGCTCAAGGCTCTGCCTTTCCAAGTGATGAAAGGAGGGCTGTGAGGCCGTTGGAGCTCCCAAAGTTGTCCCCTCCTTGAGCCACCACCTCTCCTCCGTCCCTGGCAGATTCGCAGGAGCAGGAAGGAGCAGTTCTTGAGTGCCATCTATTGATGCCGTCCCTCCGAGGTGCAGGAAAACAGCCGGAGCTGTGCAGGATCCGACCCCTTCCCGTGGGATTCAGCCCTGTCTGGCTTCCCTCTGCTCTGCCTGTGCCTGGACCTGCTGCCTCCTGAGCTGTCCCCTCCTTCGGCCAAGCTTTTTCTTTTTATTCCTCTGCCTGAATTATTTAAACATCCCCTCTTAGATGTTTATGTGGCCGGAGCCACTCCTCTTCCTTTACTTCCAAATAATTTCTCCCTTGGGATAAGAAGAGATGAATTATTTCTTTCGCCATTTGGGCTCATGTGAAACAATGTTTTATTAGTTTTTATTGGCTTTTTTGCTCCTGATTTTCCCCTTTACTTTTCACAGAGGGATCAGGGCACTGTTGCATTATTATGGCACCAGGATTGGTTTGAGGTTCTCCCAGTTTCCAGGAGATGCCAGGAAGGAAAAGGAGGGACGTAGGATGTGAGATCTTCAGGTCACGCCAGTACCTGGGTGTGTTGCTGACTACAAGAAAATAGAAGCAATAGGATTGCTGAGGGCCCAAAATGCCTGAAAATAGGAAGGAATGCCTGAAAATAGGAAGGAATGCCTGAAAATAGGAAGGAACGCCTGAAAATAGGAAGGAACGCCTGAAAATAGGAAGGAACGCCTGAAAATAGGCAGAACATGCTACAGTCTTGCAAGGAAATAAATCCCATGTGAGGCAAAGATGGGGAAACCCAAAGCTTTTAGAACAATTCATGGAATGGTTTTAGACCTGGAGATGTTGGATGTGGTTGGATGGGAAAACAGTGGAGGTGGGACAGAGCAAGACCATTTATTGTGGGCTTTTAAATTGCATTTATTATTTATAATGGATATTTATGACTTTTTATTTACTGCTGACAATTAAAGCGAGTTGGTTCAACCTCTTCCCTTTGCTTCACCCTCCAAAAATCCACAGCTGAGAGCACCTGGAAGTTTGAACCTTGCAGGATAAAGAGCATTCCTGGGCCAGAGAAGGCGGATCGTGTCCAAAGGGACACACCAGCAAGGAAAAAAAGCACCCAGGGATGGCAATGAGGGAATTTAACTCGCCCACCTCCATCCCATGGGGCTCAGGGCACCTTCACCTGGACAAAGCTACCCCCCAGCACTGAACTTCCCATATTTCCCAGATTTAATCTCCCAAATCTTTCCTCCCACCCCAGAGAGCTCCTCCAGCAGCTCATGGTCATTATCTCAACGAGACCCCGAGCTCCCATCCTTGGCATTTAGCAGGGAGAGAATGGTTGCTCTGGGCGTGCTTTGCTCCAGGAAATGATCCTTTTTCCTTAATTATTTCCATTTGTTTGGCTCAGAAGCACCGGGAAGCTCTTTGTGCCTCATCAACAGCCCGTGGAGGGAAAGGACTCCTTGAGCTCTGCAAAAACATTCCCGGGATGGCAGAAAATCCAACCCAGCTTCAGTTTTAAAGGTAAGATTATTTCCACACTCCTGTGGGTAACAGGGATTCAGGGACTGGCATGGAGGGTATATAGGAAAGGTCCATGGGGATTGAGGGACCTTCATGGGGGTTATGTAGGGGAATTCTGATCCCTTTGTGGAAAACAGAGGAGAAATTAAGGAGGAAAAAAGCCAATAAAAACTAACAAAATGGGAATGTTGGCCCACAGGCATTCAGGGCCCTTGATGGGGTTTATATAGGAATGGTCCACAGGGATTGAAGGACCTTCTTGGGGGTTATATCAGGGAATTGTGATCCCTTTATGAAAAATAAAGGAGGAAATAAGAAGGAAAAAAGACAATAAAAACTAGTAAAATGGGAATGTTGGGCCCCAGGGATTGAGGGACCTTCATGGAGGGTATATAGAGGGATGCTGCACTTCTTTGCACCAAAACACTAATTTTTGACTGTAAAAGGAGCCAAATAATGAATCTTTTGTGGCAAACTAAGCCAAGTTTTCCCTACAGACCAACGGGGAGTTAGTTACCTTGGGAACTAGATTTATCTCTTCCCTACTTAATACAGGGAGGGCACTTTTAATAACCAATTGCTGCAGAATTGCTGGGATAAATTATGCATCCCAGGCTTGGCAGTGACTTATGGACTTCTCCCTCCTGCTCCGGAGCACGAGGACCTGGCACCTTCCGAACTTTAACAGCCATTAAAGCTGGAATTTTAGCTGGAAAAAAAAGGGCTTTTTTGGCTTCCCCACCCAAATCCCTCCTGCTCGAAAAACAGCCAGGCCAATGTTGACTCCAAAGTGCAAATAGACACAAGAAAACGTGGTGAGGATGAGGAAGGGGAGGAGATTGATATTTATATTTAACATCTATGAAACACACATAGTGCTCTTGCAATGAGTGTGGGGAGGAGTCCTGCCCCTCCACGTTGTGATCTCAGCAAAAAACTTTCAATCTGCTTTGGAAATGACATTTTTTAAAATTCGTCCCATTTAAAATATTAATCTCTCACGTTATTAATAACATGGGGGAAATATATATTTTAAGTGAAGGTTTTTATCATCTGCTTATGGCTTTAATGCGTGGTTTGTCCTTTTCCAGCAGCCATCCATTCTCTGGACATCTCGGGAAGATGAAAACTTAAATTGTACTTGCTGTTGAATTTTTCATCTGAGCCTGATTCTCTCTTTAATATCTCATTTTTATAAAATAATCATCTGTCCAGCTTGGAGGGCTGGGAGAAACAAGCCTAATAGAGATTTCAAATCCCATCCTGTCTATTCTCATCTTCATTTGCAGCTTCTCCAAGGTATCCACGTGCCATGAACTTACCCTGAGTGTGCATCTCCTCCTGGTGATTTACAGGGATGCTCAATCCCTGTTGCTGGGAAGGTGGTGCCGGATTTGCATGAGATGGAGCAAAACTATTCTGGATTTGGGGGTTTCCATGAGTTTTCAGGTGTTTCCAGAGTTATTCTCTGCTTCCACGCTGCCTTTTGCCAGCCTCTTGATCCAGTTGGTGAACTGGGCTCGGTCCCTTCTCATGGTAGACACCAGTTTTAATCCCAACTATCCACGATTTTTAGGGATGCTACAGAGTAGAGGAATAGGCTGACTCGATATTAGTTTTTCAGGGAGATGCTTTCTGGACTGTGCAGCTGGGATGGCACCAAACTCCCTGCTTTCCTGGGATGCTCGGGACTGATGAGACAATTCCCCTCTGGAAATTCAGCCAGAACATCAGGTGAGGGAAAGGTGAAACCAAAGAAATAAAAAACCCCCAAAGAAATAAAAAAACCCCAAAGATATAAAAAAATAACCGAGCAGCTCTTTCCCCTTGGCTTATTTGCCTTGGCACAAGTCCTGGCATCACTTTTCCTCTCCCCTTTTCCCAGTTTGCTCCCAAAGTTGCCACGCTGTGTCCTGTGCTCCGTTAATTGCTGTTATGGATAACCCACACCCTGCTGATCCCGCTCCCGAATCCATCTGGAAACAGAGGGTGGGACCTTGCCAAGCCAAGGGAAAGATAATTTTTAATTAAACTCCCAGCAGCGAGGTTTTATCGCTGGCATCAGTTGGGCAGAGCCTGGCAAACCCCAGCTTTGCCAAGGAAAAGCTTTAGGATCATCGTCCTCCCAGGGATAGTGGTGGGGAAATGCTTTCCCTGCTTTTTATCCACATCCCTCCTTCTCTCTGTCCCTGCTGCCCTACGGACAATGCTCAAGGAAAGGGGGATATCTGTGGCACAGGGAGTGACAGCAGGAGCTGGCACCACCCTGGCATCAGGAGCTCTGCCTTTTAATTAACTCCAGAGCAAAACTGGCAGGGGCTTCTCTGGAGCCTCCAGTCCCCCATTGCAGGCCCTGTCCTGCCCCATTGCTGCAAACTGGGATGGGAAAGGAAAAAGGAACTGGAGATGATGGTGGGGACACAACTCCGACAGCTCTCCCTGCCCAGCTGGGCTCGAACCCCCTTCTTAGAGCTAAAAACTCCGACACAGGAAAGCTCAGCCTTTATTTCCCCCTCCTTTAAAAAAATAATAAAAGAAATCGCATCCAAGGCTGTTTCTTTTTTCTTTTCTTTTTCCTCCTTTTTTTTTTTTTCCAGCTGCCCCAATTATCCCATTTGTTCAAAGCAGAATCTTGCAATTGGAGGCATTTTATTTATTCTGCCCGAGCCGTGTTTACAGCGGCGCATCGGAGCACTGGGGTTGAGTAAAGTGGTGCTGGTGGTTGGGGAGGGAAGGAAGGAGGGAAGGGGGGGAGAACATCTTTTTGGGCAGCAAAAAAATTAAAAGGAGGGAATTAAAAAGAGCCATTTGAAAAAGGCAGACATCAAAGGCATCATTTATATTTCAAATCGTGGGGAAATAACTTTATAATGAGGAATCATAATGGGGAACTGAAGACTCCGGCGTTATTCCATCTCCAGCTTCAAAACCCTCCCATTGTTCTAGTTGAGAGAGGCAAAAATAAAACCCTGAGCCAGGCAGTAAATTAGAGGGAAGAGGGAAAAGTAGAAGAAACTATTAATTTTTAAAGGAGCAGCTCCATGGCGGAAAGGACCCCTCTAAAAATCTGGGGTGTTGTGCTCCAAGGCTCCCGTTCCCCTGTGTGTTCCAGCTGGGGGTTTATTGTAGTTATTTGATTTTAAAAATCTCCAACCACAGCATCAGGCTGTGCTGGTCCCCATGGGATGTATCTCCCACCACCTCCAAATGCAATCCATCCCTTTTGTGGGGTTTAGCCCAAGGATGTTGCTCTGCTCATCACAATTCTGGTGTTCAAACCGACCCCTGTTATTCCAGGATTAATCAGTTAATGTCTGGGAAGGATGATACAGCTGCCAACTACTGTTACTATTGTCCCATTCAGAAGAGTGAGCTTTGCTCGTGATTAATTATTATTATTACAACCACTCTGGGAGCAGCAGGGGAAAAAAGGAAGCGAAAAAATCCAAGGGGTTTATTTGGAAATTAAATGCCCACTTTCCCCAAGGAGCATTTGGGGAGAAAGGGATGGTGGTATTTGCAATGCCTGAGGAAGCAGCTCCGGGAAGATAAGGGCTCGTTGGGAAGAAGGGGCTGTTTAGATGCTGAGCCCAGGGAGGATTCATGGAGATGCTCTTGGCAGGAGCACAGGTACCTCCTCGGGATGCTCGTGCCAAGGATCACCCGGGAAACTGGGGGCGTCTCCCCAAATCCACGTGACCATCCTGCATATCCTGCTGAGCTCTGCCCATGGAGCAACACCATGGCGGGAGCTGGGAAGGGCCCAATCCAACACCAGGATGGAGCAGAGAACAGACAAAGCTCGTTTCATCCTCTGTCTACTGCCAAGGCTTAAGGGATTTGGGAACTCAGCCCCAATTTAGTTTAATTCCTCTTGTTCTTTTTAATTGGGCTTGTGCATCTAAACCCCTTCGGCAAATCTCGGCTTTAATCTCCCCACGCCCCGGTTCATCATCTGTTCAATTATTAACATCTCTAATTACTATTAAACACGTCTCTCCTCCCAACTTGCCAGATGTCTGCTCAGCTCCGAAGGCGGGAGAAGGGGATTTCAAAGAGCCCAATGTCTTTTTGTAGAGCACCCAGGGATTTCTGTGTCCTTTGGGAGCTGCCAGATCCCAGGATGGAGCTCAGGGTGGCTTCATCCCATCTGAAAGCAGTAAGTATTTTAAAGAGCTGAAAGGGATGGTAAAGGCAGAGGGGCAACTACCAAGCCCTTCAAATGGAAGGGAACCATCTCTGTGCATCCACTCCTGGATGCTCATCCAGCTCCAAAGCCACCCTGAGCTTGCTGTGGGACATTCCCGTCCTGTACCTCACTTTCCCCCAGAAAAGTGGAGCTCAGGGTGCTCAGCCTGCAAACCCACCACTGAAATAAAGCTCCGTAACAGGAACAAACAGAGGCAAAACTTCCCTTGGGATCTTCCACTTCTATTCTGATTCCCCTTCATTTCAGACAGGAGAGGGGGATTTCAAAGAGCACCCAGGGATTTCTGTGTCCTTTGGGAGCTGCCAGACCCAGGGATGGGGCTCAGGGCAGCTCCACCCCATCCAAAGGGACGTGCTGACATGGGATGGTAAGTGGTTTAAAGAGCTAAAAGCGATGATAAAGCCCCCACATGGGAGAGATAGAGCCCTGTGCATCCCCTCTTGGATGCTCATCCTCATTCAGGGAAGGTTAAGGTTGGATGTCAAGAAAAGGTTCTTCCCCCAGAGGGTGGTGGGCACTGCCCAGGTTCCCCAGGGCAGTGGGCACAGCCCCAAGGCTGCCAGAGCTGCAGGAGGGTTTGGACAATGGGACAGAGACAGGGTGGCACTGTTGGGGTGTCCATGCAGGGCCAGGAGTTGGACAGGATGATTCTTGTGTGTCCCTTCTCACTCAGGATTTTCTACCCAAAGCCACCCTAAACTTGCCATGGGATGTTTCCTTCCTGTGCCTCAGTTCTCCCGAAAATTTGGAGCCCATGGTGCTCAACCAGCAAAACTCACCTCTGAAATAAAGCTCCATAATAGAAACAAACTGAAACAAAACTTTCCAATGGATCTTCCTTTCATTTCAGATTCCAGGTGGGAATGATGATGGACCAGGACAGCTCTGCCCGTGTCGATGTGAGCACTTTCATTTCTCTGTCAGCTTCACAAACTCTGGTAGAAAACTTGCTCCCTCCGCTCTTCCTCCACAGCCTCTTCCAGGTATTTTGTCAGGAAGAAGCACTGGGCTGGATTTTCCCGGGGTTTGGGTCTGTGTGTGGATCCCAGAGCTGAGGATTGTGTTTGTTATGCAGAATTACTCGTGCTGCTCTCCTGGGAACAGCGTTGGGTTGGTAGATAAATCCTTCCCTGGGCTGCTCTGTGGCGGCTCCGAGCAGGAGCTGAGCATTGGTATTCTGCCCTAGCACTGGATGATTTATGTCACTAAGCAACACAGCATGAACTGCAATTTTTCCAATCAAATATACAATTTACGCTACATTTTCGGGTGCATATTTTAGCAGACGAGCTGGAAATCGCTTGGCGGCAGCGCTCGAGTCGCCGACGAGTTTGGAAGTTCCAGTCGGAGCTGCAGGCTCTGGAGTTTGGGAATATTCAAACTCATGTGATGCTGCAAAGAGAGAAACTCCTTTCCCTGGGTTTTCCACCCCAAACCCTCCATCTGCTCCCACTTCCCTGCCTCAGTTTCCCCCCTCGCCTCCCTGATGTCCATCTTCAGGGAGCCACTCAACCCCACGGAGCTGTTGGCATCTCCCTTGGCCCAGGATTTCCCCTCCCATTTTTCTGACGGATCAACACTTCCCGGGAACAGCAGCGATGAATTTTTCATGGAAGCAAGGAAATTTGAGCCCCGGTTTGGTTGTTTTATTAAACATACAAGAAGGGATCCTTCAGGGAAGACATTGTGGGCAATTACGGAGCCGTGATTGGCACGGTGGATAACAGAGCTGTACAGATGTTAATACCTAATTTGCTGCAGAGCTTCGCCCCGGGGAGATCTAAGCAGGGAAAGAGGCAATTTGTTTCGGTTCAAAACCCTGGGAGAAGTCCACCCTGCTGGAAAAGGGAGAAGAGTTTGGATGACTCAATTAAGCATCGTGTCTTTGAACCCAAAGGTGCTGCGAGGTCTCCAGACCCGGTGCTGAAATGAGGAGGGGTTGGGTGAACCCACCCGTGTTTTCCTGTAAAAGGGATGTGCAGGGACCTGGCTCAAGCACAGCCTGCCATTTCATGGCCATTGTTGTTAATTTGTCTAATTTTCAATTGTAAATATTTCATTTTAATTGAAGGGGAGGATTCCAGAGGTGGAAGATGAGGAAGAGCAGTTTTGGCTGCTAATTAAAATTAATACTTTCCCTCTGTGAAACCTTTGTCTCCATGTGAAAAGCAAATGTTTACACTGTGGGCAGTGCAAATTTTCCCAAATAGTCAGGGCTGTCTTTTAGCCAAAGCGAAGGAAAATCTTGTTTACAGCATCCAGAAATCCCTAAAAAGTCCTGCTTTCCAGAAGAAAACATGAGCTTGGAACTTGCCCAGAGCCTCCACTTAAGGTGAAGAGGAGGAAATCTGGATAGTTCTTGGAGTGAGTTGGGGACGCAGAGGTTGGTGTATGAACACTAAGGGCATGACTGAGGATGATCCCAAACCCCCGTGTCCCTGAAAAGGTGATGATGGTCAAGGAGACAGGAGCAATGGACACCATCCCATGGAGGCAAGAGGGGAGAAGAGAGAAAAAAGACGAGAAAGAGCCACCCCAAAGCCCCAGCAATGCCAGGGGTGGCTGGAGATAAAGCTAAAGCCTCTCTCCTCCAGCCTGGAACATGGAATGGTCCAATGTCCATCTCCTGGGCCCCTGGCTGCCTCTGGCTGAAGGTACAGCCACACTCAGAGCACTTCCCGGGATACCATGACATACAAAATACCAATTCATTGCCATTCCCCCTTTTATTCCCGTGGAAAGTTCAGCTCAGCATTTCTCACTGCTCATTTCCAGCTCTCCACTTTTCCCTTTAATCAACTCCAGGTGGGAAAAACCCTGAGCTGAAGCTCTGTCAGTTCTTAGGGTCTAAATAATGTGAAAATTGCTGGGTTTTGCCTTAAATCTCTTGATCCTGGAGCTGTTCAGCAGTCCCAGCTTTTATTAAAAAGCAGAGTTGGTGGTTTCGGCAGGAACGAGGTTGGAAAGAGGAGCTGAAAAGGGGTTGGGGAGAGGGTGGGGAATAAAAACCACCCACCAAAGGAGCTAGAGATATGTAAGGACTTCTTCCAACAGCTTCATGGATCACTCCTGACATTTCCCAGGCAGCTTGAGCTGCTGTTTATTCCACCAAAAATAGAAAAGTACGGAGAGGAACAGGACAGCATGTCCACCTGATGTTGGAATAACCCAAAATGCCGCTTTTTTAGTGGTTTTTTTTCATTTTTTTAATGGATTTTTTTCCTTTAGACAGAATGGAGAAGACCTGCACACCTCCTAGAATATAAATATCCATAGGGATTCCCTTTCTCTCCCAGGCTGCTCCTTACGCTGATTTTGCTTCCCTAGACTTCCAGGATCCATGAGCTGCCCTTCCCTATCTTCATTCCAGGCATGGAGCACACCAAGCTGGAGCTGCACTGGCAGCTGTCAGTCTTGTCCAGCACCAAAGGAATGCTCCTGGAGAATTAACTCAGGGGGATTGATCGAATTCCTGCCGGGAGCACAAATGGAGATTTGCCGTCATCCAGCGCCCAGGAGTCGTGGGCAATTTGTTTCCCATTATGGCTGTGCTGAACTCTGGAGGCATCAGCACGGACTCTTTTCCCTGCTGGATGCTGACACGGCAGACTGAGGAGTAATGAGACTATTTTGGGATGTAGTTCCAGTAAATGCTGCCGATGCCATTCCCAGTCAGGGCCAGGCTTCCCCCTCGGCCCTGGGTGTCCCACACTCAGCTCATGGCTGATGGAAACCCTTGTATTTTATTTGGTTTTAAATCCTACCTGCATGTATTTTTTATTCTTATGCTTATTTGTATATGTATTTATATCTTTGTATCTTCATGTCTATATCTTCACGTCTTTATATCTTTATTCTGATCTCCCTGAGCCTGTTGGCTCAGGTAAACCCAAAGCTCTTGTGAAGGATCCCACGGGATCTGGATGCTGAAGAAGCGAAGCAGCACCATCCTCCTCCTTGGCATCTCCACCTGGGCTGGTTTAAAGGTAAACCCGTGGGAGGAATGAACCCAACTCAAGAGAGATTCCAAGTCAGAGTTACAATTTAATAAAAAGATTATAATAAATACAATGATACAGAGGAAAACTGGTTTTAACCCATACAAATAGATGTCTAACCAGCCCCCTGGGGCAGGAACAGGATGGTGCTCACTGGCCCCTGTGCTGA
>JAWWMP010000068.1:877957-891824 GCA_035047865.1 Dendrocincla tyrannina | reverse complement strand
ATGGGCAAGGGGGAAAATATCCAAGGGAAAACATCCATGGGCAAGGGGGAAAATATCCAAGGGAAAACATCCATGGGCAAGGGGGAAAATATCCAAGGGAAAACATCCATGGGGAAGAAATAAAATATCCATGTGCAAGGAGGATCTCAAGGAAATGGGAGGGTTTTCCAAGGCTTTTTTATTGTTCACTATTCATGCATTGTGCCCATGGAAGGAGCATTTCCCCCCTTCAAACTGGAGGTGGGGCTTTGCTGTGAGCCCTTCCTGCCTTTCCTCTGTCCTTGTGCCATTTCCTCAGGGATGTGGGGATAAATCCTGCCAGTGCCATAGGAGAGGGCAGGATCCAGCACAGCTGGGATGCAGTTCAGCAGCTCCACAGACTGTTCTGGTGGAAAGAGCTATTTCCCTGCACACAACCCAGTGTAACTCAGCAAAACCACCTGAGCCCTTGGCTCGTGGAAATCAAAAGCTCTGGGATGGCATTCCAAGCCCAGAGAGGGCTGGCATTCCAACCTTTCCCAGCATCACATCACCCCAGTGCACCTCAACATGGTGTTAGCACAGGCCAGACACCTGGCAGAGCTTTTCCTTCTCCTTTTCTGGCCAGGTTTGTCCTTCTGCCTGCACTCAGGGAGCAGCAGGAGGATCCTGCAAGTGGAGGCCACGTTGGGATGTGTCAAGGTTCTCTCTTGGCCAGGTTCCTCCTGTCCTCTGAGCATATGGGCACTAACTCATCCCAGCAAAAATGTGTGAGGGGGGGAGTTTGGCCTCGGCTCCCTCCCAGATGGGCCCACCCCACACACCCAGCAGTGTGCCAGAACCCCCAGCCCTCGAGCAGGGGCCCAAAAATGGCCAGATGATCCCTTCTCCCCCAAAAAAACTCCTTTTTGCGCTCATTTACAAGCAGGAAACATGTTGGCAAAAGGGTTTGGTGTGTGAGTCGGGGGGGAAATGGAAGGAAGGAGAGGGAAGAACAGAGGAGAGCATGGGAGAGCTGAGATTTGGGGTGCAACATTGCTGAGCAAAGCTGGCACCCCAGAAGGGCCCGGGTGCTGATGCTCAAACACCCATTTGCCAGCAGGGCCATTTCACAGCCTCCTCCTTGTCCCCTCCTGTCTCCTCTAGACCAACCCACAGGTTGCTCAGCCCTTACAAGTCGTAGCAGCCCTCTAAGAGAGAGGATTTTGGGCTTTGTGCAGCACCTCACCCACAGTTTTTAGGGCTGTTGCTTAACATGAAGCACTCCCAGACTAATCCCATTTGCATCCAAGGAGAAGGAAGGTTGTGCTCAGGCCAGGGTGACATCCCCCAGCTGGGAGGCAGTTCAGCAGCTCCAGGGATTGTTCTGCTGCAAGAAAGAGCTGTTTCCCTGCACACAACCCCGTGCAGTTCTTAGGAAAACCATCTGAGCCCTTGGCCTCGGCTCAAAACACATTAGGAAATCAAAAGCATTTATTTTATCCAATTTTTCTCCTGAGCTTTGCTCAATACTCTCCAGAACAAGGAGCCTTAATAGACTTTGCTTTGTGACTGCAGACACCTTGCATTGCTCTGCTTTTTCATCACAGGGGGACTCAGAGATTCATCACCTGCAATCTGGTTAGAGCTGTTTCCCTTCCCTGCCCCTCGTTTTGCATCTTGTCCACCCGTGCTTAATGAATTTAAGACGTCAGGGCTTATAAATCATGAAATCCATTAACTCTTTGCATCCCGTTTTGCCCTCAAGTGCCATTTAAAACTCCAGCTGAATCTCTCATCAATTAAATCTTCCTCTTAATCTCTCATGTGAAGGTTTGGGGTAGTCAAATTTCCTAAAATACGGCAGATTTTGAGGAGGCAGGTGGGGTGGAGGAAGGAAACTCTTGGCCAGGATTGAACTTCAAATTTGGAGCAAATCTGGTGAAAAAACCCAGACAAGCCATTCTCCTTCTTGTCATTTCCCAAATGAATGTTTTTTTAATAATTCTCAGGGATATTTTAGTCTTAAAACCAGCCAGCACAGCAGGGTTTCCTCCTCACCCAAAAAAACTCCTCTGGAAAATCAAAAGCACCATTTGCTACTCCCGAAAATAAATGGATTTGGCTCGTGGCACCAATTCCCTGTGCTTTGACCTGCCCTGAACTTGGCTTGGCTCCTTCTGCTGTGCTTTGGGCCACATTCCAGGGCTGGCTGGAAACACCTCGGGCTCGGCAGCCTCGGGACCAGCCAAGCTCGGGGTGGGAGTCAGGAGCACCCAGATTTGAGGTGGGTGGAGAAGCTTGGCAGGTTCCCACTGCTCAGAAGCATCTTGAGCATCCCAGGGATGCTTCGGGTGAGGGGCAGCTCCCAGGAGGAAAAGCACTGGCAGCACTGGGTGCAGCAGCCCCATTTCAAGGCCCTAAAATCTGCTCCTTCCTATTTAAAAGCAGAATTCCATTGCTTTCCAAGGATAAAGCAGGGCCTGCAGGTGGTAGATATTATAATTATTGTATTTTCCCACATCAACCTGGATCCCAAGAGCATCAGATGCTCAACCCCCAACGTGATCCAACCAAAAAACTCCACAATGGGATTTTCCCCCCTCTTCCCTTTCAACCCCCATAAATCCAACCCCCCAAGCTCGGAATTGGGCTCAGCTTTGAAGCAAACTCTGGTTTGGGGTGGGGTGGTGGTGGGTTGGGTTTTCCCCATTCTTCCCTGAAATTATGATTTTTTAACAAACTCCCTGCCAACCAAAAGACTAATTTTCTTTGAGTGTCAAAACAGGATGTTTTTCACAATTTCAGGACATTCTAAGAGCTTTTGTTTTGTTTTCTTTTCTTTTTGAAACAGGAAACTCATTTGAAAGCCCTTTCCTGCAAACGGTTTCAGTTGTGGCAAAACCAACATTTTCTGACAAAGTTTGGGGTATTTTTTTATTTAAAAAAAAGGATGCCAAGTATAAAAAGTTTAATAAAACCCTTCCAGGTTACTCAGGACTGAAGGTGGGTGTGGATTTTTGCTCCTAAAAAAGCAGAATACACCAGGATTGAGCTGTGGCAGCAACTGGGGGGTGGGAGTGGGAATGTTTGATGTGGATATTTGGAGACAAGGTCATGGAATGTCATTGAAGTGAATGTGTCCAGGGAATATTGCAATGCACAAATCTCTGCTGCATTCCCAAACCCAGGTGGCACCTCTTTGGGCACAAGGAGGGGGTGGAAGGGGCGTTGGGTGGTGGAGAAGCCTCGGTGAAGCTGCTCCAAATGCTCAGCTCTCAACGAGGAAGCAAAACAAGATTTGCAAGTCAAAGTCTTTCCGCCTCTTTTCAGGGGGCTCTGGAAGCTCCAGGGGGCTAAAAGATGGGGTGGGGTGGGATCGTGGTGGGTGGAGCTCCGGTGTGGGCTGGAATGTGGGCAAGGATTTGGGAAATCCTGGCTGTTCTGCAGTGTTTGTCGAGCTGGATTGTGCACAGGACCTCGAGGAGTGCTGGTCCCTCTGCTCCTGCCCTTCCCAGGTGTTTAGGCTGAGCCTGGATGGGATGGCAGCGGGATGGAATCCCAGCCCCATCACTACCAAAAATGATGCCAAAGCTCTGCATCCCTGGATTTCCCACACTGACCTCGATGCATTCGTGAAGCTGCAGGTGGGAAACCATTCCAAAGACCCCTCCTCCTCCCTTAGCCTGGCTTTGACTCCCTGCAACACAGCAATGGGGAAAAGAATCTGCTTTACACACAGGCATGGATATTCCAAAACATCTTTGAACTGAGCAGCACGTCCTGGCCTGGCTTCAAACCATCCCCTCCGTGCTTGGCTCCCCCCTGCTCCCAAGGAGGATGAGCACCCACCTTTCCAAAGGCCCAGAGAGCACAAGCTGGGTTGAGATGCCTCCTCCAGAGGCTTTTAAGATGCCCTGGGCTCTATATTGGCAAAGCTCTGGGCAGCCTCCGCGAGATGCCAGCTCTGTCCAAGCTCAGGGTCACCCCCTGAGCCCAAATGGGGCAGCAGGACCCCAAAACACGGCCGGAAAGGTAAAATCACATCTGAGGTAAAATCACATCATCTGTTTTCTGTGTCGCTGGGTGGTCTGAAAGTTTTGGCATTAAATATGATGCATCCACAAGACTTTTCATTCATCTTCCCTGCTTTGGCCAGGCTTTTGTGGTGACTTGCAAAGGGATTCAATGGCAGAAAGAATGTCGGGAAATATTCATTCCTTCTGTTAAGGAAATTCAGAGAAAGGCACACCAAATGTGAGATGAAGACAGGAAGATGAGTCCTGCTCGTTTCAGTGGGATTTCTGTCACCCAGAGCAGGGAGAGGAGAGATCTGACTCCTCAACCTCGTGCTGAAAATGAGCAAAGAGCAAAAGCAGGACAAGGGCCCTGATGGGAGAGACCCAAACCTCCTTCTTGGTGTACGAGGAAGACAAGTGGACATTTATTTGAATTTTAGCAAAGGGAGAACACTGCAATGAGAAATAGGTCTTGACTTTATCTCACAGAGCCCAAAGCAACACAACTGTGGTGGTCAAATGATGTTCTCCTTCATCTGCCTGCAGTGGCTGAGTGGCACTGCCTGGATGATGGAGTGTTCCAGCACTCCCTGGCAAAAACTGTCCTACAGGAGCACAAAGTACTAATAAAATTGTTCCCCAGATGGGATTTTCAGCCTCCTTTTTCCTTGTCTTTCATCTAATTTGATTAACTTGGCTCATTTCCTGTTGCCCCTGTGATCTCCCTGGTGAGATGTGAAATGCCAGGTTTATTGCAGCCTCCTGAGGAGCAGGGAAGGGCAGGAGGAGCTTTGGAAGCACCTCCTGAGCCCTGCTCGGCTGCTGCTGTGGCCTCTGGGCCCCCCAGGCTGTGTCTGAGCCTCAGGGTCAGGAGATCATGGAATCTTGGAATGGCTTGGGTTGGAAGGGACCTTAAAACTCATCCCTGCCACGGGCAGGGACACCTCCCACTAGACCAGGTTGCTCCAAGCCTGGCTTTGAATGTTTCCAGGGATGGGGCAGCCACAGCTTCTCTGGGCAACCTGTGCCAGGGCCTGCCCACCCTCCCAGCCAAGAATTTATTCCCAGTGCCCCATCTGACCCTGCCCTCTTGCAGCTTGAGCCGTTCCCCCTGTCCTGTCACCCCATGCCCTTGTGAGAGGTGGCCCAAGGCACCACGAGCAGCCTGGGGGCTCCTGGCCCACGGGAATGGGAATGCAGGTCACAAGACCTGGAGCTGATTCCTCCCTGCAGAGCCACCCTGGCTCCAGCACAGCAGTGCTCTCCAGGCTTTGGGAGCAGCTCGGTGGCTGAAGGAGCTCCAGGGCCACCAGTGTGCCCCAGCACCGGGGCTCAGGTACACACTGGGGGCAGTGGGGAACACAGCAATGTCCTGAGGAGACCCCAGATTTTCATTTTTGGGGGTCCCAGCTCTACACTGCTCCCCGTGGAGCGTTCCCTGGTGTGCAGAGGATGGGGAGTGTGGACGTGTGGCCCCAGCCCTGTTATCTGCTCTGACCTTACTGCTTAAACAACGCTAAGCCTTCAAAAAATAAATACTCTGCAAGAGTTTGGCTTTATTCAGCTCTCGCCTGGCAGGGCTCCTAAAACATCCAGGAGTTTTCACGGAGCTATTTAGCATAATATTTGACACTTCCATCACTCCTTTCATCCTGAAGTGCTTCCCAAACCCAAGACCACCACTGGAGTCAAACTTCTCATTGGATATTGAGTTTTTTACCAGTTCTCACATGATCCTTGGATCCCTGTGCATCCTCCATCCCCCTAAAATCAGGGACATCCATGAGGGTGTAGCCGAGATGATGCTACTGCAGAGGGTACAGGGAGCACTGGGAAGTGGTCCTGCTTTGGGGGAAAGTGGAGTCTTGGCAAAAAAATCAGCCAAAAAATGCATGTAGAAAAGATTGGCTTTGGCTCTGGTGCCCTGCTGGAGCATCACTGGGAAGGTGCTGCTGTTGAGGACCCTCAGAGCAGGACGAGCACCTTCCTGGAGCTGATTTCTGCCTTCAGTCCCACCTTGGAGCCACACAGGGGATGCTTCCCAGGCTTTGGGAGCAGTTTTAACTCTGAAGGAGCTCCTGAGCCACCAACACAAGGATTCAGGCACAGCATCTCACTCGCCACTTCCCAAGGACAAATTCACCTTGGACTGGGTTTTTTGCATCTTGGCAAGATCCCCAAGCACTTAAACTCCAGTTTGGGTGAGATGGAGGAGCTCACCCTGTTTTAGCAGGTTTAGCTCTCCCAGGAACAGTTTGTTGATAAACTTCTAACAAACACCTTGGATAAAACCCACCCCTGGCCCCAAAATTAAACCCAACACTTGGGTGTGAAAATCCTCCGTCGCGGTGTCGGGTCCCGGCAGCCACACAAAGAGGGTTCAGTGTGAAGGCCCCGCTCAGACGTTGCACTTGGATTTGATCCTTCCCACTGCTGTTTTCCTTAAAATTGCCTCAAAGTCACTATTGGCCCCCAAATCCTCATTCTTCCCAGTGCTGGGCTCCAGGAAGGGATTTGCTGAGGGGGTGAGAGGTGGGAGATGATGTTTTTTGGTCCAGCAAACCCATGAGTTTGTGCTGGTGGCGAAGGATCCTCTGGAGCATCGTGTTTCCAGGCACATTCCAGAGAAGCATCCTTGCAATTTGAGGCAGGACTGCCAGGAAAAATGAAGCCAATTTGGAAAAAATGAGCCTGGAGCCCACTGTGGGAGCTCTCCTCCCCTTTCCAGGCAGGCAGGTATTGCCCAGCCCTGGAATATGTCAGGGGGGTGGAAATGGGGTCTGGCTGATGTTAAGCAGGACAGGGATTTGTGTTTTATTGGCAAAATGCAAATGGGATGGGAATGGAGATGGGGGGAATGTGACTGGGGGAGCAGGACACACATAGCCCAGAGAAGCTGTGCCTGCCCCATCCCTGGAAGTGTTCAAGGCCATGGAGGGGGCTTGGAGCACCCTGGGCTAGTGGAAGGTGTCCCTGCCCATGGCAGGGGGTGGCATTGGATGGGCTTTATGGTCCCTCCCAACCCAAGCCATTCTGGGATTCTGGGATTCCATGGCATTAACTGGCCAACCCCTCTGCACCCCAAAATCTGCCCCTGCCTCATCAGCTCTGCTGGCTGGGTGCTGCAAGAGGCAGCAGGGTGGCCAGGGCTGGGAAGACCCTTGGAGAAGGATTTTTGGAGAAGGATTTTTGGAGAAGGATGGCATCTCCCTCCCCCGATGGGAATGTGCAGCAGTCGGGAGCAGAGAAGGGTAATTATGTGATTACTGGCTAATGAAGGACAATTGAAATGGATAAGCCGTGCTTGGCAAAGCCAAATGAGGCCGCCTGTGGAGTTTCCAGGGAGACCTGAGGGAGGCTGCAGACCCTGCCAAGCCAGGCCCAGAAGGATGATGGTTCCTGACTCAGGGTCCCCAAATCTGAGCCACCTCCGAGCCATCACACAAAAGCTCTTGTGTCCCAAACTCCAAGCAAGGCAACGCTCCCTGCATCCTGCTGGGCAAAGGGGGAAGACAAATTGCCTTTGCTGCCCCAGGCCCCCAGTGATTCCTTCTCCCCCACAGGGTGCATTTCCCAGCTGCTGCAGCTTCAATCATGTCTCCCAGTTCTGGGCAGAGCTACAAAATGATGTTTAATGTGTCTGAGTGGGAAGGAGGTCATTAATTTGTCTGGGGGTGCTGGTTGTGTTTCAGGAGATGGAGCTGCGTTCACGCAGGGCTGTGCAAGAGGAGATGTGTGCACCCAGGAGGTGAGGCATCTATTTATTGATTTTCATTAACAAATATAGTTAATCCTTAAGCTTCCTGCATGACTGGATGTCCCGTTGGGAAAAGCCAGTCCTCCCAAAGCAGGGCAGCTCCCAGGGTGTCCCTGGATGCTGTGCCAAGGGGGAAGGGCAGGGTACCATCGCTTTGGCACAAGAACACCGGGATGGCTGAAGGGCTGAGGAGTTTGTTCATCCCAGCACAACCAGATAAAAGGCTGTGAATGTGCCCAGAGAGACATTCCCTGAAGCCAGGTGAAAACCCACAGGGGGCATAAACCCAAAAGGAGACGTGGATGGGATACCCCACGGGCTGGAGCCGCTCCTTGGGATATTCCAGCCCCCTTCCCAAGCCGGGGCTCCGCCGATCCCCCGACTCGGGCACAGACGGGCTGATAAGGGCCCGGAAAGCCATCAGAGACACCCGGGCCGGCTCTGCCTCTCGTCAGAATCGCTGCCAGAGGAGGCTCCGCTGCACCTTGTCAGCCCCCCTGCTAATGGGAACCAGCTGCTCGTGGGGGCGGCGGCGGGACGGGAGGAGGGGAAGGGGCTGGGAAAGGGGAAGGGTCCAGTCAGGGGTTTTGCTCCTGGTTTAAGGCTCTGCCATGGGGTGGGGTTGGGGAGGGGTCCCTAACCCTGGCAGGGGATGCTGAGGATGCTCTTGGGACCTGCTCACCCGTGGGTGCAGCTGGCACCTGGGCTGAGGGCTGGTTTCCCAGCCCAGTGGCTTTTCCCACTCTCCTGGTGCTGAGTCCTTCCATCATCCCCCTGTCCCGGAGGAAAGCTTTGTACCGAGAAGATCCCACCTCTAACCCCAGGGATGAGGTTCCCAAGGTCATGCCCAGGAGACAAGCTCATGTTTTTCCCCAAAACAGCCATTTCACCCCCCAAATTGCCTGCAGAACTCTACACAGGGCACGGATCTCCCAGGAGAGGATTGTCCTTTGGATGCCACAGCATCATCCCTCCCTGTGCTCCAGCACCCCACACTTCCAGCTTTCCCTTTGGGATTTCCACCCTCTGTAGCACTGGGAATGGGCGCAGGGTGAGGATTTGCACGTGTGCCCAGGAGAAGCCTCTGGGAAGAGCAGCATCCTCAAGGAAGCAGCTCCCTAATTGGGTTAACTATGCTCATTTGCAGGAACAGGTTGCTGCTAATAAGTTTTAATTAAAACCATCTTCCCGGTGTCAGCGAGTTGAAATCCAGGGCAGGGTTTAATATCCACAGTAATTCTCCCCCCTGGATCCCAGGCAGGTGCTAGGTAGGACCAGCTGTCTGCTGGCACGGGAATTTTGGGGCAAATAGAGCAAAATTTGCCAGCTCAAGTGGCTCCAGCCCCTCTTGGACCCCCCACACAAAGCCCACAACCAGCTCAGCCTCTTCCAGCTCCACAGATGCCTCTTTTCCCATCTCCCAGGCTTTCTCCAGGCTAATTTTAGGAACCAATCCCACCAGAAGTTTCCTCTGGGGCTTAATCCCACTTGTGTTTCCCTGCTATGGAATCACTCCCTGCTCTTCCTTTTACCATTAAATGTTTGGCCTCTTGGAACCTCTGGAAGAGATTTTCCCATTTTTTTCCCAGCCCTGGCTCTGTGCTGAGATTTCACAGCTCGTTGCAGCCACGCTTTGAGTACCTCTTGGTGCTTTAAAGATGCCTCTTTTATGCTCTCTCCAGTTTATAATGCTCCAGGGAGTTGGGATCAGGGCAGTTTGGGATGTACTGGTGCTGGAATGTGGAATGGGATCCAGGATGGGATGGGTCCAAAAGGGATCAAGGAGAGCAGCCCTGGCACAGCCACCTGCTTTGTGCAGCTCTGGCTCTTGGATAACATTCCTGGGCTGCTCGTGGAAGGGAATTAACTCACCAAGAGACAAATCCATCAATGGGGAAAAGTGGGAAAAGAGCATTGAATCCCAGGATCCACTTCCCTACTCAACCCCCAATAGAAGAAGAGCTGAAATGTGTTTCTCATCACAGAAATGCAACATTTCCCCTTTTTTTCCCCATAAAATCAGGTCTCCAATGCAAATCCGGGGCTGCTCTTGGCTTTTTGTCTCCCTCTTGTGCCAGGCCTGGAAAAGCTTTCCAGGGGCTTTCTGGGAGGAGCTGGGAAGCTGCTTTTGGCTCCTCAGGTCTCAGCTCCACACAGTGATGGGCTGAGCCAGGAAAGGCTGTCAGGACACATCAGTCCTTTAGGAACACTGCAGGATTGTCCCTAAGGAATTCCAAAGGCACAGATCCTGCTTGGGCACGTGCATCGCTCATCCACCACAAAGCTGATTTTGGTTTTTAGAAAATCCCAATTCTCTGTTGCTTACCTGGAATAAAAACACCTTGGTTTGCTCTTAAATAACAGGAAAATCCTGCTGGAGTGGAATTCTTAACCTGGATGTCTCCAGAGCAGGCACGGGGTGGGGTTTGTGTGCCTTTAAGATCCTGAAATGTTGGTTTTCCCAGCACTGGGCAGATGAGGAAACGATTGGAAGCAGATGTTGGACAGGGCACCAGGAGGGGTGGGAGCCCCAGCAGCAATTCCAGGCTCCTGGTGCTCCAGGAGGGATGGATTTGGAGCCCCTTCCCAGAGAAACACTGGGCAGACAGAGCCCTAACCCAAAGCAGATGGGAGGGGAGGGCTCTTTCCAGGGATCTGGGAGATAAAGTGATTAAAACAGATCAAGGGAGCAGAGATGTCCTAGGGATGGGAATAAAATCTGGGATAAAAATTTGCTGTTTCTCCCTTGCAGGGAATGCCTAAAAACACGCGATGAGGGTCTGGAAGGGCTTATTCCATCCTGGGAAGGAGGTTAATCCATCCTCCTTTCCAAACCCCAGCTCATGGCATGTTTGACACACCCCAGGCCTGCCTTCCCAATTCCTCCTCATCCCTCACATGGATCCTGCAGCAGAAATGAGACCCAAACACGGCCCCCTCCTCCTGCCAGGCTTGCATTTACTGGGAAAAAATACAAGGAGGAGTCCTGGATCCTTCAGTCCTGGGGAAAATTTGGGATTTCTGGGGCTGGGATGGGGGGCACTGACCAGGTGAACTCCACACCTTTGTTTGGACATGCAGGGAAGGATTTTGGGGTGCCAGGAATGTTGGATCTCCATGAATGGAAGGATTTTGGGGTGCCAGGAAGCAGGAGAAGATTTTTGGGTGCCAGGAATGCTGGATCTCAATACAGAAGAGGATTTGGGGGACCAGGAAGTAGGGAAGGATTTTGGGATGCCAGGAATGCTGGATCTCAATATAAAAGAGGACTTTGGGGTGCCAGGAAGTAGGGAAGGATTTTGGGGTGCCAGGAATGCTGGATCTCAATATAGAAGAGGATTTTGGGGTGCCAGGAATGCTGGATCTCAATATAGAAGAGGATTTTGGGGTGCCTGGAATGCTGGATCTCCATTGCAGGGTTGTGTCCTACAAAAAAAGCCCTTCCAAAAGCACAGCAAAATTTCCTCGTTTTCCATTTGATCCCAGAAAAGGCAGAGGAAATAGGGTGGCTGTGGCACTGCATGGGGTGAGCTCTGTCTAAATCCCAGATTTCATGGACATCTGGGAAAAGCTGTGATTTTGGGGGGTTGGCAGCACAATGCACTGCCTGGGCAAATCTGACACATCATGAAAATCCAGGGAAAAACCCACTTTTTGCTGAGTCCTCCCTGCAAATAAAAGACCCCAAAAGCCCTTTTCTTTTGCCTTCACGAGGCTGGATCTCTGCCCTCCCAAATTCCTCCTGCTGCCTTTCCTTGGAAAAGAATAACCCCATTGAACGAGCCAAGTTAATCAGGTGAGCTTCTGACTCACCTCATTTATCTTTCCTTGGAGCCTGAGCCCGGGAGACCCAAAAAATGGGATTAAGTGCAGAGATAAACAAAAGATCCCAGACGGCCAAAGATTTGTGGATTTTCCCCTGAGCTGAACTCTGGGCCCAACATTTGTTTTTTATTTTTGAATAATAGGAAATGATGGAATTGGGCTCTTGGTTTTCTTTTTTTTCTGCCACATTTTAGTGACTGATTCAAAGAATCTGGGAGCGGGATGGGCAGTGGGATTTAATTTGCCTTCTTTTGGGATCTAGATGAAGGGTTTGCCCCCCCCGCCCTTCCCTGCCTGCTCCTGCCTGTCTGGAGGGCAACAGGAATGAGTTTTTGGGTTACTCAGAGTGCAGGGATTGGGATGGAAACCCTCCTGAAGCTTTCCCAGACAGCCTGGGCCACTTCCATCCATCCATCAGCCCAGGTCCAGCCCCCCTGGGCAAATCCATCACTCTCTGGAGCCCCTCTGCCCACAGCTCCTCCTGAGGCCTTGCAGACACACAGCTAATCCCCCTCCCTCCCCTCCGAGCTCCAGCCAGAGCCCCTCGGATCCAGCAGAAATCCCATTTTTCCCTTAAAAAAATCCTCCCCTTGCAAACATTCCCACCACGCAGCTCTCTGTCCATCAGGGAATTTCGGGTGCTTGCAGTGAACACGGATTCCCTGTGTCTGCAGGATGTCAGGGCAGATGGAAAGGCATCCCTAGACCTTTCCAGGGATAAGTGGAAGTCCTTTCCTGGGATTATAAGAAATAGAGATATGGGGGGTTCCAAATGAACGTTTTCAAGCAGTTTTTTCCTTCCACATTTGGCTTTTCTGCCCTCTGTGAAATATGTTCCTTCATGTGGAATTTCCTGAGAGGAGCAAAGAAAACCATGGCCAGGGTCTGAAAAATGATCAGTGATCCCCCCACTTCTGTATTTTTAAGGGAAATCCTGGTTTTGGCTGGAAGATTCGAAAGGTTTCATTTAAAAAGATGCAAAAAACATCACTTTATGTAAACTCTTCTAAGGGCCTGATCCCTGTGGCTCCTAAACAGCACCCCTGGCAAACAGTGGATCCAAGGAATAAACCTTTACAAGGAGGTGGGTGGGTTATTTTAATTTAACAGAAAACGACCCTGGGAGGACAGAATTCAACACTGCATGGTGGAAACTGCTCTTTGGGGGATGCTGAAGGTGCCCTGGATGAGCCAGTGAGGGCTGGGATGGACCGTGCTGGTGTTGAGGAGACCGTGCACTGCTGTGGACATAAAACCCCAGGGAAAACGCATTGTTAAGGGGTTATCCAAGTGGAAATTTCTGCAGGAATCAGCAAGAAATTATTTATAGGATGGTGCAGAGGGAGAGCAAACCCCAAAATAAGTGTTTCACACCAATTACACCTGCATTGAAGTGTAACCACTTGGGTCAGCTGGAAACATCTCCCTTTATCCCTAAGACTCTTCATCTTTTAGGGCATGGCTTTCACGCTTCCAAAAAGCATCCCAAAGCTTCCCAAAGGAGGCCTGGAGGCAGCAGGGAGAGGAGGAAGGGACCTGCTGACCCCAACCCAAGAGCACAGGAGGCATCGTGGCCCCGGTTGCCACTAGATGGTGCCAAGAGAAAGAGTGTGGCTGCAGCAGGGTGGGGTGGGGAGGGGACACCCACGGCCCAAACCCCCTGGGCACGGGGGATGTGGAGCATCCTTGTCAAACGGAGTCTCGTGGAATCGGTGATCACACGGTGGGTTAAATCCTAAATAATCCTAAATGCTCCTCCCTATGGACTCTGCCCAGAGCAGCCCCATCCCTGCAAGTGTCCAAATCCAGGTTGGATGGGACTTGGAGCAACCTGGGCTGTGGAAGGTGTCCCTTCCCAAGGCGAAGTGAGACAGATCTTACTGGTCCCTTCCAACCCAACCCATCCTGGGATTCTATAATTCTATTTCTTTATTCCACCCTTTCAGCCATCCATCCTCTTCAGTGACCTGCCCTGTCCTTCTGCTGGCAGTTCCCGCTGTCTTCCCATTCCCATTTTACTTGGCAAAAATCCCCCGACATCTCCTCTGAAACCACCCCCTGCCTTCCCTCGGGTTGTTGCTCCATCACTGAGTGTCATCTCTTGGTTCCCACCTTGTCCCCACTCCTGACCAAAGCCTGACCTCTGCAGAGACCCAACACACTCAGCTCCGGGGGGACATCAGAGAAGCTTTTGGCACCACAACCACCAACCCAGGCTTTATGTCCCCTGGAAGATTCTTCCCCCAGAGGGTGGTGGGCACTGCCCAGGCTCCCCAGGGCAGTGGGCACAGCCCCAAGGCTGCCAGAG
>JAWWMP010000068.1:828444-842806 GCA_035047865.1 Dendrocincla tyrannina | reverse complement strand
ACAAGGTGGTGTTGGGTCAAAGGTTGGCCTCGATGATCTCAGAGGTCTTTTCCAACCCAGCTGATTCTGGGATTCTGGGATTCTGACTGCTGGGGTGGCTTCCTGCACCTCCAAATTCCCCTGGCCCAAGGGACACGTGGCTGCAGGTGCCCACAGAGGCTGCCCATCCTTCCAGCAGTGCAGGAAGGATGCTGATGTTTCTAGGACTGCTACTGCTCAGGCTCTGGATGGCAAGGACACAGGGATCACTGGAACGTGCCCGGAAAGGGGCTGCTGGTGGAATTTTGGATGCTGATGGCCACAGTACATGGGGGAACCTGCTGGTGGGAGCTTCAGGCCAGCAGCACAGCAACAAAAAGAGAAGCAGCACACGAGAGAGACCCACTTTCTTTGGCACCCACTCGACTCTTGCAAAACAGCAGCTGTGCTTTCACTTCTGGGTCACTGATAAGCATCGCTCCGAAACAGAGGCTTCTCGAGGCTCCAGGCTCTGCCCCACACACAAACATGGGCTTGAGAGGCACATTTGGGCCCCATCCACACAGCCCTGTGACTGCTGAGAGCAAGGACCAGGGTCAGAGCTGGCCTGGGCTGAAAGGTTGGGTGGGGAGAAGCCTCTGGGTGCTCAGGGGAGACAACATCTCTGGGAGGGGGCTGTGCCCTTCGCTGCCTCCTGGATTTTTTCAGGGCAGGATGACAACAGGATAACATCAGTCTGAGACACACACTCGAGGGGCATTAACTCCTTAGGTCCTGAGGTCTTTAAAGGCATCAACAACTTCCCAACCGGGCAAGGACAAAAGCAGCCTTGCAGAAGTGGGATCAAGGTCTGGTATGCACTCACTTCACCTTTCCCATTCCTCTTTCCTCCTTTTGTCTCCCGAGCAGAGGGAAGGGCCCTGCAGAGCGATGTGGAGCAGCAGCTCAGCAGTTCTGAGCTCTGGGGCTGTGGCAGCACAGCCAGGGTGGCTGGAAAGCCCCGGCCTGTGCAGGCGAGGCTCAGGTCCTACACACCACAGAGCAAACACAGCCCGCAGCTCGGCTCCCAACCCACACAGCTGCTTGAGAGACGCCAAAAACAGCCCCGTGCTTGGTGGCCATGGCAAAGCAGCCGTGGCTTGAACCTCCTCTGGACCTGTGGCACCAGCACAGCGGTGGCACCAGCACAAGTGGTGGCACCAGCAGGTCAGGACGGTGCAGGTGTGACTGTAGGGCTGACAGGTCAGAGCCCAGCGTGGTCACTGCCACACCACTGCCCCCAGCACAGGCTGCCCGCTCTGCTGCAGACCAGCTGTGCTTGCCCACGTGGCACTGGGTCCCACGGAGGGTGCTGGTGGCCATGGGAACCTGCAGGATCCAGCCTGGCACAGCTGGGCTGAGCATGGCCGAGGGGTCTCTGCCGTGTTCCAGCATGAGCTGAGCATGAGCCACCCACCCACCCACCCCAACCACTGCCCTCGCTGTGAGGGAGCTTAGGCTGGGCTCAGCTGAGCCAAGGGGAGGCTCAGCAGCCAACACACATCCTGACCCACGGCTTGCCTGAATTTAAGAGATGCATTCTGGGTCCTGGCAAAGAAAAACCCAGATCTGGCTTAACACAGAATCACAGAATCTCCTGAGCTGGAAAGGACCCACAGGGATCATCCAGTCCAACTCCTGGCCCTGCACAGACACCCCAACAATCCCACCCTGTCCCTGAGAGTGCTGTCCTAACACTCCCAGAGCTCTGGCAGCCTTGGGGCTGTGCCCACTGCCCTGGGGAGCCTGGTCAGTGCCCACCACCCCCTGGGGGAAGAACCTTTCCTTGATATCCAGCCTAAGCCTGCCCTGGCACAGCCCCAGTCACACCCTCAGGTGACACTCGAGCTGGCCAAGCTTTGGCTCCAAACCCAGGTGTCCAGAGCTGGCCCTCCCTGCAGCTCTGGCAACCGAAGTTCACCAACTCCTGAGCAATTACATTTCTCCTTCAAAAAAAATGAAAGATAAGAAAATTGCATCAACCTCTATCTGAGCAACCATGGCAACTTGTTAAATTAGGTCAAGATGTGGGGGCAGATAAGGCAGCTTTGAAAAGCTCTCGGAGCTGGTGGAGAACACATCAAACACCAACGGAGCTTACGGAGCTTCCGCCAAAATGCACCTTCTCACCCCAGCCCGCGCCTCCAGGGCAGATACCATCAGAGATGTGCTGTGACAGGGCACAGGGCCACCTCCCCGGGCCACCACAAAAACAGGCCCCTGGTAACAAGACCTGCAAAATATTGTCGAGTTTTCAACCAGCAGAAAGCCCTGGAGATGAAGATGTGACAGCCCAGCTTCACCCTGCCAGCCCTACACGGTGCCCGCCTCGGGGTGCCTTTGGGTGCTGGATGTGGGCTCAAGGAACCATCCGGGGACAAATGGAATGGGGGGTCTTGTCTGCCCCCTGCTCAGCTCCTTTGGAGGCTCCACCTCCTCACCAGAGCCCCAAACAGAGCCCAGACTCTGAGTTCCTCTGCTGGAGCTGTGAGACAGCACTTCCTCCCCTGAGTAAAGTAAAAGTAGTGGAGAGCAAAGCAAAAAAACCTCCAAGAGCTCTCCCTCCCCTCTCTCGGCCCAAGACAGACCTCCAGCAGTTCTGGCTAACCTGAATGGGGCTTTTTAGCAGAAATACATCAACAAAGAGTTTAGGAGCGCCCAGTTCTCCTCCAGTCTGTAACACAACACGTTCTCTCTCGCCCTCACTGCTTTCACAGCGCCCCAGCTCTGCTCTGCACCCACACTGGGCCCCCTTGGCACAAGGTGCTGACAGGCCAGAGGGCTTTAAAAAGGGTCAGAGGACACCTCTGGAGTCACCTGCCTGCAAAGATCATTCCCCATGGCACAGCTGGATGCGAGGACTCAACACTGCCCAGCAGCCTTCGGAGCGGGCAGGCAGAGCTCCAGCCCAAGGATTTCTGAGTGATCCTGGATTTTCCTCTCCAAATTTAAACTCTCTCGAGTGAAGCAATGCAAAAATAAATACAAAATCAGGCGTTCCCACTTATTGATTACACCAAAGTGCCTGGGCCAAGGGATGTTCTTCCCAGCTCCAAAAGCAGTTTAAAATGAGGGGAGGGAAAATATTACCCAGCACAAAGTGTTTGGAATTGTGCTCTGGCATTGCAGGAACCCAAGTCTCCCCTTCCTGAGGGCGCCAGTCCAAGGACAGCCTTTGGGGTGCTAATATTCCTTGGAAAAGCACAGGGTCCAGCTGTTGGCTTCAGCTCCCTCCTCTCTACGGGGGTGGTTCTTTTCCACTCCTTTCCATGAGCTACATTGAATGTGGAGGGAAACATCCAGCTTGGAAAACAAAGCTCCTAGTTCTGCCAGCACCTCCACGCCTCAGGTTCCCCAGCTGGTAAAATGCCTCCAATATTCCTGCCCAGGCACTGGGTGCCCCAACCACGGGCTGTAGGGAAAGGCATTATTGGGAGGAAATAGGAATAAAAACTGCAAGTTGTGCTCACTGGTCTCTTTTCTCAGGAACAGCAATTTCCAAGGCAAAGCAGAGCATGAGGACCCTGGACATGGTCCCTCCCACCCCTCCTGCCTCTCCCTACCACGTTCCTCAGCCAAAATCCTTTCAGGAATAGCAGAGCACACTTGTATTTTGTATAGACTTGGTCTGGTGTCATTGAGCAAGGCAGGGCTGAGCTTTCTTTCTAACTAAAGCTATGGCAACAAACCACTTCCTTTTTTACACTCCTAAAATTATCTCCCCACCTCTCCCTCCTTCTGCCCCTCTCCCCACCCTCACAAAAAGCTCGAGATCAGCCCTAAGATGAGCAGTGCGTGCGTGGGAGGAGATTTCAGGGGCAGTCACACCCCAGGATCTGCTCTGAACCTGACGAGGATCTTTATCTGCACAAACTCTTTCCACCAGCTGCTCCAGCCGGGGCAGGAGAGACCAGAGTGCTCAGGAGGCTGCACAGGGAAAAGCCGTGGCACGGAAGGGTGGGAAAGGATTAGCTCACTTTTAGCTGGAAGCCCCATCCCAGCAGGTTTCTCTCTGTGGAGATGCCAGATTGCTGCAGGGCTGTCACATAAAAAGAGCTTCCGTGGCCTATCACCTTCTCATCAGTCCTGGCACAGGGAATGGAAAATGTCTGGGATTGCTCGGGCATCATCCCACCCCTGTCTCACTCCCAGGTGCAGAGCAAGTGCAAGGGATTCCTTGTGCCACAGGGGGAGAAGAGCAGATCCCATCCCACCACACAGCAATGCTGGAGATGCTCCTGTCCAGGGGGAAACCACAAGCAAGTGGCCAGCACAGTGTCAGAGGGGCAATGTGGGCTCTCCACCACCTTGTGTTCCCGGGAATCCCGGCAGGCACGAGCTCCTTCCAAGCCCAGACACGGGGAAATGAAACACAAGCCCTGCACTCTGCCAGGTCCCACATCCTGCAGGAGCTGTGGGATGGCCACGCTCGAGGGAGGTGCAGCCCTGGGGGTGGGTGTTCTCAGGTGTGCCCCCAGATGTGTGGCTGACCCCAGAGAGCCCCAAAATCCCTCTCTCACAGCCCCCTGCTGCAGCAACACAGACCGTGGGCATCCCAGAGGTGCTCAAAACCCCTCAGAGATCCCCCAAAGCCCCTCACTCACAGGACACTGAACCAGCAACACAGCCTTTGGGCACCCTAGAGATCCCCAAAATCCCTCACTCATGGGACACTGACCCAACAGACCTTGGGCACTCCAAAGACCCCCAAATGCCTCAGATCCCCCAAAACCCCTCAGAGAGCCCCCATACCCCCTCACTCACAGGGCATTGACCAAACAGACCTTGGGTATCCCAGAGACCCCCAAAATCCCTCATTCACAGGACAATGAACCAACAGATTTTAGGCACCCCAGAGACCCCAAAACCCCTCAGAGACCCCCCAAACCCTTCAGAGACCCCCCAAACCCCTTCAGAGATCCCCCAAACCCCCTCAGAGACCCCCCAAACCCCTCAGAGACCCCCCAAACCCCCTCAGAGATCCCCCAAGCCCCCTCACTCACAGGGCACTGACCCAACAGACCCCAGGCTCTGCCCTCTGGGGCTGGGGGCGTTCCAGCCCCCCGTGCTCAGCAGGGAGGAGGTTTCCCCAGGAGAGGGGCCCTACCTGTGTACCCCGCCAGGGCAGCAGCAGGAATGACGGGCTTGTCCTTGTTCATGTCGGCCCGATCCCGAACATAGTCCTTGAAGGTGCCCTTGGGCTTGTGGCTGGGCAGGGTGGCAGGGTAGTCCTCGGAGTCGAAGCTGTCGTAGGAGGGCACGCGCTGCAGGCTCTGGAAGGACGACTGGCTGCTCCACGACTGCGTCAGGCGGTCGCAGCTGTCGTAGCTCTCGATGCTCTCGAAGGAGTCCTGACCCCCCAGCTTACCTGGAGAGGAGGGACAGCAGGTGAGAAGGGCTTGGTCAGCACAGGAGGCTTCACCTGCTGTCCCACCACACCTCAGGTTCCCCCCGCCTGGCCATGGGACACTTTTATGTGTCCTTCAGAGGAGGGCTGGGCCCTGGAACACTTCAGAGAGGAAAAACCCCAAATCCTGCCTCTCTCTCCCCAGGGCTGATGCCTGGGCCTGGCTGGAAATGGTCCTCTTGTTCCAAAAAGGCAACAACAGAGAAATAATTCACTTTAGATGCTCAGGTGTCTAAACATGGGCACTCCAGGACCTCTTTATTCAGAGGGTGGGCAGGCCCTGGCACAGGTTGGGCAGAGAATCTGTGGTTGCCCCATCCCTGTAAGAGTCCAAGGCCAGGTTGGAGCAACCTGGGCTGGTGGAAGGTGTCCCTGCCCATGGCAGAGGGGTTGGAACAATCTTTAAGGTCCCTTCCAACCCAAACCATTCTGTTACTTCATGATTTCTATGACTCTTGCTGCTGAAGAATAGGGGGTGCCCCATAAATGCCCTGTTCCCTCTGCCAGCCCCATATAAACACTCCTCAGGCACATCCACGGGCACTGCACCAGCTCCTCTGCTTTTGATGTTTCCTCCAAAACTCCACAGCAGCCTTTTCATGCCATATGTTCCAAGCAGCTTCCACCCCCAAATCCCCAAAGAGCAGCAGATTTGATGGAGGAGGAGAGCAAAGGGCTGAGAGCTCAAACAGCTATTTTTCCAGTTCTGGTAAGGTGAGCACAGCTGGGTTGTATCAAAGCTGCTCTCTGGGGTATTTTTAGTAAAAACCAGAACATGAGAGGCCAGATCCTCAGCAGTGCTGATTTACACCCACTGAAGACAGCAAGTATACCCTCTGTACTTAAAACAGAGCTAAAAAAGGAGCCAAAGAACAAACTGACGCTGCTCCTCTGATCTCCCCTACGCTGCTGATTGCTCAACATCTTTACTGACAAACTACGAGCGTAACAGGATCATTCAAGTTCACTAATTTCCCAAAGCGGGCTATAAACAGCTGCTGGGATTGTGCAAGAACTCCTGGAGAAATTTCCATTGGCAGAGCTACCCACAGCTTGGGCTTGGCTAGTGAATCCCAGGGGAAGGGGAACGTGGAAGGGCGCTGGCACACTCCCCCAAATAGTTGTTGTGTTGTATTTGCTGTCAAAAGACTCAGCTAATGCAGGCTCTGCCCCTCATGGCTGGCCTGGAATCTTGGGAAGTTTGATTCTGCTGGTATATCCAGCTTTCCAACTCACTTTATTTTCATTCCTTTTATTTTTTATTTTTTCTTGAGAATTCCACAGAATACGTGTCAATCCTTTGCTGAATCCTGCTAAAAGACTACAACACTGCTGTGTGTGTGCACATTGAGAGGCATAACCAACTCCCTGGGCACTCCTGCAGCACAGGCTCGTTTAGAAAAGGAATTAAAAACCTGACAGAGGTGTGGTTTGTGTCAACCCATTGAAAATTCACCTAATTTGGCCTAACTGGAAAAATCACACCTTGCACTGATCCAGGAGAAGCTTAAAAGAGTTTGGCACTTTCCAACCAGGAGCCCTTGCTGATAAGGCAGAGTAAAACAACTCCCATGGACCACAGAATCCATTCCTAAACCACCCAAAAAAGACAATTGCCTGGAAAATCCTCCCCCTGAGGTGATGCTGAAGGGCCTGACTTTGTGACAGACTCAACCTTGAAGACAGTGCAAGGTAGAGATGCACATAAACACAAATTCACTGGGCTCCTCTTTATGTTAAAGCTTCTTTCCACCCCTCTGGGAGGATTTCTGCCACCCAAAGGCCCTTTCCAAGGCTGAAGTGTGGGGTTGGTGTGAGCACAGCCTGTTGGAATCAGAATATCAAAGACTTTGCTAACAACTGCATTAAGGGCTCTTTCTTCCCTCCCCTGAAATGATTTTTAGGTTTGCCACAGAGCACAGGCCCAAGGTACAATTGCAAAAGCCTTCCTGAATTGTTGCATTTCCATGACAGTTATGAAATCACCTGTGTCAAAGAAAAGGTCAAGAAAAGGGAAAGACACTGATGAAATTCAGGCAGAAAAACAACTCCAGAAAGAGAAGTTTACCCAAAATTACAACCCTGCTGCCCTTCTGGCTCATCCAGGTCACCTCTGTCAGCAGGACTTCCCTGTCATTAGCTCTCCCAGCTTGGAAAAAGAAGGAGAAGCTTAAAAAGAGCTGCTGTGGGCCAGGAATGTGCAATGCAGAGCTGCAAAGGGCTCTGGCTTTCCTGGGAAGGCAGCACATCCTCGGCTCTCGGAGCTGGAGGAATGGGTTTAAACGCCCAGCATCACACCTGGCTCACAGAACACGTCACCACAAGGAATTCCAGGCCTGGGAACTCCTGGATTCTGTTCAGGGGGTGATGGCTGGGCAGTTCCCTCAGGTTTCCTACCTGGAGTCAGGAGATAACGATGCCCCTTCGCCAGTGACTTTGGGCTCTGTGGATTAAACTGTTCTTGGAACAGAGAGTGGGAAGCAGATCCTCAGCCCTGCATCAGGTGATGTGGCTACAAAGCACTCGGCATGTGGACCCAACGTGTTCTGAATTTAATGCCATTAATTGGGAAGGTATGTGGGCTCAGATCCTCCAAAGTGTTTAGGTGTTTAAATTCCATCCCCTCAAACAGGAATCATGCACCTCTCTAACCCTTTGGAGGATTCAGGGGGTCTGACTCAGCCCCTGTGACATCTGCACCTCCTGACAAAGCCCAGGGCTTGGATTCAGCAGAATATCCATGGAGCTAAAAACTTGGGATCATTGAGTCTAAAACTCTCCAGAGCCATGGCCAGTAATTCCTGATGAGAACTTGCGAAGAATTTGTGGGGTTTTGCCTGTTCTCCTAAAAAATGGGATTTGTACAACCACACAGCAGTTTGTCCTCCCTAATAACCTTCAAGCTTATTTCACTTCCACTCGAGTTTCACATCAAAGCCCAGCGCCAGAAATGCTGCATTTTTGCAGGTGGTGTAAAAACAGGAGAGAAAAGAAAGACCTTCTTCAAGTCTTCCTTGGAGAGGAAGGCAGGGAGGTCTCAAAGCCACCAGGGAATCCAGCCCCAGAAGACACACAGGTTGGGGAATGAGGCTGCACACACGGGAAGGCAGCACTGATGTTGGCACAGGGAGAAGAGGAAGAACCCAAGCAAATCCCGGGTTTCAGCCCAGCTTTACCTCGGCTGGCACGCCCCATGCACATGTTGTCTGGTGTCACCACCTCCTGCTTGATGGTGAAGTAGTCTGTCTGCAGGGCGTCCGTGGGCACCGGGTCCCGCAGGATCACCGAGGGATAGTCACTCTCGTACTTGAGGGACAGCAGCTCCTCGGAGCTGATGGGGTGGAGGGTCTGGTAGGACTCTGTGATGAAGCTGGGCTCGGAGAACTCGGAGGGGGGCACACACTGGGCGTGCTCAATGCCATAATCTGGTGGGAGAACAGGATCATCAGAACCCATCCCAAATTGCTCCAAGACACCGGAGCACCACCCGCTCCCTCTGCAGCCTCCCCACCCACAGGGGCATCTGAGGTCTTTGGATAGAAAACACCTGGCACAGCTGGGCACCGGTTTGGGGTGGCAAGGGTTCTGAGAGGTACAGAGATGGTGTCTTAGAAGATAAGACATTCTCAGCCATCAGCAAAGAGCAGGGCACCAAGCTCCTCTCAGGAGAGCTGCTAGAGGGGAAAAGCTGGAAAATCACAGAGAATGGAATCTCACAATGGAGGTGGAGGGAAAAAATGTTTCACTGGTGACTGTAATAGGTGAGTCATCTCCACAGTCACCTCTCCTCACTGGCCAGAGCCTGCAATCCAATTCACTGAAGCATGGAATCATGGAATCCAGGTTGCTCCAAGCCCCATCCAACCCTGGGCACTTCCAGGGATGGGGCAGCCACAGCTTCTCTGGGCAACCTGTGCCAGGGCCTGCCCACCCTCTGAGTGAGGAATTTCTCATCTCAGTCTCTCCTCTTCAGGTCACGTGGGGTTTTTTTGCTGCTTCATGCAATACCCCCCAGATTTCACACGTGCTTAAAGAACATCTCCAAACCAATGGCAATGGGAAGTGCAGGACTGAGGACTCATCCCTTTCCTTGCCAGGCTCCTTCCTAGCAAGCCAAAATTAAGCCTTCTTTTCCCATTCCCTCCCTTTCTAAATATGTTTTTAGTAATTCCAAGTACTCAGGAATGCTGAGGTTTCTTTCAAGGTGTGCTGAGCTACAGGTTCAAACAAATACCACCTGCAAAATCGGATTATGCCACTCAAAGCAGCCCCCAAAAACACAGATGGCTTCGAAATAAACCCCAAACCCAGCATGACTTTGCAGAGTCCTCGTGTGTTGCAGACAAATCTCTACCAGGAGGCAGCTCCATGCCTGGAAACACTGGAATGACACTGATAATTGAGACTTACTAACGAAGTAGTCTGAGGAGTAGCGGGATTCGGGATATGTCGCGTTCACTCCGTTTGCTGGGTACGGTTTTACCTCCTCTGCAAAGGGGAAAGGAAGGAAATGTCACACATGGTGCTTTGCAAGACTTGCTGCAACACAGAGAGGTCTGAACTTCCTAAAATGCTCCTCTCTGGGTTAAACTGGGACGTTCCAAAGGATAGAAATTAATGCAGAGCTGAAATCCCACAAAACTTGAGGCGCTTTGGGAATTCTTGCTGCAGGTATGGCCAAATCTAAACCAACCCAACCCAACAGCAATGACTGTCTCAATCAGGGGCTCCAGGTGGTTCTGAAACACCAGTTGCATCATTTCCTTGCCTGCCTCAGTCTTTGTCCTCTCCCATCCTCCCCAGGGTTGCTGATCGTGCTTCCATGTGTGAGCTCCTGAAAAAACTCGCCATACAAGGGCAGTTGTTTTCCTGAAACCCCCTATTTTTAGACCAGCAGTAGGTGTGTGTGAGGGAGTGGGTAACACATACCAACACCAGCTCCTCTAACCCCTCATTAATGCTAATTCCCAGCCTAGGCAGCACCTGATGCAGGGAGAACATTCCATGTCCAAAAACACTCCGTCCCAGTGTCCACGACCCAACTCCTGACCCAGACCCCCTCCGTGTCTACATGGGCAGAATGCCAAATTTTAGCCTCTCTATAGGCAAAATTCACTGGGAAACAGAACATCAAAGCTCACATTCTCTGCTCCCTGTTGCTTTTTCCAAGCACTTTGGTGCTCCTGGGCTTGGCTCTGGGTTTGCTTTCCCACACAAAAGCTGCTCCTGCCCTGACCACTTTTTCCATTGACACCTTTCTCATTCCGACACGGCATTGTGGGCACGGATCCTGGCATGGGAGATTTTCTTCCCTTTGCAGAGGGCAACCAAAATAAACCCCCCACCCCACCCTGGGCAGCTCTGGGCTGTGTTTATTTCTGCTGAGGCTCAAGAGGAGCCAAGCGAAGATAACGCACGTTCGCTCGCGAGGAGCCTAATTTTGGCCCTCTCTCCTGGGGATTGCAGGGTGGAAAATATTCCCTAACAAAAGGAGGGTTTGTGCAAACACAGAGAATTAATGAGAAAAGCTCTTTTCCTCTCCCCACAGTGGCTGCCAAGGGGCAGGGTGGGTGACCACAGAGCAGGAGAGCAACCTTACAGTCAAGCAGAGGGCACTGCTGACTGCTGGTAACTGGGGTGGGTTATTTTAGGAAGAAATTTGGGAAAATAGGCCTGAAAATACCCAAATCCATGCAGGGAAAAGTCACCCATCTGCTGCCTTTTTATAACCCTGAGTAGCCTGTGGGACATGAGTCACTAGAGCTCACAGGGGAGGTCAGCTCAGGGGACAGCGAGGTCACAGCCTGTCCCAGCACGACCCTGGGGCTGGGACAGGTGAAGCCAAACATTTTGGGGTTAACCAGCACTCCCAGCATCAACAGCCCCAGGGGATGCTGGTGAGTGGCTGGGGAGGATGGAGAGACAAGTTGGACCCATGGCTGAGCCTGGAGACACCTTGATCTCTGCACACATCCCACCCCCCGGTGCAAAGTGGAGACCCCCCAGGTCCTCCTGGGTGGGGAGAGACGTGGCAGGGACAATTTGGCACCTTCTGTTTGTCCAGCACAACCCAGATCTCGTCAGGGGTTGGAGATGTGCTACCCCTGACAGCAGCCCCATGACCTACAGGGAACAGAAACCAGCGCTTGGGCTGAGGCTGGTTATTTCTTAGGAGTTCTTAGTTGCTCCCCAAACTCTTCAGAGATATTGCCCTGCTGGGAAATTGTTCACAACCCACCAGAGGAGCTGCTCAGCTTGTGCAAGAGTGACAAAGTCACCAGCAAAGCCAAACACACAATGGAGATTTCTTGGTTCCCAGGGCTACACCAGCAGTGTGGAGACACAGGGATTGGGCTTTATCCTTTTCCATCCTTTTGGAAGGAGAGGTGCAACAGGCACAGGGATTTCCAGCTGTTTTGTAAAAGCTCCTTTCTATCCCTGATCTTCTGCATCCTCAATGTTGCAGTGTCTGAACACCCCTGTGTGTGTCAGAGCTATATGGGAACAGGATTCCCACTCTCCTGTGAAATTACAGCACCAAGTTCATCTCCACGTGTGGGGAATCTGCAGGAAGGAGCTGCACACACAGCTCTGATGCCTCAGCCAGTACCTGCAGCACATCACAGCCCTCTGCAGCGAGTTACAGCCCAAAAAATTCATAGAACTATAGAATCACTGAATGGTTTGGCTTGGAAAGGAGCTTAAAGATCATCCAGTTCCACCCCTGTGCCACAGCCAGGGACACCAGTGAAGAAAGATCCAAGGAATGGCTCATAGCAAGGAGAAACGGGGCTGACCACAACATTTTGCTCTGTTTGGTTAAAGTGCCTGCTGTTGATACAAACACTCAATAAAAAACATGCAAACCAAGAAGAGCAGCCCAGATATAGAGTGGAAGAGCAGAAAAACAGCCTGACCTACCCAGAGCCCGGGAAGAGCCGTGTTTACCTTTGGCAAACCACAGGTAGCAGTAAAATTAGTAATTGGCAATTAACATCCATTTGTCAATGGTTTCCTGGAAGGAATAATTGTGTTCCCCCTCCCCTTCCTGCCACCAGGGTCAGTAGGACAGCACAAGGGATATTCCAGGAAAGCAAACAGCTCTGCACAAAAAGGAGCTGGAAAAGGAGCCCAGGTGTGCTGCTTGTGGCCCAGGGAAAGGTGTCCAGCTCTTCTGCTCTTTAGAAACAATCCCAGGGTTTCTTGGGAATCCAGGCACTGAAAATCCACACCCAAAATCAATGTGTGTGTCCCCAGTCAATGACAATGGATGCTCTCGGATGCTGTTATGCAAGGACTGGCAGAGATGGCTTCTCCTCCCTAAAATGCCATTTGGGGGATGTGAAACACCTTTTCTGGGACGTGAAACAAAGCAAAGCAGCTTCCAATCACCTCTGGGAAATGAGGGTGGGATTTTGGCGGTGTTGCTGTGCCCAGTTCTCCTGGAGGAAGTACTAAAGTTCACAACAGGAGCTGAACAAGCTGAGGAAAAATGCTCTGGAAAATCCCACCATCAGTTCCAGGCAGGCAGAGCGTCCCTGCCCACGGTGGGTTCCTGCCAAGCATCCTGCAAAACACTCTGCCCCTTTCAAGCAGTGCCGGGATCTGCATTGCCCATTGCTCGTTGGGATACCCGTTTGGAATTCCTACTGGGAAGCTTGGCTTTGAAAGACATTTTTCCTGGGATTTAAGCCCGAGGTGAACACCTCACTGGTGTTTGGAAAGCCCTAAAATCAGGCTGGCCAGGACAGCAGGAATCATCCCCCCTGGAGACTCCAGGACTCACCTTTCTGCAAGATCTCCAGATGTTCCCAAAGGATATCTCCCACAAAGTCAGGTGCTAGCTCCAGGAAGCATTCCTTGCCCAGGGCACAGAGGGCAGCTCCATTCATGCAAAACTTCTGGAAATCCACCTCCTTCAGGCTGAACTCGTTCACCGCCCACATCACCCAGTCCCGCACGTGCGTCTCCGTCCACTGCTGGGGATCTGCAGCAGGAGGGTCCAGCAGTGAGCAATCCTGAGCAGTTTTCCCAGGAAAACTGGGCACACACAGGGCTGCAGCTGCCTCAGCCATGGAGACTGGCAGGAACCCCATGCCCAGTTTGCAGCAGCCCCGCTGCAGACATATTTCAGACAAGGAATGAGCTTGGGATTTGTTTGGAACTTTTAATAATCACAGCAGTTCTCAGATTCCCTTCTCCAACCCATTTCTCCTGGTTTCTCCCTGTCAGCAGCCTCTGGTTTTATTCCTGCTGCTTCTCCCCATAACAGAGATGACTTATCCACATTTTTCCAGCTGAAGCGACGAAGGGGATGGAAGATGTGGAGAATTCTGGGCAGCCTGGCAGGAGGACACAATCCCACTCTGGGAAAAGCATGTCTTCTTACCTTTGGGAATTCCCAGCCGCTGCTGCTCCTTGGCGAAGCCGCTGAACGTGGCTTTCAATGCCTGAGACATCATTTCCTTGCTGCTGGGAGTTAATAAAGGCACGTCTGCACATTCCATATCTGGGAGAAGCAGGAGAGAAACATGGCCATGAGGATACAGCACTGGGGAAGGGGACAGGAGTCGGGCTGGCCAGGTGACATGGTGCACATGGTGTCCCCACGCCACTGGAATCGGGCAATGATATCAAAGACCTTTCCAGACATCGACCTGCTGGGCTTCATCCCAGGTGTGTCTGGAGCTCTGGAGCCTGGGAGATGACTGAGCAGCTTCAGACAAGGATTGCAAAGAATCTCATGGGAAGGTGGGCAAGGAGAGAGAGAAAAAGCATCCCTGAATTACAATTTCTACATCCTGGTCCAGAGAAAATCAAGGAAAAAATTAAACAATCTTAGAAAAATCTTTCTCCCAGAAAATTCTTCCCTGGGAGGGTGGGCAGGCCCTGGCACAGGTTGGGCAGAGAAGCTGTGGCTGCCCCTGGATCCCTGGG
>JAWWMP010000068.1:815879-828374 GCA_035047865.1 Dendrocincla tyrannina | reverse complement strand
AGGCCCTGGCACAGGTTGGGCAGAGAAGCTGTGGCTGCCCCTGGATCCCTGGGAGTGTCCAAGGCCAGGTTGGACAGACCTTGGAGTGACCTGGGCTGGTGGAACATGTCCCTGTCTGTGGCAGGGCTGGCACTAGATGGGCTTTAAGGTCCCTTCCCAACCCATCCTGGGATTCCATGATCCCATGAAAAAGGGAGCTGCCAGCAGGCTGAGGCAGGATGGAGAACCAGCAGAAAACCCATTTGAGGAGGCAGGGAAAACAACGAGCTGGAAAATCCCACATGAAGCCGGAGTTACATCACGACGGATCCGGGTGAGTCACGAAGGACGCGCGGCCATCCCATGGGAGAGCCAAGAGCCAACCTGGGGTAAGTCCTGACGACAAGGAACCCTTGTCCTTTCCTTTGCCTTATGCCTTTTCCTAATTTATTGGGAAGGAGGTGAATATTTGTAGCCAAAGAGTCTCTTAGGCAAGAGCAACCCTTTGAGAAAAAAATCAGAATAAAGGTTTGGCTCCTTTTTCTACATTTTGAGCGTTCCTGAAAAACTTTGATGGAAAAGGAAAGCCTTGTACAACCAGCATCCCAAAAACTGAACTTTAGCAGCCTCATATGGAAACCTTCCACCTGAGGTTGGTTTAGCAGTGCAGCCTAGTGGGAATGTTTCCATGAAAATGCAGTGGAAAAACGACAACATGGGTAAACTCTTTGGTGTTTTCATGAGTATCTGGATGTAGACATGAAAACCCAAACAATTCTCTGCTTTGTGGGAATGCCACTGCAGATTTCCACGGCTCTAAGTTCATTTCAGCTCTGATTTAGTCAGCAAAATGACAGTGAGTGCTTGTTTCAGGCAGTTCTGAGTGAATTCCTGATAAAACATGGATTCAGGGACGGAAAGCTGCAGGTCAATGTAGCAGAGCTGCTTCCCAGTGTGGGGATCCTGCTCCACTCACATCCTCCACAGCCAAACTCATGGGCATCATTTAAAGGCCAAACACCAAAATACTGGGGTTTTTTCCAAGTGGGAATCCCAGGGTTGGGTCAATAGAATTGCCAGGGCAGTGGTGGAATCACCATCCTTGGAAGTGTCCAAAAAATGTGTGGATGTGGCACTCAGGACGTGGGTTAGTGGTGGGATGGCAGTGCTGGGGGAATGGTTTGATCTTGGAGGGCTTTTCCAAGCCAGGGGATTCAGTGATTCCATGGACAAACAGCCCCTCTGTTAGCACAGGGTGAGGGTGACCATGGTGCAAAGCACCCCCAAATCACTCTCTGGTTGCACCGAGTGCAATTCCACTGCTGAGTCAAACAGAGCAATTTCTCTGCCTCCACCTCTGCCCCTTCCACCTCTCACCCCAAGAAAAGCCATGCTGAAATCAGCCCTTCCATCCCACCTCCTCCCACAGCAGCCACCAGGGCACTCAAGGAATGATTTGCAGACTCCTTGCTCAAGCAGGACCAGTAAAACTCCCGACCCTGAGTCCCTGGGGACCAGATTCCTCCCCACATAAATCCAGGATTGCTGCCCCAGTGGCAGCATCAGGACCTTCGAAAGCAAATACCACAATCAGGGCTATTTGGCAAATTACACTTCATTATTTACTGGATTTGGCTGGAGAGGGCAGGGAAAAATGAGCAGCCACCCTTGTTATCTCTGTTCCCCATCTGCTGCCTCGAGATAACGCTGGGAGAAAGTGGTTCAGTGCCCCTTTCCCTTCATCCTCATGTTACATTTTAATGCTTTGCTTTCTGTGGTTTCAGGGACCACCCAGGAATCCCTCCCCTCTGTGCCTGGTTAAACGGCAGCTCCTGCCATGGGAAGGAGTCACAGCCAGGCTGAGAAAACCTTTCTAACCCCAATTTTTACTCGTGAAAACCTGCGTGGAGGTGACCTCCTTAGGCAAGATGGCAAGAGTAGCAAGGCAAGGTGAAAATCTGTGGGTTTACCATTGCAATAGCAAATATCTAGCCTTGGTTCTCCCTGCTTTCTCCTCCAGGATCTGCAGGGTTGGGTTTCCACATCCCCAGCAGATCAATTTTTCAGTAGCTGGGGGGATAAGGTTCTGCTTTGCGAAGGTGAACACTGAGCTCTGCACAAACAACATGTCAAAACAGGGGAGACTTAAAAGTGACTCCCAGAGAGAGGTCATGGAGAAGCAAACAGTCTGTTTTCAAATTAAAAAACCCCCATGCCAGAGGAGGGTTTCTATTTGAACACCAAAATCAACCCCAATGTGCATTTCAAGGCTTCTCCTTCAGAACATGTTGTACTCAGCAGATTCAGGATTGAAACATCATCTATTTTTTAACTCTTAGATCGCAGCTACTTGTTAAAATTTCTTCAGAGGCCAAACCAGCTCCACAAACCAGGGTGACAGAAGCCTTGGCTTGGCCACCAGGATCCCTGTAAAACTCCCACGGGGAAAACTAAACTGTGTGTAAAGCTCTGCAGACATTTTGTGACCCGAGAAAGACACGGGGGATGGACAGTTTTTAATCTAAATTCTGTCTCCGCTGGATTTGTGATCCTAAATTAATTTAAATATCATTTTCTTTGTCAATCCCTGGCTGTCTGAGGAGCATGGTGGGCTTCACCCAGCTCTGCCTGATGAAACTTGGGATGGCCTGTGCAGGGCCAGCAGCTGGACTGGATGGTCCCTGTGGGTCCCTTCCAACTCAGTTATAATTCTGTGATTCTGAGAGCTTTGCCCGGTGCAGGGAAGTTCCTTCCCATGGAACTCCAGCCCTGGTGATGTCCTCCAGGCTGGGATGCCCAAAGGTCAGAGCTGAGCAGAATTTCAGGAACAAAAGCAACAACCCATGCTCAGCTCGTCGGGTTTCAGCTTTCACTGCCATCTGAAACCTGTTTCCAAGATTTCAATCAAAGCTTACACAAATAAAACATCTCCCTTTGTGTGCTGCCCACACAGCACACACACACACACGGGACACAGCCCCCAACCCAGCTGTCCCACCTGAGCTCGGCTTAGAGATTTCAGGGGTTTAATCCAAAGAGCAAGCCCAGCAGCAGGGCCCAGACAAGCATGGATGGTTTGAGGAGGCCCATCAAAGCCTCCCTGCAATGTGCACTTGGCTGCCTGGATGGCACATCCTCCTCCTGCCCTGACAGGGAACCACATTTGATTTTCCCCCTGGGAGACCAGGCAGGGTGTTAGGGTTTGATTTTTAAGCACTTCCAGGAGTTGCAGTCACCCTGGAAAATTATGTCACCAGCAGCTCCAGCATCTGTAGAGCAGAGAGAAGTAATTTGCTTTGCACGAGGAACGCAGAGGGATCCAACTATTCATCCACTTGCCGCTTCCAGAGGTAAAGAGGGATCTGGGGTCGGTGACTTCACCAAACCAGACCCTTCCAGCTCCCTGACACCCTGGGGATGGGACTTTGGAAAGCAAGAGGATAATGACAACCCTGACACCACCTCTAGATGGGCTCAGTGCTAAGGGGGACCTGCCCTGAGCCCCCACCCCACGTGTGACACGGAGCTTGAGAGAAAACCCGCAGCGAAGCGAGATCACCGAGTTCATCCCCCAGCCAAATTCCCACTCTGCTCTCCCCAGGCTGCTCATGGATAAACTATTTCCACACATCTGATCTTTTTAAAGGCCTGGGATTTACAAACTTTCGGGATTTTGACCTTAAAACGCAAGAAGCTCCTCTGCACGCCAAAGCACTCGCTTGTGATTGCACAAGGAAATAAATGGCAGGGAAGGGGGAGGAAAAAAAGATGCTCCAAGCAGAGGGATGGGAGCAAAGGAATTCTTCAGCCCAGTTCCCACTCGGGGTCAGTGACTCCTCAAAGCTCCCCTCGGCCACTCACTTTTTTTTCCATCCAAGCCCCAGCGTGTCCTTGTCTGGTATCCTGTGTGTAAATGGGTGCACAGAAGGTCAGAGTGGAGCCACCTAACCCTGCAGCACCTCCTGCCCTTGCTCTGAGGGGTGGACACCAGGGGCAGGAACCCAACGTGCCCAATGTCCTCATCCTCCCTCCCCAGGCCTGGAGCACGATGATAATGTGGGGGTTTCAGGCCTCTTGGTGGCTTCACAGAGGCACAGGGACAGGGGGGAATAATGGCTTTAAAATAAAACAGGGTAGATTTGGATTAGATTTTAGGAAGGAATTCTTCCCTGGGATGGTGGGGAAGTCCAGAGAAGCTGTGGCTGCCCCATCCCTGGAAGTGTCCAAGGCCAGAGTGGATGGGGCTTGGAGCAACCTGGGCTAGTGGAAGGTGTCCCTGCCCAAGGCAGGGGCTGGGAGAAAATGGTCCTTTAAGGTCCTTTCCAACCCAAATCATTCTATGATTCCATGATTAAGAGAAGACTCATGTTGGTTTCAAACAAGATCATTTGACAGGAGAGTCAAGAAAAATCATCCCTTGGGATTGTGCAACCAAGGGCTCCAGGAATTTGTGCCCATGTCCCTCCAGACACCTCAGTCCTTTACCCATGAGCTAGCTTTGATCCTCCCTGAGCCCACCTGCCCACGCCAACAGTCCAGGACATCCTCCCACTGCTGGATGACCACAATGGAGCAGGAGGAGTTTCTCAGAGGCTTTGCAAGGGCCAACATGGGTTTGCTCTCCCACCCTCTTCCCACGAGCCCACACTGATCACCAGAGCCCAGAGACCCCAAGCCTGACACTGTCCACGCTGAGCCCCCTCCATCCCACCCCGAGGATCCAGCCTAGGGCAGAGTCAGGGCTGGGGGAAGCTGAAGCACAGACTTCCCAACATCCCCCAGCTGGGAGGGTTCAGCAGCCGGGAAACCTTTCTCAGGATCAGAGGGGGCTGTGCCGAGGGGGGGCCGGGAGCCCAGACCCTTCCCACGCTCCCCGACCAGGCGCCCGGGCACGGCGGGGGCACCGTGGGGGCACCACAGCCCCAGCTCAGCTTTCCAGCCCCACCAGGCACCTCCAGCCCCTCGGGCAGCTTCGCCTTTCCCAGGTGCCCCCCTGCTCCAAGAGCAGGGACACCCGGGCGAATAACCCCGGCTGAGCCCCCTGTTATTTAGGCAGGATTAGGCAAAAATTTGTGTGCACTTTTGAACTGTTTTCACAAGCGTTGCCTCTCACTCCCACGCAGGAAGCAGGAGAGGAGCCGGCCTGTTCCAATTAGGGCTCCTCGGACCCAAAGGGCAGCGCAATTCGACGGGGGGGAAAGGGAAAGTGGGACAGAAAGCTGGGAAAAAAAGGGAGCGCAAGGAAAGCTGGGAAGCAGCTGGAAGGGGAGCAGGGGTGAGCACAGGGAGAGGTGTTTGCTGGGGAGGTGGGGATGGGATGGGAGGAGAAGGGGACATTTGGTTCCCTTTCCTGCAGCAACTCGCCAGAGACGGGCCCTGCTTCCCTCTGCATAAAAGGTGCAGACATTTGCTATTTTAATTTAAAATAAATATATTTCTTTTCAAAAAAACAAAAAAGAAAGAAGAAGAAAAATAAGTCTTTTTTTTTTTCTCCTTCAAGCAGTGAAAAATAAATACTCTGAGATGAAAGCTGGGCTTCAAGAGAAAAACAAGAGAGGAAACCCAAAGCCCACAGTGCTTAGAGCTGCAGAAAGCCCAACAAAGCCGGCTTTTTTCTGGCCTTCAGCAGCTTTCTTATGGAGATGTGGTGTGTCCTGCGGGCCAGCTCTTCCCCTAGGAAAAGTGCATATCCCTAAATGCAGATTTCTTCCCAAGTTTGGACTCTCAGCACACGGAGGGAGCGAGCTGAGGTGTGGGGATGCTCCATTCGGCCTCTGGCTTTGGGGGCAAGAGTAAAATGGAAACACCTGGCTTGGGTGCAAGGTGGGGGTTTAGGGGAGAAGTGTCCACGAGGACAACTGGACACCCAGCAACCCAAGGGTGAGGCAGGGCTGGTTCTGGCTGGGGGGGTCTGGCAGCTGGTGAGGAACCAGGCGGCAGCACCAGCAGGGGAAGGATGCTGCAGCCACCAGCCCAACGCTGTCAAAGTCACTCAGGCTCCTTCTCCTCCTCCCTCTCTCTCTCCCAGCTTCCCAACGTGGGTGTTGGGACGGCAATCCTGGGAAAGCAGCATCCCTAAGAGTCCCAGGAGCTCACAGGGAACAGCCTGGTGGTCACCTCGCTCCATCCTCCCCAGCTTTTGTGGGAGAGATGAGGGAACAAAGTGCTAGAGACAGCCCAGAGCAAAACCACAGCACCTGAGTCAACGCTGGCTGCAATTACAGGAACATTCCCCCGCTCAGCAGCAGCGACAGGGCCTACAGCTCATCTTCCTGCAGCAGCTCAAAGCAGGGCTTCCCTTCCTTTACAGCCCCTGGAAGGAGCACAGATGGATAAAAGCAAGGACCAGGGGGCTGTGGCCACCTCTGAGGTTGGGGAGCATGGCCAAGGTTTGACAGTGCTAATCAGAACTCTGTGAAGATTTTGGCAAAAAGCTCTTTCGTCAAGAGAAATTTCAGCAGTGCTGCCCTGGGAAGCTGTGGCTGCCCCATCCCTGGAAGTGTCCCAGGCCAGGTTGGATGGGGCTTGGAGCAGCCTGGGCTGGTGGAAGGTGTCCCTGCCCATGGAACAAGCTGAGCTTTAAGCTCAAAGCATTCTAGGGTTGCATGATTGTAGATGAGGTGCTACAAGGTGGTTTAGGCCCAGCACAACTATGAGCTCAGCTCAAGACCCTCTCACATTGATGAACACTGTTGAGTCAGCTCCAAACAGCATTGGAAGTCACTTAAGATTTAAGAGCATCACAACCAAAAAGCTTCCACAAGCCTCTCCCAAACTGTCCAGCCTGATGGCAGAGTCCAGGTTTAATTAAACCCCTGCAGAGGTTGGACTGCAGGTTGGAGACAGCCAGACCAGGAGGCTGCAGCCAGCAGGAACCAGCTCCACGTGCCCAAAGTCCTCCTGCTCTCCCAGTGGAACATCACATGAGGAGCGTCCCCTCTGGAGACAGGATTAGCATCTCCCTTTCAGGCTGGTTGCCTGGGATCATTCCTCAGCAGGGCCGGGAGGACACTCCCAGCCCGGTGCAAACCTGTGAGACATGCTTCCCCTGGGATAATTCCCCTAATCCCTGCTAAAGAGCTCTAATCCCCGGGCACAGGCACACACCAGCCCGGGGTGGGCTCAGCAAAGCCTGTAATGGACACCCAGCCCCTCTGAAAGGAGGTCAAGTGTAAACAGCCAGCCCAGGTCATGCAGCTGCTCCACCTTTGGGAGATGCTCCTCTGTGAACCACCCGGCTCCTCACACCCCACAGAGCTCAAATTGCTCTGCAGCAATGAAGGAAAAAAGGGAAAAAAACCCTCCGAAACCCTTCGATGCCACAGAACAAACAAGCAGATATTCATTGCCCTTGGCACGGTGCCCGAGGCATTCCCAGGGCTCAGCCTGTAACCAGAAACCTCTTGAAATTCTTCTCTCCTCAGGCTGGGCTTGGAGCCCTCAAGGCTTCACCACCCTGGAGGCTTCCACAGCCACAGGAGCACGGCCTGAGCCTTCCCAAAGCAATGCCAGGCTGGGCCCCAGCATTCCATGGAGGAGACAGTGGGTCATCCACACCCACCTCCAGGAGCTCACAGTTCTTTCCAGCCAGCCTAAAAGCAGGAATCCTGCTGTTCTCACCTCAGACCTCTGGCTGATGATGCCATTTCTGGCATCCTCGATGAAGAAGGGATGGGACTGGAGGATTTATCCAGAGAGAAGGAAGCATCCCAGTACCCTGACACAGATATTGCCTGGGCTGCAGAAGCCATGGGATGCTACCAATGAACTACTGCAATCACAGCAAGCACTTCAGATGGAGCATTTCTCCATCCAAATAAACCCTCACTCTCTCCTCCAGATTTCAATCTCCCTCTTCACCATCCAGCCATACAGGCAGACACAAAGGGGGTTCAGCTCCAACACCTCCAGCTGCTTTCTCCAGGCTGGAGCTGCCAATAGTCTCCCAGCAAGGGAGAGCAGGGATTCTGCAAGGCCAGGTTGAGGATAGCTGGCAGAACATTGTGCAGGAAGATGCTGTCAGGATCGGAAGTGTGAAAAGGGAAGGCTGAGATCTCTTGGCAGGGCTGTCCCCTCGCAGCAGGGATAAGGGCCAAGGAACCTTCATTCATGCTGAGCTCTTTCATCATCCCACAAAAAGATCCCAACCTCTCCAAGTCGGCTCAGGCACACCTGAGGAACACGCCGTGACAACACATTTTGTAAAGAGCTCCACGTGACCTCAGAGCTCAGGATGGTTTTGTCCCACAGTCCTGGCGATCCATGTGAAATGACTCCATGCCCCAGTTATTTGTGGTGCCCATGACCATGACACACTTCTGATATAGATGGACTCCTCAGATGTCCCTCTGCTGGGAACACACTGGTCCTAAAAAGAAGCCTCAATTATCCTTGCCTTGAGAAGGGATTAGACATGCAGTTACTCAGCCAAACACCTCCAATCTGCCTGTCCCAAGGAATTCCCCAACCTTCACTTGGTTTTCCTGCCTAGACTGATCTCTCTGTGTCCTGACCTCAGCCCTTGCCCCCAGGCTGAAACAATGCCACATCATGTGGGACACGAGGTGCCCACATGGCAGGAGAGTCTGAGGTGCCCTGGAGCTGGGATGACATTCAGCCTCTGGAATATCTCTGTCCACATCAAAGCCGCTCTGCTCCACTCCCCAGCTCTGCCATTCACACACCAGGAATGTGTGTTCCAGCTGGAAGGGCTGGACCTGCCGGTGTCCACACAACACAGTGCCTGTTGCTCACGAGTGGGAGGGATATTCCTTCAGCACTCCTCAAGCCCTGGACTTCTCCTTATGACGCAGAGCACGAAGCCAGTGATGCCGAAGGGATGGGGGATGACGAGGACGGGAGGCTGGGCAGCCCTGGGTCCCCTCCCAGCACACGCTGCCCCGGGGCACCGAGCAAACCCCGCACAGCTCGGCAGCTGCAGATTCCTGCCCGTCCCACCCCCGCAGCCCGCCCGGCCGCCCCTTCCCCGCAGGGCAATGCCAGCCAGACATTGCCCAGCCAAGCCGGATTGCTCAATGGGAGCTGCAAGTTGCAGCGCATCACACGGCACGAGCATCGCAGAGGGAGCCCTTCGTCCGAAACCAGCCCTGGATGGCAGCTCGGTTTGTACCTGGGAGTGCTTTGGCTCTGCCCAGGAGGCACAGGCAGCACTCCAGGAGTGTGTGCAGAGAAGGAGGAGCCCAAGAGCTTCGCCCTGTCCTCACCTGGTGACCATCAGGTCCTCATGCCCCTCACCCCTTTCTGCCCAGGGACCTGCCACCACGCACAAGGACTCCAGCTCCACCCTCTCTTATCACCCCGAGCTGTCCCATGGCAGTTGCCAAAGAAGGAGAGGAGATTTTAGGCTATTTAGCTTTGAAATCAAACAAATAATTGCACAGGCCTTTTGCAAACAGATCAGGGTTGGGAGGTCAGAGAGCAGCTGGTAAATCTCAGCACTGTTTGCTCTGCCTAAATAATATTAGACCAAGGATAATCAATCATTTTAATCAACAAAATTATTTATAACTCTTCAGAGCAAATAGTCACCTCTGCCAGCAGCTGCCAAGAGACGGCAGGTAACAATCCACATGCCTCCAATGCCCCTGCACTAGGTATGGATTGACTTCTTCACATCACTGTGTTTACTCCCCTGAAGATTTGCAAGTGCCTTGACCCTCTCTGAGGGTCCCTCCCCCTCACCAGGGCACCCAAAGGCACCCAACAGACCCTGGGCAGCTGAAGTCAAACCTAAATCGGCTCACAGGAGTCATTGCACACTCCAAGCACCTTCCCTACACAAGCTGCTCCCAGCACAGCATCAGCTCCAGGAGGGAGAGAGAACCAGCTAAACAGGAGATGCTCAAAGCCAGGGACCTGCTCCTGCAGCTTTGCTGCCTGAGCCAGCCCTGTGTCCTCTTGGGGCTGGGACCCCACTGATGCCACCAAATGACACCTCCATGGGCACCACCCCTGTCCCACTCACACCCCCCTCATATTCCCACCCCCAGCCCCCAGCCAGGCTCTGCACAGCACCAGATGATCCCAGCACAGGAGGCTTTTCCTGGCTGGAAGCTGTCCAAGCCAAGGGATCACTGTAGAGAGAACCAGGGTCAGCTTCACACCTGGGACCAGGAGGGGACAGGGACAAGGCCATCCCTGGATGCTGCCTGCCAGCCTGACTCCATTTCACTCCGTGTTCCCTGCCCAAGCTGCTCGGCATCCCAGGGATGGAGGCCAGGAAGGGCCCTGGGAACCAAAGCTCTCCAGCCCACGGCAGCGAGTGCCTCAGGAACACCAGTGCCAAACCAGCCTCATTTCACAACTTCCCAGGGACAATTCTCCTGCTTATTATTATTTTTTAAGCAGACAAGGAAATGAAGGCAAAGAACAAGGGGATTTTCCCAGGAATATCAGGACAGCCCCAAGATTAAGCCTCTCCATCCCAGGGCGAGCACAGAGCTCCTGGCTTTGCCCACACACCACCACAAAACATCCAGGTTACCAGGATCCTCATGCACAAGAGCATTTTCCCAATCGACCCCAGGAAGGTCTTCTTTTCCAGCTCCTACTTCTAGGAAACTTCCCACCAGGGAAGGGACCAGCACAGAGCCTGGGCCAAACAAAGCCCTGGGAGGATGAAGGTGGGAGTGAGCTGGGGAAGGAGGCCAAAGACGGAGTGGGCTGCCCCATCAGCTGCAGTCATCCCATCCCAGAGCCAAGGGCTGGCCAGGATGGGGATTATGTCACCTCCTGGCCTCAGCCTGGAGAGCCGAGGGCAGGCAGGGATAAATCAGAGGTGCTCGGACCTGCCCAGGGGAAGCCTGAGCTTGGAAAGCTCCGCGAGGGCTGGGGGGAGAGAGGCTGAGGCACTCCCAGCCCTCGCATCCACCCCGGCAGCATCCGGAAGCTATTAAGGAATTACAGCCTCTCTGGCCCCGAGCCTTCCCCGGCAGAAGTGCCTGGGAGCAGATGGTGAAAGGGCTGATTGAATTCGGCTGCTCGGGCCAAGAGGCTATTTAGGAGGAGATGAAATGGAGGAGGGGGTGTCACTGGGCGACTCGGGAGCTGGGAGCCCTTGCCAGGAACTCCAGGAATGCTCCAGGAGCTTGGGCAGGGGTTTGGATGTGTGGTTTGGGGGTGCGAGATGTCCTGTGGCCGTCGGGAGCTCCTGCTGCTCAGGGGGTGAATCCCCCAGGGAGCCAAGATCCCTCTCCCCAGGCATCTTCCCCTCCAAAGCAGCCTGGCGTGCTGGACCAGAGCCCTGCCTGTCCCTGCGGGCACAGCCCCAGGAGCTGTGTGATGCCAAGCCTTGATCCCAGCTGAGAGGGAGGAAGCCCCAGGAGCTGTGTGATGCCAAGCCTTGATCCCAGCTGAGGAGGAGGAGGCACCAGGAGCTGTCAGCTCAGCAGCCCTGCCAGCCCACGGGGCCAGCCTTCCTCCCAGAAAAATGCAGGTTTCCAAAGAGCCTTAATGCCCAACTTGGTCTAATCCCACCCCATCCCCAGTGCCCGTGGGAAAGCTCTGGGCATGAGACCAGACCTCCCAAAGAGCCCTCCGAAGGGGATGGGGGGACTCCAGTGGCTCTGGATGGGGAGGAGGTGGAGAAAAAAGACCAGGATGAGAGACATGCAGGATGACAAAAAGCCAGCAGGCAAAAAAAAAAAAAAAGAAAAAAAAGGATAAATATGCTTCGAAAGTCATCCAGGGCGCCAGCCCTGCTGGAGGTAATGGCAGTGCCTGGGAAAAATCACTGATGGAGGAACCAAAATTGCTCAGGGCTGAAGGAAGGGTTTAAACCCTCCCGGGAAAGTGGAGGAAGAAAAACACAACGCCAAGCTCCGGGCTCCCTGCCCTGGCAAAGCAGCTCCAGCTCCCCATGCCCTGTGTCCCGGGGGGAAGAGGCACCAGCCCCGACTCCATCGCTCCTTTTCCAAGGGAGCGAGGTCCAGCGGGTCCCCCGGGATCCCTGGCTGCCTGCCCCGGCTCCCCGAGGTTGGGAAATCGGGAGCCTCGGCAGGAGCGGCCGGCACGGAGCGCTCCGTGACCGTAAGGGGATCTTTTCGGAGCAATCTTTTCCGAGACAAGTCATGAGATTATTTCTTGCCTGGAATTTGCTCCCGCAGCTCCCATCGGCCCCGGAGTGCTGAGTCAAGAGACCGCCGGGGCTGTGCCCTGCAGATGAGTAAATAACTTGCCCCGGGGAGCGGGGGGCAGGCTGGGGGGGCTGGCGCCCGGGCGGGGAGGGATGCGATGCGATGCGATGAGAGCCGGGGCCGTGGGCTGGGGATGGATCCCGGCTTGGCAGCGCTCAGAGTTAGTCACACATTAGCGAGCGCACAACGCGCTGTTAAAGGCACACCATCCTCCCCTCCCTTGCCCTTCCCTTCTTTCTCTCCAGCCTTTTAGCCCCCTTCTTCTCTTAGTTTTGAAATTTGTTTAAGCCTAACTTTGTCTTTCAGTGAGCACTTTCCTTCTTTTAGTTTTTCAAATTTCTTCAAGCCTAACTTTGGCTTT
>JAWWMP010000068.1:805622-815779 GCA_035047865.1 Dendrocincla tyrannina | reverse complement strand
CAGTGAGTGCCTTCCTTATTCTTTTACATTTCTTTAAGCCTAACTTTGGCTTTCAGAGAGCACCTTCCTTCTCTTACTTTTACTAAATTTCTTTAAGCCTAACTTTGGGTTTCAGTGAGTGCCTTCCTTATTCTTTTACATTTCTTTAAGCCTAACTTTGGCTTTCAGAGAGCACCTTCCTTCTCTTACGTTTATTAAATTTCTTTAACCCTAACTTTGGCTTTCAGAGAGCACCTTCCTTCTCTTACGTTTATTAAATTTCTTTAAGCCTAACTTTGGCTTTCAGTGAGTGCCTTCCTTATTCTTTTACATTTCTTTAAGCCTAACCTTGGCTTTCAGTAAGCACCTTCCTTCTTTTAGTTTTTGTCATTTCTTTGAGCCTAACTTTGGCTTCCAGTGAGTGTCTGGGACTGGCAGCCAGGAAGCCAAGGGAAGCAGCAGCCCTTGAAGATGCCAAAGGGCGAGCGGGTCCAGCCCGAGGGTACCAGAGCCCCTCGTGCCCTCCCTCCTCACCCCGCTGTGCTGCTCCAGGTCACTCTATAGGATCCATATGGCCCCGGCTGCTCCGGGCTCAGCTGTTTGAAGGCAGAGTCATCCAGGCCTTTCATGTTCCAGCCTTTGGAGCCAAATTCAAATCTGGAGCCGCTTAAAGGGATGGAAACAGCCCCAGTGAGTAACGGCCCCGGCTACCGGGACAGCCCCGACACCCCACTGCTCATGGGGCTGGAAACACAAACTTTCCCAGCTCCGGCTTTCCCAGAGCCCAGCACGGCCCTCGGACATGCAGCCCCAATCTCTTGGCAACACTTCAAAAGGCTGGGGTTGGGAAATGCCACGGGGTCAGGGCACCATGACGCTGCCCCAACCTGCTGGGCTCCTCTGCTGCCTCTGGCTGGTGCCAGGGATTGAGCAAACGCAGTTTTTCCCCATTTCCAGCTGCAAACCAGGAGGAATTGCATTCACTGACCTCATGGAGCAGTTGGGTAACGTGCCTCGAGCATTTGAAAAGAGAAAGCACTTGGCATTGCATTTTCAAACCGCTTCTAACAATAATGTGTAAAAAAAGAAGAGAAAGAAAAAATAAAAAGACCCAAATTTCACGTGTTCCACTCCATCTTTTTTTAATTTTCCAGTGGAAAAAGCCAGGACTACTCAGCTTTTGCAAGTTGTTTCTTCAGAGGGTTCAGGTTTCAGTAAACAATTTCTCGAAACTAAAAGGTAAGGAAAAAAAAATAAAGTGCCCCTTTCTGCCTCCAGAGCACTGACCAAAATTCAGCACGTTTGCACAAACACACACAGGCACCTATGAAAAGAAACTTTCATGTGGGTCAAAAAGCCACAGTTTGATTATTGTGATAAATGGTGCTGACAAGGGGGGGAAAGAACAGAAAGCAGCCCCCAGAGCACTGCCCAGTGTCCGGCTCCAGGGTTTGGGGTTGTCTGCAGCACCAGAGGCAGCTCTCCCTTACTCAGCAGTTTTATCCAGAGGGCATCCCAGTGGAAATCCCAGCCACTGTGAGCACACACAACCCTCACCCTGCTGTGTGAGACATTCAGTTCCTGGAGGGATGTGGAGATGAGCCACTGGCATCCCCCAGAGCCGCTCCCAGCCCAAATCAGTCAGCCAGGACACCTAAACTGGGAATTCCAAGAGGTGGATGGGTTCAGGCCTGCCTGGAGGAGCCAGGAAAGACCAGCCCAGCTGAAGAGAGACCACAGGAGAACAGAAATACTGCAAGTAGAGGGAGACTGGAGCACTCTGGGGATGCTCCCACCTCTCTGCAGCAGCACAATGGGAACACTCTGCCTCAGTTTCCCCTAAAACCAGGGCTCATCAAGCCTTTCTTCAACATCTTTTGGGGTCAGAGGTCCAAAAGCATTCAAAAAAGCCCAGTCCCACTGGCTGGCTTCTCCTGCACTCCCCACCAGCCATCTGAAGAATGCCTTGGAATCACGTCAAATATTTGGGATGGGATGGGGGGAGAGGGGGCATGGGGAGGGGAGTGGGGGAGCAGCTCAGCTTTTGACTCAGTGTCTGGCTTCTTTCATCAGCCCCACATTCCTGCTCCTGCCATCACCCTCCGGGAAAGGGCGACAACGTACACGATCCATGTGGAGCCAATTTAAAATCCCCTCCGTGTAAGAAAATGCATTTTGTTCATTAACAAGCTCTGAGCGCTCAGCTGGGGTGAGGAGGCAGCTCCACAGCCATCCCAGAAATGTGGGATCCAGCAGGAAGGCATCCTACACACAGTCACATCCCAGAGGAGAGCAATCCTGCCTGCAAACCCTCCCAGGACACTTGACAACCCCAGTAATGCTGGGGTTCCTGAGCTGGAGGTCTGTGTCTCTTCTGGCTTCACAGGAAAGGTTAAACAGGAGACAAAAGCTGGGAAGCAGGGAATTGCTGGAGCAGGGATTGCTGTTGTGCCCAACACCAGCTGGGAAATGACAGGAATGGGAATTACAGCCCCAGAGCCCGACCGGCTCAGACCCAGACAGAGCCCTGTGACTTTGCATATCCCAATCCACAACCCAGGCCGTGACTTCAATTGTCATTCCCAACCCAGAGGGAGCCACAGAAACGAGGGGATTTTCCTCTCTGGGAAAGCAAGCTGCTATTTCTTGGTGCATTTGTAATACTTTTCTGGCAGGTTATATTTATCCACAGGCTGTGTGGCTACAGGAACCAGATGTGGCTGTGCTGCAGCAGCATCCTGCTTCCCTGCAAACATCAGCTCCACCTGCCCAGGGCACAGCGCTGGACATGGGATGGAGAGCCAGGAAACTGTGCATGGTCAGCAAAACCAGCGGAGGTGACAGGGAGAAAGGTATCACCTGCCTGGTCCTGCACGTACAGACACTGCCCCCATGACTCGATGCTGTTCACGGGACAGAAGAGCAAACCAGGTCTCAGATTTTTGCCAGTTTAGTGGGAAAAAAAATTCCCAAACCAATATAAAAACGTGCAGTTTGATTTCACAGCTCAGAAAGAGGCAGCAGTGAGAGCACGGGGTTTGCCCCATCCAGGGCTGAGTAAGTTACTCTGAGCTCCCAGCACACCAGAGAAGGAGCAAACACCTTGGAGCAGGGCTGAGTGTGAGCACCAAGGGCTCTGCCCCCACCCCAGCACAGCTCAGGCTTTGCAAGCCAACATTTGCAGCCCGTGAATGGCACAGGCTTCAGATCCGGGGGTGTCTGCAACCCAGGCTGAGCCTTTCAGCCAAATCAAAACTGAAACCATCCTGCAGTGTCCAAGGCCGGGCTGGATGAAACCCCGAGTAACTTGGACTAGTGGAAGGTGTCCCCGGAACAAGATGGGCTTTAAGGTCCTTTCCAACCCGACCCATTCAGGGATTCTGTGATTTAATTCTTTTTTTTTGCCATCTCTCTGGACCTGGCATCAAACTCTGCATTCACCCCAGACTGTCCCTCCCCTGTTCAAGGGGATATTCAGGCACATAAAACGACCTGCAGATTTCCACATTTTCTCATAATTAACCCCTGAGCCCGCAGGCAACAAATCCCCAAGCTGGGAAAGCTGGGATGGAGAATGAGAGCAGCTCTCCAGGCTGGCTGTGCAGGAGTGATCCCAGCTCTCCAAGGGCCACCTTTGCATCAGAAAATCTGTCTCTAGAGAGTCATTATCTCCGGAGCCATCTCCCCGTTTTGCCAAGGGCAGGACTCAAGTGCTCCCCCCCTCAAATTCCACTGCACCTGGGAAAAATGTAGGAGCTCGTAGCAGAATCAATAAATATTTATTGTTTAACCAGCAGTATTTTGACTGGAGATGTAAGCATGGCCCCGTGCCAGGGAAACCAGAGCCTTCTTGGCCAGCGCCGCAAACAAATTTTTTTCTATATCTAGTTGGAAGATTATAAACTACACAATGAGGGGGGGAAAAAGAAACACAGGCAGCGAGCAGCTTAGTCACGGAAGAGGAACAAAAGAGCTGAGATGGATAACTGTGTCGTGGGTTTGAAAAAAATGAAAAGGGGATGCAGGCCCAAGTTTTGGCTGTGAGACAGATGTACAGTTTGTGTCAGCTACAGATCTGCCCCACTGGCTTCTGCAGGGATCAGGCTTTAGGCTGGGTCAGGACACAGAGCCCCGGAGTCGGGGGAGAGACACTGATGTGGATGAGCAGCAAACTGGTCCACAACTCAAAGGCAAAGTGAGGAGTCAGGGCTTGACCTGTGGACACACAATCCCAATTTCCAGGGGGATCCCCCAAGCACACAGTGGGATGAACAGTCATCCCCTGGCTCCAGGGGCATTTTGGTGCTGAACAGAGCAGAGCATCCCCTCCTCCTTCACCCAGTTAGGCCCCTGGCACACCCTACCCAGCACAGGTTTTCCACCAAGCAAATTTATAAGCCTGGAGGATGCCAGAAGCTCCATCCTTTTGGGAACCTGCTCTCCTGAATCATAGAATTTGCTCACCTTGTGCCCAAGCAAGGAGCAGCCAACAATGCAAAAGGGAAAAGATGTTCTTGCCTTGTCTGGGACAGATACAACTGAATTTGTTCCTTTTTTCTCCAACATCCCAGCTGATCCTGGTGCCTCAACTGACAACAGCCATTTGGGGTGGCAGATCTGCAAGTTTACACCCCTGAAGTATATTCTAAGTCTGGTCTTATTCACACCCAGCTCCTCCCCTAGATGGATCTGCTCTCACCAAAACCGCAACTGGAGAAGAACATCAACCCACCTTTCATTTCACCTCCAGCACCAAACCATAATCTCAGGGTCTAACCACGGCACCCTAAACCTGATCCAGCTGTCCCCCAGCCCATCACACAGCACGATCCACTCCAGAGGGTGCAGCCACATACCAAAAGCTGGCTCCCAGAGAAGCTGTGGCTGCCCCATCCCTGCAAGTGCTCAAGGTAGGACCTGGAGCAACCTGGGGAAGTGGAAGGTGACCCAGCCCATGGCAAGGGGTGGAACAAGATGGGCTTTATGGTCCCTTCCAACTCAAGCCATTCTGGGATTCTGTGATAATCCTCTGGTGACACTCAGTGCTGCTGGAGTCCCAGCCCCTTGCTGCCTCCCTGCCAGCAACCTCCTATGGATTTGGGAGAGTAGGATTGCCTATGACGTGCTCCTCAGCTCGCTCTGCAGAGCTCGAGTGCAGCATTCCAGCATGAGACTGTGTTATCCCTCCATTCCATAAGGCCTATCAAAGCATGGCACGCTGTAATTACATGGCAAATTAGGGGCCACTTCATGTAACAACACTGTAATTACACAGTCGGTACGTGCTTTGGGTTGCTTGGGATGAAAAAGTGGCAGGAAGGGGTTTTGCTCCTCTTCCCTGGGAATCTCACTCCCCATACCCAGGTTAAAACTCAGGGATGCGCTTCAGTGGGTGTATCCCTGAAGGACAGGGCCATGGAATTGCCCTCTTTCCACCTCTTTTAACACCTTTGCTGTGAAGGTGACACTGCAAAGCTGGAGCCGGTGGCAGCCAGGTGCAGACAGTCCCCCCTCCCCCGGCAAACTCTCATTCCTCCATCCTGGCTGGATACCACAGTAATGGGCATTTTGTAAGTGCATAGGAAGGTAATTGCTCTTCTCCAGTTCAATTCTCACCTCCTCCACAGGCAATCAGCACCGAAAAGGTGAGAGGAGCCCAAAGCCCTCAATTTATTAGTCTGATAATTCCAGCCCACACGGAGCATCCACAACCGAGCCCAGCTCTCACCTTGCCGGTTGTTACAAAGCATTCCCAAGGAGGCGGGGTGCAATTCTTTGCATCCCTGAAATCACCTCTCCGAGCTTGTCTCCTCCCCCAGGCTCTGGCCCTCTGTGTGTGCAGCAGGTGAGGGCAGGGAAAGGCTCTCCAGGGAAGGGACAGGGGACATCCCAAAGCAGCGGGAGATGCTGGTGTTCCCCTGGAAGGAAAACGCGGCCAGGCAGGAGCCACCTCTTAGCAGCAGCAGGGCAACTGAGCCACGAGTGCCGTGCCAGGATAACGCAGGATCAAACCTTCCTTTTGGATGAGAAGGATGTTCCAAGTCCCTGGGCACTTTGATTCCAAGCAGCTCAACAGTGGACTCCCCTCGAAGGGGCTGATCCAGCTGTGACCTTATTCCATGCGAATCTCTGAACACCTGGGAGAGAGGCATGGCTGGAAACGTTCCCTCCCTAGACAAGGCAGAGGGAAGGATGAAGGATCCCATCCTAAAACCATATAGAAGACACTCTCAGACTTGCATTTCCCTGCACTGGAGGAGGGTTTGCATTTGCCAGGCTTGCTTTAAATGCAAACTCCCTCATTTGCCTGCAATGAAAGTGAAAGCAAAGGACAAAAGCAAAGCCTGCCCTGGCTGTGCGAAGGGGAAGCAGCACCATTAGGCGGGTCCTACATCCAAAAATGCGCTGCTTGGGAGCTGTGTAGGAGCTTCCCTGTACCCTGCACCACCTCAGCAGGAGCATCAGGGAACAGTTTGATTTGGAAGGGAAAATCTTGCTTCAGCCCTACTGATGTTGTCCCGAACCCTAAACAGAGGGAAAGGCTCTTGCCAGATAAAAATACACCCCTGGGATGCCACCCACGCACAGGCTGATGGAAACAACGTGTCCATCTCCCAGCTGTCCTCAGGGTACGTATGGGGGGAAAAAAACAACTCAAAAGCTGAAAAGTCAGGATTTCTACACTGCGTGTGCTCAGACTGAATCCTTTCTTCATTCCAGGCAGGAACAAATCCACCACTGCACCCATAACACACAGGGAAAGGAAGGAAGGGGGGTGGATGCAGGATGGGGAGCTCAGCATTCCTGCCTCACCTGGGATGTCCAGCATCACCAGCTGGCATTACAGCCCTTCTCCAGTACCTTGTGGGACGCTCTGGGGCAGCAAGTCAGCAACTTTCTCTGCAAGAAATGAGGGCTTGGGAGTCCCAGTTACACCCCACAGCTCCCAGCAAGGGCTGGGGGGCTGCTTCCCACTCTGACCACAGCCAACAAGCAGAGCTGGGCAGAAGTGGAGGAAACAAACTGGTTTGTGGAGGGCAGCAGCGTTCACCAGCCCCAAGGTGAAGTTCCCCTTGGGGTTGATTTTTGCATGATGGTTTGGGTTTTTACTGTCTCAAAAAAACCCCACGGGTGGATCAGCCATGTATCTGCCACCAAAAGTGATGCTTCCATCTACTCCATCAGATGCTCATAAACACTTCCATGCACATACAATTAAAATATTACATATAAAAAGAGAAGCCCACACCGTGGGGTTTTGGCTCCTGACCTGCTCATCTCACTCCCAAATTCCTGCTGGTAAGAGCAGCGGGGGTGGGTGGGGGTGGATTTGGAAGCTTGTACAACTCCACATCCCTTTCAGGTTATTTTTAAACCTTTTGGACACACTACAAATCCCATGGAACTTTTGCAGGCAGAGGCTGCCTGCACGTGTGGGCTGGAGCAGGGCTTGGTTTCGGGGGGTGAGGGGGGGATGGACTGAGCAGAGATGCAGTTTTATGGGGCATGGAGCACCTGGCACATTAAACATCGTGCACAATTGAAAACCTATGGCTGCAAGGACTCTTAACCCTATGGAGACCGTGAGGCACATCTGCTGTGCTGCTTTGCTTGAAGGAACAAGGGGCTGGACCCCTTCTCAGCAAGGCCAAAGCCCATTTTGGAATTAAGTACAATTTGGTGGCAGGTTGGGGGCTGAAGGAGCCCTCAGGGAGCAGATAAATCCTCTGGGAGCAGAGAAAAGCCATGTCCCCTGCACAAGGCACTGCTGGATCCCAGGAGCACAAGCCAGCAGCATCCACACTCCTTCTCTCAACATCAATCCCACCAAACAAGAAAGCTTCAGCATTCTCTAAAAAGTTGGAGGGGAAATGAGGTTAAGCCAGCTAATTGACAGCACTGACCTTTCTGGCTCACAGTGAGTGCAGCCACCAGAACAGGAGCGGCTGCAGCTGAAGGCGATGGGGAGTCAGCTCTTTTTTACCTTTCGGGTTTGTGTTTTTTCAGAGCTCTTCCTGCCAAGGTTTACACTTTGGGTCAGCTCTAAGAACTGTTTGCTGACACAAGCTGTAAAAGAGCTTTCATGGACAGAAGAAAATAGTGAAACACCAGAGTCCTCCCTTCAGGCACCAGGGAATTCCAGTGCTCCAGTGCTCAGAGACATCAACCACACAGGGCCTCTGGAAAAGCTCTCACCCATGCCAGGAGACATGCAAATTTAAACAGATCCTCTGGTCTGGAGTGAAAAGCAAAGCCCACATCATCCCAGTCCTGCCCCAGTGGTCCAGGTGTTTATTCCGAACCCATTTTCCTCCCCTCCAAGCAAACAGACCTGAAGTACAGGAATGAATTTTAACCAAGGTTTTAGGAAATAGGCACCAACAGGTCCTCAGATCCATTTAAGCCTCTTATTTAAGCTGGGTAGGTGCGTTGGAAAACCATCCTCAGCATCCTATTGCATTTTGAAACCTGTCCCTTCCCAGCCCACACCTGAGAGCTCAGCCTTGCTGTGACATGGGCAGGGAGCACCAAAACAGCCACAACCAGCAAGAGGGTCCTCCCTACGGTGGGAAGATGGATCACAAGGCAGACACTCTCCCCACACCAGTCATCTTGTAGCCCAGGGATGGCAGATCCCGAATTCTGGAGCTCTCTGCAGCCCAGCTGATGCACCAGCATCTATTTAACTTGTGTGCTCCAGCACTCAGCTGTCAATTTATTTCCACATCCAGCCTGAAATCCCATTGCCTGGCAGGAGCTGTGCCTCCTTTCTGGGTTTCCTAGAAACTCCCTAACTGGCAAAGAATCACCCAACTCCATCTTTAATTTGATTTTCTTCACTGCACCGGCGCTGCACTAAATCCAGCAGAGTCCCTGTTCGGCGCAGTGGGAGTTACAGCACAGAGAGATGAAGCAACAGGACTCGTTTTACACAGAAAAAGAAGTTTTTTAACCTGCAGGCCCTCCAATCTCCATCCTCTACCTCGCCTGGGCAAAGCAGAGACGAGTTGAGTGCCTGGGGTCAGCAAGCAGTCAGACATCAGTATGTGAACAGCAGCCCTTATTATGGGAAAGTCTCGACTCTGGGCACAAACCACAGCCAGCAGCAGCTGAACTTAACGCTACAACACAAAAAAACCCTTCACGCCTCACTTAAGTAACATGTTGCTTTCTGCACCCTTCCTCCACCCATTTCTCCAGCTCCAGAGAGGGGAAAATAAAATCAAGGCGGCGGGTTTTCCTGGTTTAAACGTGCTACATCCAGCGCAGTTACCGCTCGAGTTGTGTTTCCCAAACTCCAGGAGCGCTTGGACCACACAAGGCATTTCCAGCGAGGGATGGGGGAACGCACATCCCGGCTAAGGATGCGCTCGGGAAAAGGGGGGATGACCCGGGCAGCGCATCCCTCCTGCCTCACAGCCTCAGGGGCTCGCCTCCATCCCGGCCGGGATGCCAGGAGCACGAGGGAAGGAGGCTGGAGGGGCGGCGGGATGGTTTTTGAGAAAAGGAGGGGGATGGAAAGTCATAAAAGCGCTCGGAAAGTAAATTCGCCTTCGGCTGCGCGGCGGAGCCCGGGCGGCGCCGCTCGGGTGCGACCTGGGGGAGCGCTCCGTGTTCCCTTCCACAGGAGACCCTCCCAAAAAACACCACCCCAACCCCACCGGCCAAACATCTCCGCGACCTCCCGCCACCGCCCTGGCTGCGGGCGGGGGGACATGGATGCGGGAAGGGGGACATGGATGCGGGAAGGGGGACAAGGCTGCGGGCTGGGGGACATGGATGCGGGAAGCGGGACAAGGATGCGGCCAGGGGGACAAGGCTGAGGGCTTGGGGAGATGGATGCGGGCAGGGGGACAAGGATGCGGCCAGGGGGACAAGGCTGAGGGCTTGGGGAGATGGATGCGGGCAGGGGGACAAGGATGCGGGCAGGGGGACAAGGCTGAGGGCTTGGGGACATAGATGCGGGCAGGGGGACATGGATGCGGACAGGGCTCCGCCGGGCTGCCCGGGAGCGGGGCGCGGGCAGGGCGCTCACCGGGGGACGGGAAGAGCTCGATGTCCACCTTCTCCGTCTTGATGATGGTCAGATCCACGGCCGCCTTCATGGCTGGGGCAGCGCCGCGGGGGCGTCGCGCCGGGAGCGGGGGCGGCGGCGGCGGCTGAGCCCCGCCGAGCGC
>JAWWMP010000068.1:782695-803162 GCA_035047865.1 Dendrocincla tyrannina | reverse complement strand
TGTGAGGGAGTGTGTCAGTGTGTGTGTCAGTGTGTCAGTCTGTGTGTCAGTGTGTGGGAGGGAGTGTGTCAGTGTGTGTCAGTGTGTCAGTGTGTAAATGTGTGTGTGAGTGTGAGAGTGTGTGTGTGAGGGAGTGTGTCAGTGGGTGTGGGTGTGTGTGAGGGAGTGTGTCAGTGTGTGTGTCAGTGTGTCAGTCTGTGTGTCAGTGTGTGGGAGGGAGTGTGTCAGTGTGTCAGTGTGTAAATGTGTGTGTGTGTGTGAGTGTGAGTGTGTGGGAGTGTGTGAGTGTGCGTGTAAGTGTGTATGTGAGTGTGTGTGTGTGAGGGAGTGTGTCAGTGTGTGTCAGTGTGTGGGAGGGAGTGTGTCAGTGTGTGTCAGTGTATGTGTGTGTGTTAGTGTCAGTGTGTGTGTGTCAGTGTATGTGTCAGTGTGCGTCAGTGTGTCAGTATGTGTGTGTGAGTGTATGTGTCAGTGTGCATCAGTGTGTCAGTGTGTGTGTGTGTCAATGTATGTGTCAGTGTGTGTCAGTGCATGCCAGTGTGTCAGTGTGTCAGTGTGTGTCAGTGCGTGCCAGTGTGTCAGTGTGTCAGTGTATGTGTCAATGTGTGTCAGTGTGTGTCTGTGTGTGTCACTGTGTCACTGTGTCAGTGTATGTGTCAGTGTGTGTCAGTGTGTCCGTATGTCAGTGTATGTGCCAGTATGCGTCAGTATGCCAGTGTATGTGCCAGTGTGTGTCAGTCAGTGTGTGTCAGTGTGTCAGTGTGTCAGTGTGTCAGTGTGTCAGTGTATGTGCCAGTGTGTGTCAGTCAGTGTGTGTCAGTGTGTCAGTGTGTCAGTGTGTCAGTGTATGTGTCAGTGTGTGTCAGTGTGTCCGTATGTCAGTGTATGTGCCAGTGTGTGTCAGTGTGTGTCAGTGTGTCCGTATGTCAGTGTATGTGCCAGTATGTGTCAGTCAGTGTGTGTCACTGTGTGAGTGTGCCAGTGTGTGTCAGTGTGTCACTGTGTCAGTGTGTGTGTCAGTGTGTGTCAGTGCATGTCTGTGTGTGTCAGTGTGTGTCGGTGTGTCAGTCAGTGTGTGTCACTGTGTGAGTGTGTCAGTGTGTGTGCCAGTGTGTGTCAGTGTGCCCGTGCTGGCGCAGGGTGCCATTCCTGCAGCTGCCTGCGGGCAGTGGAGCCATCAGAAGGCACCCACGGGCTGGAAATGACCCTTGGTCCCCCTGGCTCGCTAATCCCCCTGCTCAGAGCCCGCACTAACCCCAACCCCAGCCCGAACAGGAGGGGAGGCGCAGTGAGGTCACTCCCCCCGTTCCTTGGGACATTTGCTGACGCCACAAAGGAGAAGGTTCTGCTGAGCAGAGCTGGGCAGGGATTGCAAAGCAGAGGAGGCAGCGGGTCCCCCGTGGTGTCCCAGCTCCAGCATTGCTCCCGTGGCCGAGGCTTTTGGCTCGGCCTCTCCTGCAAACGTTTCAGTCTCAGGGACTGGCTGAACTCCAGTGCACCTGTACTGGGGCTCCTTCTCTTCTGGACCAGTACAAAGACTTCAATAAAGATCTTTCTCACAGCCTGTATGTTTTTTATTAGCAAACATCCACACTCTTTTGGCACCCCGGCTCAGCCCTGACCCCGCAAAGCTGATGACACTAAAGCACGGCTTGGTGCAGCAGGGCTGTGATGGAGCCCTGGGCTTTGCCTCAGCCCCACCCGTGCTCCCCCAAATTTCATTTTACTGATGCATTTCACGGCAGCCCCAACATGCAGGGAAACCAGAAATGCTTCCAAACCAGCACCGGGGCAAACCCCCCCAAAGCAGAGGAAGAGAACGGAGTGGCTGTGGGCAGAGGTTTCCTCCCAGGGCAGCTGAATCTCTCCTTCGAACCCCACTCCGTCCCAGCAGCCGCCTTAATTTGTGTTCACTTCAGAGCCTGCAACATGAAAGCCCTGGCTCTGAGCTCCAGCTGAGCCGCTCAATGGCTCAGTGTTCGCAGAAGGCATGGAAGGAATCCATTGATTAGTTTCTTCAGCTGGGATGTGACCATTTTGAGTCCAAGACCTGCCAAACATGACTTTGCCTCAGCAACTGGTTCCTATTTGCTGCTAACAGGCTTAAGAAAAAAAATCTTTCCTCTTCCACATCCAAGTCTCAGCCTCCTTTTCCATTCTGGTTATTCCGTGGTAATACCTACCGAGGCTCTCTCCTGTGGAGGGAGGATGCCGGGCTGTGGAGAACAGCCCTCCTGCCATTAACATGGCCAAAAGATGGGAGATAACCATCTGCCCTCCCTCCACAATGCAGCCCGCCTGTTTTTCAGCACTTGGGAACAAAGAAAGGACGGGCAGTAATGCCACATTGTTCCCAGGGACGCTGAATAACCCTGGGTTAAAAGAATAATAATAATAATTATTATTCCTTTAGCACTGAGGAAAGGTGTCAGAGAGCGCAGCCTTTGCCGGGATTTCGGGGCTGCTCTTCCACCAGCTCTCCCCGAGCTTGGCTGGCTCCTTCCCTTTGCCAGGGCCAGATTCACTGCTGTCCCAGCCCAGGGCAGCTGCTGGCTCTCCTTCAGATGTTACGGAGCTGGGACAGTCTCCTGTCCCTCGCATTTACCCATTCTCATTCCAGCAGGAATAGGGTGTAACTCCTGGGCTCGAGAGGCTTTTCCAAGCACCTCTTCTACCAAAACACAGCCATGTCAGGGGGGAAATACAACAGCTACGTAATAATGTGGAGCATCCACCCAGCTGTAATGGCCAGGAAATGAAGAACACCATATCCAATTAAAACTGCAGGGGGATATTTATGGCAGAAGGTAATTAGCCAAATTGGAGCCTTCCCCAAAACTGCCATGGGATTTTTAATGACCGCAAGCGGCCAGGGACCCGGTTTGATGTTTTGTCAAGTAAACAATATCCAGAGGGCATGAGACAAAAATCAGGAGCAAAGGGGAAGGGAAAAAAAAAAAAAGTGTCCTGCAATTCCAGGGAGAAACGGAGACATGAAAGGATTTACCGTAAGGGGGACATTGTTGGAAGGAGCAGCAGCCACCAGTCCAAGAAAGGAAAGAGCAGGGAGGTGGCCCTGGGTGTGGAGGTGGCCCTCTGCAATGAGAGGAAAGAGCAAGCAGCTGCCACGGCCATTCCCCAGGGAGAAACCTTTCCTGGAATTTAAAATGATACGAGAAATCCTTTCAAGCGCCGCGATAGCTGGGAAGTGTTTGAGTCAGTTTTACGCTGGTAGAAGGAGGCTGGATCGGTCCTGGTGACTCCAGCATGGAAACAGAGCTGAGTAGTCAGCGGGTCCCACGCGTGCCCCCCAGGCGGGCTGAGGGAAGCCAGGCTGCTCTCAGAGCCGGGATTTGTGATGACCATCACCAGAGCCTTGGCTCCTCCATGACCCACATGGCTGTGGCCCCTGGGGTCCCCTCTCTGCCCTGTGCTCCAGGGCTGGAGTCACGGAACGTCCCATCCTCGGGGCTGGCACATGAAAAGCCAGTTTCTGTTCCCGCTGGAGATGCAGCTTCGGGCCCCGGCTCAGCCGGGAGACACCACCACAATGCCCTCCTCTGATTGCCCTCCAGGAAGCCGCCTCCGAGCCTCCCTGGCTCCTGCTCTCATTAACTTCCCAGCAGAGATGGCTCACAAAAGCAGCTTTGTGGCCAGCCAGGGGTCAGGACTCCAGCACACACATCCCCACACGGAGCCACAGCCCCGGCCACGCCGTGGGCACCTCAATCATGTCTCACAAGCTGCCTGAGCATCTCCAAGTGCCTCCTGCTGTGGGTTTCCCAGAGATCCCATGCTGGTCCATAACCTGATTAGCTGGTCTGAGCTCCAGCAATGCAATTCTGCCTTGAATTTCGTTGGTGGGGGTGCTGCCACTCACTTGTTTCCCTGCTGGAAGAAGGGGCTGGATGGAAAATCCTCGTAAGCTGCTCTGCAGACCTGTTTGCTCTCCGTACATTTTCCCTCTCCCCTCAAGGAACAGCACTGAGCTCTTGGTAAACAGAACCTGGGGATTTTTGCTGTTTAACTCTTGCTATTCATGGTTATACTGAGCATGTACAGGTGATATACATCAAACCCCACCTGCAGGACCTCTCAGCTTTGCTCAGGTCTCTCTGGGCTCAGATCTCTCTCTCAGGCTCCTTCTTAGCCCAAATAAATGCAGAGTTAAGCAGTACATCTCTGCTGGCTGCTGCACCCTTGGCATTCATTGTTCTCCAGATACTGAACCCATTTCTGATGGTCCTTGAGATCCCCTTCCCTGGCAATGGGATCATTGCTAATAAATGGTCTCCTGGACAGTTAGACTGTGATCACTGACACTTATCTGCCCTTTCCATCTTCCAAAAAACCCACCAGCACAAAAACAAGACCCACTCCTTCACCAAACACCAAGTGAGAGCCACATTTCTTTTTCATGAGGGTGCCAGGAGCCACACAAGCATCTCCTCAGGATGCTCAGTCCAGCTCCAACCTCAAGTATACAAATCCACAGCCTGGGAAGCGGCAGCCAGCAGGAAAAGCCCCTTGCTCACAGCCAGTTGGAAGTGATCAGCACGGGAAAATAAAACGCTGAACTCCAGTGACCCCCAGGTTAACTCAGGGCGAGGACAGAGGAGTTCAAGTAATGGAAGTTTAATTCCCGGTCAATATTTCCACACAGCCTCTTACAAACCTTGGTGCCTCCGTCCCCCTTTTTTACTGTAATGACACTTTCTCACTTCACAAGATGCTGAGAGTTCAGCAGTTCCAAAGGAGAAGCTCAGGGGCCGGGGACTGTGACAGGGTCTCTCCGGAGAGAGACTTGAGTGGAACTGGGATTTCCATGCCTTGTTGTCCCTGAGAGGCACAAACACTGATCCAACAGCCAAAACCCCTCCATCCCAAAGCACTGTCCGTGAGGAGGCAGGTACAGACAGCCAGAATGTGGAGATAACTCAGTGATGGGCACGATTATCCCAAATACACCATGCCCAAGGCATGGGAATTAGGGGATGAGATCCACACATGCAGTTAAAGCCGTCCCCAGCAGAGACACCCCCTCAGCATCACTGCTGGGATGAAGGATCCGCCTGTGAACGTGCCTCAAAGAGGAAAACCCGGCGCTGGAAAACTCCTCTCCCGCAATTGTCTGCGCTTGGCAACCCGGCCCGATAGTGGATAAACGACAGAGAAATATTCCTCTCTACACGTGTTTGGGTTTTTCGGGGTGGTTTTCTTGGACGCCGATCCTGGCTCTGCAACAATACCAGTCTTGTTCGGCCCCGCTCGACAGAGCGGGCTTGAATAGATCTGTCTAAAATTATAAGCGGGCAGCCCCGGGCTCTGCGAGATCACAGGCCACATGCTGGGGCTGAACAAAGCCCCTGCTATTTCCTAACAATTAGCCCAGCTAAAAGGACATCTATCTCCTTCCATTAGAGCCACCACGTGCCTCCCAGTCAGTCCATTGTAAAGCTAATTAAATAACACGCCTCTCTCCCCATGAGGGTCTCCTGATTAGCTCGCCCTGGTCCTAAATCCTCGCTGGTGTGAATGGGGAAGAGACAGCTGGTCTGCAGGGAGCTGCGGCTCCGGTGAGTGTTTGGGCAGCCCTGTCCAGCCATGAGCGTCACCACCAGTTATTTCGGGAGGTTTAACCATAGAAACCCAGAATGGGATGGCTTGGAAGGGATCTTAAAGCTCATCTCCTTCCAACCCCCTGCCATGGGCAGGGACATCTTCCACCAGCCCAGGGTGCTGCAACCTGACCTTGGACACTCCCAGGGATGGATCCAGGGGCAGCCACAGCTCCTCTGCCCAACCTGTGCCAGGACCTGCCCACCCTCCCAGCCAGGAATTCCTTCCCAATATCCCATCTAAACCCACCCTCCTTCAGTCTGAAGCCATTCCCCCTTGTCCAGCCTTCACAAAGCTGTTTCACACAGATCCTGAGATCCAAGAGGGTTCAGCACACAAACTGCTTTGCTTCTCTATCTGCTTCCCCACCGCCTGCAGCAAAAACTTGTGTAAACAGCTGATTTATTTATTATTTTTCATGCTTTGCTGGTAGCTGGAGGAAAAAAAGCAGATGCAAATATTTTTTCTAAATACGTTCTGGGTGGATTCAAACCAGTTTTTTGTTGTTTTTTTTTTTAGTTCCCACACTTTCTCATTGGGTTAAATCAGTGAAAAGAAAATAAACAAGGAAAATGTTGTGTCATTCAACCAGAGCTAAAACTTTCTATTTTTGCACTTTTAATATGGGAAGGAATTGCAAAATGGAAAAAATAAAAGCCTATTAAAAGTAATGTGTTAACAAACTCTTTTCACCCAGTTAATTCACCTCTTCAAGGAAGTTTCACTGGAAGGGGAAGGTCAGGGATGAAGATGAGCTGGAAGGAATCTGCTTTTCTAGCTGGGAAGCCTGATTTGTGTTTTGTGAGATGAAACAAAATAATCTCTGGTGTTTGGAGCTTCCTTCAGTCTGAAAATGAGTTCTGGCAAGCCAGGGAAATTCTTTCAGATTCATCAGGCACCACAGGGGTGTTTGCAATGTGCTGGGATGGGCTTTGGGGGGTATGGAGGCCACCACAACCTCAATCCATGCCTAGAGGAGGTGGACACGGCTCTCCTGAACACCCACCCTGCACCAGCTCCAGCTAAAAGCCAGGAGTGGATTTTCCCTCCTTCATCCCACCCTGGTTCTACAGCACAACATCATGAAACTGCAAAGCCTCTCCAGATGTTCAACACCTTTGCTCACACGCTCCCAAGACCCGGAAGAAATACAGTTTCCTTCTGTCAAGGCTCCAGTCAGCAAGAGTTGCAAATATCCCCTTTACCCCCTTTAAATCATTATTTTCCACCCTTGGCTATTTAAATCATTATTTTCACACCGAGAGACCGTGGCTGGAAAACTGGGAAGGTGAGTCAACAGATTAATGAGCTGATTTCCTGCGGACCTTCAGCTCCAGGCTTGGAACAGCTGGACCTGCTGCTGCAGACAGAGCTCCATCCACCCAAGGAGAACTGAAAACCCCCATTCCTCATCTCATGGTGGGGAGACAGTGGGAGGAAGGACACAGAGGAGGAGGCAGAGCTTGGTTTTGTTCTAATGGGGAGAAAAGCTTGCTCCTGTTTCCCAAACCTGTGCTGCTCACAGCCATCCTGGGTAGCAGCTTGGGTGGGAAAATGCTGGGAAGCTTTAGGAATGCAGCAGGGAATGTATTCATTAGTGTATATACATATCCATAGGGTTTCATTTGGAAAAGCACAAGGATCAGCTCATTGCACCTTGTTACCAGAATCATATTTTCCCTGCGCTCAGGAAGCACAAAGGTTTTACCCCAAATAACCAAATTTTGCAGGGGCACATCAACAGCAGCAGGGAAATCCTCATTAAAAGATGTGGCGTGACTCACATGAGGGCCTAGAAGGGGCTAAGACAAGAGTCAAGCCCAAAACACAGTTTCAACATTACCCAGGAGCAGCTCCTCAACCCTGTGGCTGCTTTCCAACCCCCCAGCCAGGTCTGAGAGCTCCATTCATCCCAGACGCCCCAAAAAAAGGGCAGGAGCCAAGAAAAAGCTGCCTTGTGTTCCCTGCCTGCCTCCCCTCACCCAGGCAGTGCCCTTGATCCCAAAGTTTTAGGAATGGCTCCACAAGCCACTTGATTAATAAGAGCCCAGGGGGGAACAACCGTTTATATAACCCCGTCTTCTCTAAACTTCCTAAGTGCTTTAGAAAGTGGCTGCCCTGGAAACCCAAACTGGAAACGCAAAATATTATCTCTTCCATTTGTAAACATGTGTGGTGCTAATGAAGTGAGGGAGCAGCAGCAGCGGGCAGGGAGCGTCGGGGGGCACTTGGCAGGCGTGGGAGAGCCCCGATAAAACCGCTCCCTTCCAGGTGGGTGCGGAGGGGGAAATGCTCCCACCACCATCCTGTGCCACTGGGGCTGCGAGGGCCCCGGGGAGGGAGCTGCGAGGATGGATATGGAAATGATCCCTGTGGGTTAGGGGAGTATCTCCAACTCCAAACACAGAGGTGGGCTGGCAACCAGCACGGGAGAGAGACAGGGCAAGGGCAGATGGGTGAAACCTCCCAAATCCCTGAGCTTGGAGTGTAGCTCAGGTGGAGGGAGCATCCTCTTGGAATCAGGGGGGGAATTTCATTGCTTGCTGTACACACAGACTGTGGTATAAACTGCACATCCTCCTGCATGTCAACAGAGCATGTCTGTTTACACCAGTCTGCCCTAAATAAATACAGGAGCGCTCCAAATTTAGCTCTTGGGTTCAACCACCCTGTGCCTGCAGCCCCTTGGACACACACCCTACTCCCAGAGCCAGGAGAAGCAGAACAGTCCAAGCCATTGCTCCATTTGCTTTCCCTCGTGGCATTTCCCACGGAGATTTGTTTTTGCATCAGCACAGCCAGCACCAGAAAACGCTGAGGTTTGGCTGGGGATATTTGGATTTGGTTTTGACGAAATATTGATGATTTCCGCAGTACAATCTGTCACTTCTGGCAGCAACGAGGAGAAAAGTGGAAAAAAATAAAAGCTGTATTTCATGCAGATACGGGGACTGAGCTGACACCCAGCCTGGAACTCGGCACAAGTGGAAGGCAGGGCAGGCTACTGGGTTGCCTCGTTATCCTGTCAGTTTGATTACTGCAAAGCAAGGGAAAGTGCTCCTGCTTGCATCCAGTAGCTGTTTGCCTGGACAGAAACCCAACCAGAGCTGCCAGACACCCGAGGCCCTTGGTGCCCCGGGGTTAGGCAGGAACTGCAGGCACGGCAGGGGAGGAGAAGCTCTGCTCATCTCTGGACGTGTGTCCAGGAGATGCCGATCCCCCGAGGTTGCAGTGGTGCCAGAGCTGGTCCAGGGCGGGACTGGGATGCCAGCTTTATTTCCACCACTGCCTTCCATAATTAGTCCTGTCTCTCGAGCCTGTAAAACTGGGTTGAAGTCTCCCAAGTGCAGACTCTTCTACGAGATGCCTGGAAATGACCAAATTAGAATTTTTCCATGAACAGGCTCCCCTGGGGCATCTCCTCCATTTTTCCTATTCCACCTCAATGCTGACATCAGTCTGGCCAAAACAAGTGCCTTCTGGCCCTGCTTGAACTTAGGATGTGGAGAGTGAATCACACAAACCAGGGCAGAAAGGTATTTCTGACTCCTGAAAAATACTTGCTGATGAGTTGAGGAGAAGTAGTTTGGGCCAGATCTCCTGAGAAATCCGATCTCCCCTTTGGTGGAGCAGTTTCTTTTTGCTCCATCCCATTTTTGTGCTACAGGAAGCACAAATGTCTTCAAGTGTTTTTGCCACCCCTGCTCACGCAGCCTCTGCCTTGTCAGCGACCTTGTTTCCCTCTCCAGGAAGGAAAGTCCTCTCCTGAACTTGATTATTTTGCTTTTTGGTTGTGCATCCATCCACTCTCCCCTGCCAAAATCAATGGCATGTTCCCAGTGAGTGAGGGGAAGCCAAAGTTGTTTTCCTGCAGGCTCACCCTTGGCTTCAGGGCTTTAAGGAGTAGACTGTAGAATCACTAAGGCTGGAAAAGCCCTCCAAGATCACTGAGTCCAACCATCCCCCAGCACTGCCAGTGCCATCACTGACCATGTCCCCAGGTGCCACATCCACGTGGCTTTTAAATCCCTCCAGGGGTGGGGACTCCACCCCTGCCTTGGGCAGCTGTGCCAGGGCCTGACCCCCTTTCCCTGAAGAAATTTTCCCTCATATCCAACAAAACCTGCCTGGTGCACCTTGAGGCCGTTTCCACTTTTCCTGTCACCTGTACTTGGGTGAAGAGACCAAACCCCCACCTGACCCCACCCTCCTGTCAGGGAGTTGCAGAGATCCTGCCTTTCCATCCTAACCTGCCCTTGCAGCATCACAGGGGGAGGAAACCCCCAAAAGAGGAGCCCTGTCTCTGAGGGGGGATCAGAGGTCTCCAAGGGCAGCTCCCAAAGGACAGAGCATCTCCTTCCATGAGCCTAATGCTGAAAACAAGCCCATAAGCAAATCCCACCCTCCATCCCAAGCTCTCCCCACACCTCACTCAGGTCATTGGGAGGCCGATAACCCAGTCTCCCATGGCTTTTCCACAGGGAAACCCTCCTCCCTACACACACAGGGCTCCTGAGCCCTGCCTGCTGCCAGAGGGGCAGCATCCTGTCCCTCTGTCCATCCGCAGGTGCAGCTGCAGGGGCAGGAACAGCCTTGGAGCTGCTGTGAAACAGCCCACAATCGACAGGTTGTGGCCTTTTCAAAGCCTATTGATCCCCAACCCCACGGGGAAGGTCCATCCGGTGGGCTGGGTGGACTCCAGCACGTGCTGGAGGCGGCTCCTGGGACAGACTCGCCTCAGACTGGGGGGTTTTTTTGAGCAATCTCAAGCACTTGCACAGCACAGCTCTCCAGGGACTCCCAGCCACTCTCCTGACCTCGATGAATTAAGCATTGCAATAAAATGTGCACTGAATTAATCATCTGCATCTCCAACGTGAGAAACTGCTGTGCAGGGGCTCACAGGCAGCGCTGGGAGGGATTCAGGCACCTCACTCCAGTGGAGGGCTGTGGGTTTACATGCCTCAGGATGTAGCCAAGGTCTTCCAAATCCCAGCTCTAAGAGCCCAGCCAGGTCTCCTAAACCTCCTTCCTCCCTACAAAGACCAGGTTGGCCAGGGCTTGGAGCAAGCTGGTCTAGTGGAAGGTGTCCCTGCCCATGACAGGGCATTGGAACAAGATGTTTTTTAAGGTGCCTTCCAACACAAACCATCCTGAGAGTCAATGATTCCACGGCTATGGATGCTGGGGAAGAGCCACCAGGTCTGGGAGCTGAGGAGAATGAACCCACCCCACCCTCTGGGAGGAGGATGTTGCTTTATCCAGCCCAGGCACTGCAGGGTCCTCCCAGTCAACCAGCGGATTGCTGCAAAGCAGGGGTGAGGAGGGATCTGGGAGAGCAGGCAGAGGGCACCGATCCCAGATTTCCCCCCAGGAGCTCCAGAGTGGGTGAAAAACTTCACATGCACAAAACAGGGTCTAATAAAGTTCATTTGAGAAAACTCAGAGCTGACTCTGCTCTGAAAATGAGGAATCATTTCCATCCAATTCCATCAGCGCAAGCTGATCTCTATTCAGTTTTAGAAAGAGAGCAGAGTGTTGCAATCCCTTACAGGGCTTTAAGGGATATTCATCCTGGTGCTGTCCTTACCCTTTCATGGCTCTGAGGCTCGTATTTCTCCTTGCTGCTCATCCCCTATCCTGGAGCTGTGTGGGACAAAGGACAGTCCAGTCCTCCTGGAGGTGTCAGTGTGTTGGAAATAACAATTGAAAGAAAAGACAGACCATCCCAACACAACTTAACCTCCTCCCCAAACGTCTGACAGCAGTTTTGCATTCTGAAGTGATGCAAATAGCTCAGATAAGGTTCAGATAAAGTATCTGAGTTCTCAGGGGCTTATCTGAGCTGAACACCAACTCCAAAAATTCTGAAATTTGCCCTGTGGGACTGTCTCTGGAGCTTGATTTCCATCTGAAGCCTCGACCTTCAGAGGCTGCAGAAACAGCTCCTGTTCAAATGCATTCTTGAGGTAGCAGGGTGGGACACAGCAGGTCTGCAGCTCCCCTATCTCGGGCTATCTGGGATTTGCCTTCTGGTGGGAATGTTGCAAGAGCTGGGCTGATGGCTCAAGGAACCGGTGACGGCTCCTTTCACCGCCCTCACTCTCTAAAGGATGAGGTAAAACCTCCTCCCGTGGTGCCAATGGAAAGGCCACTTTCACTTGGCTACAGATTGTTCCACGCTGGCTTTTGCTTCCAGCCTGGCCCTGCTCAGTGTGAGCACAGGGAAGGCCTGTGGGAGAGCTCAGGGTGCTGTCCATGAGTTCCATCACATTGGGCATCACAGTGAGATTTGAGGCTCCAAAGCTGCCTGGATGCAACAAGGAGATGGGGGAAAAATCAATCCAGGCTTCCCTGAGAGCCTGGCAGGAGGGAAAGGGAGTTAGAAATCACCAGGGACAAGCTCTGCTCAAACAGACCCAGCTCCCAGCAATGGGCAATCTCTGGCATTTGTTTCTGTGCTCAGAGATCCAGCCTTCCCAAAACACGTGGAGCTCCAGTGGTCCCAGAAGGTGTGAGACCTGGGAGTGACACCCATGGCTCAGGCTGTGAAAGGAGCTGGGGAATCACAGAATCACAGAATCTCCTGAGCTGGAAGGGACCCCTCAGCATCATCGAGTCCAACTCCTGGCCCTGCACAGGACACCCCAACAATCCCACCCTGTGCCTGGGTATGGGAGTCCAAGGCCAGGCTCAGAGAGGGTAAATTGAGACTGTAAATTGGTTCAAAGGGCCCATGAACTCGCTCCCACCTGGGCTGCAGTCATTCCTTGTGCTGCAGGAGCACCAGGGGTCTCCCACATCCCAGCCACGTCCCACATGCCGTGTGCTCTACAGTCACAAGGGTAAAAGAGAGCAGGAAGGGTTCCTCCTTGAAGGGTTTGCAACCAAAGAATCCATAATCTAATCATTTACACACCTCATGCAAATCGAGCAAGGACAGAAAGATCTTTCTGAGCAGCTCTGCAGAAATTACCCAAATCTCGCTGATTCAAGCAGAGCAAGATTTCCTCCCAGGCACAGTTCTCAGGCAAGAACAACGCTGACATTCTATAGGATGGCTCATAAACCAGAGGGGAAAAAAATTCATTTCCTACGAATAGAATTCCCAAGGGCTCGTTTCCAAAGGGCCGGGTGCCCAAGGAGTGCTGCGGAGTGCTGGCTCCTCTTCCCCATCCCCATCCCCATCCCCTTGCCCTGGCTGGAACCCAGGGATGAGGGAGCAGGCGTGGGCAGGGCTGTGCTCCCACAGCTCCCCGAGCTCCCAGCCCTGGCAGCAGCAGGGTTAATGCGCCGGCGCCCTGCAAGGCAAGGCTTTCTGCTTTATTTCAGCAGGGGAAGTGTGTCCCGGCCTGATTAGCCCAATGGTTTCCTCTTTTCCCATAACCTCCAGACCCCCATGGCCTAAGTGTTTACTTTCTGAAATAAAAAATCTGCCAGTGTTTTTCTTTTTTCGGGGCATGTGTATTTTGGGAGGATTCGGGGGGAGGAAAGTGGGAGAGGGGGGAGTTGAATGGGACGGGAGGTTTGCATCCACCTCCCTCCTCTCTCCCACCCCTCACCCCAGCTCCTTCCAGCTGCAGCCTCTGAGCTGAGACTTCTGGCTTCGAGGGGAGGGAGAGAGATGAATTAATGAGCGAGTTCAGTCTCTTGCTCAGCAGCTATAAACACACAGAACATCTGGAGGGGGAGAGGTGCTTCGTGCTGCCAGGAGCTGAGAGAAACAGGCTGTTTGCAGGGTCCCAGCCCCCCTGCTCCCCATGGCCCTGCACGGGCTCTCCTGGCATCCCATTGTCCAGCAGCAGAGAAAGCAGAATCAGGGAATCAGTAAGGCTGGAAAAGCCCTCGAAGAACATCCAGTCCCACGATAACCCAGCAGTGCCAAGCCCACCGCTGAACCCTGTCCCCAAGTGCCACATCCGCACCTTTTCAAACACTTCCAGGGATGATGATTCCACCACTTCCCTGGGCAGCCTGTCCCAAATTTCTGGCCTCACTGATGCTGCCCTCCCTTGTCCTGCCAGCCCAGCCCAGCCAGGTGCTGCTACAGGGGCTGACCATGGCAACCCAAACCCTGCAGAGAGGGTGCTCTGCTGCCCTGTATCCCCAGAGGTCATGGTTTGGGGGAATTTTCTTGGGAAAACTCAAACTCCCCCACATTGGCTTTGCAAGGCCTGTCTGAAATAAGTGTGTGGTGGGGCAGGATAGTTTCCCCCTCTGGAAAAAGAAAGAGGCTCATCCCAACAGAGGGATCAATCCTACTCCAAGAGCATCCCAGAGCAAGACATCTTCTGCAGCCATCCTCAAGGGACCAGCCACAGATAGTCTGCTGCTTATCCCTTTCCTCCTGGACTCTACATCCTTTTATCCCTTCCCCACAACACACCAAAGCTGTCAGTGCTCATTTTTGTCAGGTGCAGCTCCCAAACTTGAGTTTTGCCTCTTGCTGAGCTTCCACCCCCCTGTTAAACCTGAGGACCCCAACAAATCTGCAGGTTTCTTCCAAAAACCAAGCAACAACCTTCTGGCTCTCACCCAACCCTGCTCAGAGCACATTCCCTGGTCCCCAGCAGATCCAGGCTGCAGCTCAAGTGGGAAAAGTGCTCACTGCTCATTCTCTGATGATGACCAAGGCACAGGGTGCTCCCTTGGGTCTTGCCTTGCAGAGGCAAGAAAAGGAATTTTCCAGAGTCAAGCAGGAAACAAATGGAAAAGTGAAAGGCTGGATTTTTGTCATTCTATCGCTTCAGTGCAAACAAACCTCTCCAAGTGCTGAGCTGCAGCAGGTTACAGCATCACTCACTATCACAGGATCACCTGGATGTGTTTTCCTCACCTGGGAAACAACCAGGATCCACACAAGGAAGATATTGGAGCTCCCACTGACCTGAAGAGCCAACCAGCCCAGGCTCCTGCACAAGAGAGTCTCAGACACCACAGGCAGCCCGTGGCTCTGAAATTCATATTGCCAAGGCACTGAGGGATCTTTTCCCTCCACCAACAGATTGGAAAGTGCCCTTAACAGAGAAAATTGTGTGTGTTCTTCTACAAGCCCAGTGTCCCACTATAGAAGGTGTGACTTGCCTTTAACTGGAGCCAATGAAACACCCAAAGATGCCACCAAGAAAAGGTGAAAGCTAAACCCATTCCACCAGGCTACAAACAGCTCTGGGCCCCAAAAGGCTGTGCCACCTCAGCCAGGGAGGTGTCTCAGCCCAGCAGAAAGGGCTCATTCATCCTCTGGGCCAGGGAGAGCTGTGGATCAGAGGGGATGAGGGCAGCAGGTTGGGCAGAGGCAGGATTTTGTGCAGGGCTTTTGCTGAGCCATGAAGTCAATTAACATCCAGGGAAATGAATTAACATCCAGGGAAATGAATTAACATCCAGGGAAATGAATTAGCATCCATCACCCTCGCGCTCATGCCACTGTTCTGTTTCCCTTCACCTTCCTCGTCTTCCCTTGCCTGCTCCTCGTTTATTGAGGATGGAGAGGAGATCCTGGCTGGTCCAGGAGAAGGACTGGGATGTCCTGCCAGGCTGGAGCCACAGGCAGCTGTGCTGCCCTCTGAAAAGACTCCCATTCATCTCTGCGAGAGCAGAGCGTGCGGGGGAGGCGGCAGCAGCAGGGGAGGGGGAAGTGTTGGAGGAGGCTGAGAAAAGGAAGGAGGCCACGGTTAAAAATAGGATAAAAGGACATGAAGAAGAAAAAAAATGCAGATTTAAAAAAAAAAAAATCTTTGCTCGGAAAATGTGCTGCAGCTGGAGAAGCTATCGGGCTGAGCCTGGTCAGCTTTCACCTTCCCCCTCCCTCCTCCTCCTCCTCCTCCTCCCCAAGCCCCTTCCTCCTGGAAGACGGCCCAGAACGCACTCACAGAAAGTGCTTTCCCCCGGGATTCTCCAGCGGGAGAAGAGTGGGGCTCGTGGAGAAGGAGGGGATAACATGGGGAGAGGCAGGGAGAGTTCACCACGGATGCAGCAGGTCCTGTGGGACTCCTGCCTGGGTCTGGGATGAGCTGGGAGCTGGGCTGGAAGGAGGATCACAGAATCCGTCTCTGTTTGGATGGGGCAAAGCACCCTGTGATGTGTTGCTCCAGCTGCAAGGGCTTTGCTTGCCCACCCAGCCCAGTCCAGGCTGCAGGAACTCGATGCCCATGAAGCAGCAGCTCTGCTTTTCCCTCTGTAAAAGATCTCTGGAAGTGCTCAAGGCCAGGCTGGGCAGGGCTTAAAGCAACCTGGTTTAGTGGAAAGTGTTCCTGCCCCTGTCAGGGTGATCTTCAATGTCCCTTCCAACCCAAACCAGTGTGGCTTTCTGGGATTCATTTCCCAGAGAAAGCAGGATCACCCCTCCTAATGCTCCTAGAGTATCCAAAAGGCCGGGAATGCCTTCATTCCAAGGGTGTTAATTCAGCACAACAGTTGTAGAAACTTCTCCTACCAGAGTCAGAGTCGTTCCACCCTGGCTTGCCATTAACAACAGTTTTATCTCCCCTATCAGAAAGGAAAACAAAGCCGAGCAGGGGGAAGGGGTTGTCAGAGTGGCCTTGGCTCAGACAGGCAGCACAGCCAGCACTGTGTCCCTGCTGCTGGAATTGTCATGGACTCATGGAATTCCCGAGTGGTTTGGGTTGGAAGGGACTTCAAGGATCATCTCATTTCAAACCCTCTGCCGTGGGCAGGATGCCACGAACTCAGGTTGCTCAGAGCTCCATAATAACTTCACATTACGGTTATCAAATCTTTTCCTTCACTCCAGCTTTACTCCTAACCTTGTATAATCCAAAAAAATATTACCAGGGAGTAGTATTACGGTACTGTTTCCTTATGAATTAAACATAAGTGTGACTTTCAGCAGTGCTGCTGCTTCGGGCAGACACACACATGGCATTTATTTGGGCTGGCAGCTGGATCAGCTGAGTGGCCTTTCCAGTCCTGACCCCACCTGTCCAAGGAGCAAAGCTCCTGTCCATACGGGGAGAGCAGCTCCCTTCTTGCTGGATTTATTCGGTCACCTCTGGGATGTGCCTTTCTTTGGCTGTGAGCCCTGGTTGATTCCCTGGGCAGTGATATTCCCAACACACGCCCCACAGGCTGTGGCAGCAAAGTAGCAAATAAGTAACAAATAAAACAGACTCCAGTCCATTTCCAAATTTTGGGGTTTCAAACAAAAAAAAACCTCCATGCCTTCTTGTCTTTATCTTGGAGTTAAATCCACATCAGGCTTCCCTTTACCCATATCACTGAACCATCTTATCAGCTCCAAGCACAGTGTAAATAAACTCACACGAGCTTCAAAGGCAAAACATCTTCCCTGAACGCAAGCAGCTCAAACTTCTAGAAATATTGTGGTTTCTATTGCAAGAGGATATATTCACACTTGCATTTTCCTTGTTGACTTGCTTCTTTCACCAACATCAAGACCATGAAAACCAAAATAGCCTCTAGTACACCAGAAGAATAGATGACAAATGGTTTTAATGTGCACCCAAGACACAAAGGAGAAATGAAAGGCTGTTCCTGGCCCTATATACAAATGAGAGTTTCCTCTCATTTAAAATTAGAAACTGTAGAACTCTAGACTGTAGAAACAGCAGCCCTAAAAAACACATCAGAGAAAGAGTACCTTGCCCTGCAAGGGGAAGAACTGAGAAGCAATTCTTAGGTACTGCAAGAGAATCAGGAGCCTGTTCTACCTGTCCCAGGGTGCCAGGAGTTTGATCAAAACCTGGGGAAGGCAATGTCAGCTTGAGGGGTTTTTTTCACTGGCTTCACTGAGGTTTGGAGGAGCCTCCAGTCTCTGCAAGAAGAAATGTCCCAGAGCCAGCGTGGGGTAATGAAGATCTGGGCTGCAGATATGCTGGTCCCTGGAGAGAGCACTTTCACAGAAGAGGGGAGAGGGTAGGGGGGGGGAAAAAAGCACTAAGAAAACTTTCCAGGCCCAGATTTGCAAAATATTTGAGCAAATCCAAATGCTGCCAGGGCAGATTCCATGTGAGCAGAGTTGTCATCGTGCTGAGAGAGGTCACCCCCAGGAGCTGAGCAAATAGCTGGAATAAGGACGGCTGAGAAGAGGCAGAGGAGCTTTGCTCCAGCCACAGCTCTCTGTGTCCATCTCCTGCTCACACACAAGTGCTCCCCAAAGGAGAATTTAAAAAAAAATAAAACCAAATGCCTGAATCTTTGCCAGGGAGAGATTTCAAACTGTACATTTGACCACAACAGTTATTGGTTCTGCTGAACTCTTTAGCTGCAAGAAGTCTCTAAACATCAGGGTTTTCCCTCCCCAAGGGGCCAATGTGCAGAACTCACGAGCCAGGAACAAGTCCCAGGAGACCAGCACATGCCATGCCAGGGCTTACGTGGGATTTAAGTGCTTCAGGACAGGCTTATGCGGGACTAAAGTGAAACATAAACTTCATACTGGCCCTTTGCAAAGGTCACATTTGTGCAGCCTGAGCTGTTCCACTCAGTGCCGTGGTTGGCCCGTGCCAGGCTGTACCTGAGCCCTCTGCTCTGCCATGGCACCTCAGGGCTCTGGGGTGTCCCACCACCCATCCCAAAGGCAGGAGGAACCACTGCCTGCCTGGCATAGGATCCCAGAGAGGCTTGGGTTGGAAGGGAACTTAAAGCCCATCCAGTCCCATCTGGACACCTCCCACTAGCCCAGGATGCTCCAAGCCCCTTCCAACCTGGCCTCAGACACTTCCAGGGATGGGGCAGCCACAGCTTCTCTGGGCAGCCTGTGCCAGGGGCTGCCCACCCTCTGAGTGAAGAACTTCTTCCTCACTTCTAATCTAAATATCTTTCTTAGTTTAAAGCTCATTCTATCACTGCCTGCCCATGCAATCCCCTCCATGCTGCCAGCTGGTTATGCAGGAATCCCAGAATCCCAGAGACCTAAAAGCCCATCTCATTCCATGCCTTGGGCAGGGACACCTTCCACAAGGAGCAGCCCGAGCTGCGAGCTCAGCTTGAAGATTCATGTGTTGAACAACGTGTGGGGCAAGAATTAGTCATTGTAACGACTTTCAGATTCTGAGTGTGTCAGAGGAGGATCATCACCTGCTGCCACTCAGGGCTGCACGCCACGATGGCACAGCCACGATGGCACAGCCTGGGCACACACCTCCAGCTGTGGTGACCTGAAGACTGTGACATCACTCCCACGGAATCATAAAGCCCCGGAATGGTTTGGGTTGGAAGGGATCTTAAAGCTCATCTCGTGATGAGGCAGGGACACCTCCCACTAGCCCAGGTTGCTGCAACCTGGCCTTGGCCACTCCCATGGATGGGGCAGCCACAACTTCTCTGCCCAACCCGTGCCAGTGCAAGGCATGAAGCTACAAGAAACCTAAAATTACCACCACAGCGGAATGAAAACTTATGAGTCCTCATTTCCTCACAACCCTCCATGGATGGCACTTTCCAAATCCACTCACCAGGACATCAGCCCTGCAGATGCCCTGAGAGATGCTGAAGGTGCAGCCAGCAGGTTGGCAGACCCACCCTGCCTATGGTGTCCTCCTGGAGCCCCCCATGGCTGTGGAGATCCCGGGGAGCAGCAACCAGGGCTGCCATCCCTTACTGCAAGGGAGGTGCACACAGGACTTCAAAACGTCAAAGAACCAGCCAAAGCACCACCTGAAAGAGGAGAGAAGCTCTCCCATGCCATGGTGGGGAAGAAGGAAGCTTCCATCCTGCAGCATTGCTCTCACAGGAGAGGAATAGTTAAATAAAGCATCTTGAAGGTTTTTACTGCATTCTGGTCCCATCTCCACTGACCCCAGCAAGGCAGGGACCCACCTGGTGTTGCTGTGATTTAGGGAAGTATTAAGGGCAAAAACCCCCCAAAATGAAGCCAGGACTGGGGCAGGAATCAAACAGAGGATAGAGGGCAGCAGGAGGACAACAATCAGAGCATGAAGGGGCTTTAGTCTTGGTTCTCCACATTGTCCGTGTGTCCTACCTGTGCCGTAGTGCTCCAGCCCCGTGGGCACCTCCTGCGTGCTGGGCTCGTCCCACAGCGGGCAGCACATCCTGGGCGGGCAGCAGGTGGCCTGGAAGCCACAGGTCACCCAGGGATCCTCGCAGGGACCAGCAGCTCCTGGTTTCTGGAGACAGGAGAGTGTCAGGGGAGCAGGAGCCCGAAACAGCCACCCCGTGCACCCAAAATAGGCAGGGTTTGCTGCCAAGAAACGGTCACCCAAGCTCATCTGGCTGAGGGGTGTCCCAACGAGGCCAAAAAGGGCCTTTGGAAACACATCTGGGGGCAAAGGAAGGTGCAGATGAGGCTGTGCTGGGCAGGGGGGGCTCTGAGGGGGCTCCACGGCGGGGGCTCCTTCCAGCCCCGGCACTGGAACGGGAATTTTTTGAGAGCTGAGCAGAAGGACCCAAATCCCCCCAAAAATGAGGGGGGTCCTGAGGGGTGCAGAAGCCACAGCCCTGCATTGAGGCCCCCATGCTGTGGGGGAAGCTCTCATGTTTATGTTCCTCTTCCTATTTATGCTGCCATTATATGTGATTGTTACATTTATATTTGTGCTATTTTTATTTCTATTAGTTTTCTTTTTATGCCCAGGACAGATGTGCGTGGACACATATGTGTGCATGTACACATGGTGTGCACACATGGAATATACATCTCATATATACACATGTATATTTATATACATATATTTACATATATACATATATTTATATAAACATATATTATTACCTATTACATAATACACCATATTATTATATGCTTGCACATAACACATCATATATGTATACATACACTGATTATATGTGTGATATAAGCATTTATATACCCACACATATGTAATCTTTGGTAATAACTCAATATGAA
>JAWWMP010000068.1:756670-782595 GCA_035047865.1 Dendrocincla tyrannina | reverse complement strand
CAATATGAATTACACTTTGATTTTTATTGCACGTGAATTTAGATTTATCCTTTCTAAAGAGAATATCTGTATTATATATACAAGGATATGAAGTATTTAGAAACACAGAATTGTTTGGGTTGGAAAAATCTTTCAGATTATCCATTCAGAAACAATTCCTGGATATAATTTCCATTTTGTTTTATATATACGTATACATTTATAAATATGTGTATATATATGTATATACCATATGTATGCATATATAGCTTATATACATATTTACCATATACACATACCATATAATATGTGTTGCATTTAAGTGTTTATCTCCCTGCAAGAGGATAGCAACATATACATACCTATAAATAAATGCAGGATGTTTGAATTTTTTATTATTATTGCCATTTCCCGGGGGGAGGGGAGGGGAATAGTTTTGCTCCATCTCCAATCAATATTTAAAAGCCAAATGCACCCTCAGAACCATTTAAAAGAATGATATTGAGCTGCCTTAGAAATATTTCATGGCTCAGAGTGGCCTTTTCTTCCTGTTTTGATGAAAACTGTGCTTTCTAGCAAGTGTTCTGTGCAGCCCTGGGCGCCCACTGGGAGCTCCCTCTTCATGTGACCGTCAGCACTGGGGAGGATTCCTCGGGATGAGCAGGCAGCAAGGGCAGCCCTCTAAGCAGGGCTCTGATTTCCCTAAACAGGGCTCTGATTTCCCTTAATAGGGGTCTGATTTCTCTAAATATCTGTCTGATTTCTCTAAATATCTGTCTGATTTCTCTAAATATAGGTCTGAGTTCCCTAAATATGGAGGTGATTTTCCAAAATATGGATCTGATTTCTCTAAATATCGGTCTGATTTCTGTAAATAGGGGTCTGATTCTTCTAAATGTGGGTCTGATTTCTCTAAATAGAGGTCTGATTTTTCTAAATATGGATCTGATTTCTCTAAATGTGGGTCTGATTTCTCTAAATAGAGGTCTGATTTTTCTAAATATGGATCTGATTTCTCTAAATATGGATCTGATTTCTCTAAATGTGGGTCTGATTTCTCTAAAAAAGGCCCAAAGCTCTGCCAAGCCAGTCCTGGAGCTCCAAGACACTGTCATGGCCATGCCCAGGATCCCACTCCACACCTGCCTGGACAGAACAGAGCTGGCTCGGCAGAGGGGGCACCAAAGTTGTCCCCAAAGTCCAGAATGCCAAGGGAACCTGTCCCAAGGCTGAGCTTTGTGCCAGTCCCAGCACACTCGTCCCTGCAGGTGAAGGTCAGTGTGGCGAGCGGAGGCTCTGGGACAATGGCTCCTCCAACAATCCTCCTCCCCACACAAGCGCAGGAAATCCGACGCAGGATCCTATTTCCAGGGGAGGTTTGCAGGCTCCAGGGGCTCAGATAAGCTCTGGGTAAACACTGGGAATTCAGGAGCTGCTCTGAGCTGCCTGAAACCTTGGAGAGCGTAGTGGGTGATACCAAGCTGTGTTGGTGGGCTGAAGAAGTCACGGCAACCAGAGAGATAAATCCCCTGCTGGGGTGGAGAAATAACCCTAATTCCTTTCTTTCAGAGATTTCCAGACTGGTGGGATGGGACCTATTTAGTTCCATGGGCAGGGACACCTTCCATTATCCCAGGGTGCTCCAAGCCCCATCCTGTAATGCCCTGGATACTTCCAGGGATGGGGCAGCCCCAGCTTCTCTGCCCAACCTGTGCCAGGGCCTGCCCACCCTCACAGCCAAGAATTCCTTCCCAATATCCCATCTAAGCCTGCCCTCTGGCAGGGGGAAGCCATTCCCTGTGTCCTGTGCATTCCTTACCATCACTCCAGGCCGAGCCAAAGGGTAAGGGGCTGCACTGCCAATGGTTGTGTCCACGTAGTAACTCATCATCTTGGCGGTGCCTGCAGAAATGGAGATGGACATCAGATGACAGGCCACAAAACCTCACAGAATCACCGAAATCCACGATTTCTCACAGCCCTCTAAAGCTCAGAGCACACTATCACCTTAATGAGTGTAAACTGGAAAAGTTCAGAGGAAAAATATCTGTGCTAATAGCAGATCCTGGGATTAAATGGGTTGTACCAACAATGCACACAGATCCATTAGTGGAAACTGGGGGGAGCCTGACAATGCTGAATGAATTATCACCTGGAAGCTGATGGAGCTACTCTGAGGGAAGATGAGATCATATTTCCTTTGCTGTAGAATTGGTGGGAAATTGTTGCCAATTTTTTTCTTTTGAGAGAAAAAAAAAGAAAAGCCACTTTGTTGAGATCAACACCTTTCCTGTAAAAACCTTGTCAGAACCAGTTTGTTTCACAGAGAACTTGGCTGTTTTCAGGAGTCATCCTCTGTGTTCCCACATTAGCTTATGTTTGCCTTGCTAAATCTCCCCCTTGCTGTTCCACAGGGCATTCCTCACATGGGATTTACTCCTCTGAGCAAGTCCCACCAGAGTTGCTAATGAAATGGGATATTTAATCCTCAACGAGCCCATTTGTGTGGCCGAGGTGAAGGAGCTGCAATCTGGCTCTGTTATCAGAGATGGGGATGTTTCTGCCTCTCTCCTTTAAATGCCCAGTGGAAAATGCAGGGCCAGGGCACGCTGTGTGTTTTGGGGGATGTGACTCAAGGGTGCTGGGAGGAAGGAGTACAGGGGGTGTAGGCTGGGCTGGGAAGGGCTCACTCAGGCAGGACGTGCCTTGGAGCCAAGGGAATGGCTCATTCCATCTGGTGGTGCAGGCACAGTCTGAGAGATGGGGCAGCTCCAGCCCCTCTGGAATACCCTTGGATTCCTGCAGAGCCCTGGGGTGCAGGCTGCAACCTCTGCACATGCAGGCACTAGCCTGAGTTGTCTTAGAATAAAATCACAGAATTATAAAAGTTGGGTAAGATCTTTGAGATCACCAGCTCCAACCATTAATCCAGCATGTCCAACCCCACCACTGTGTCCCCAGGTGACTCATCTATGTGTTTTTTGAACAGTTTCAGGGAAGGTGACTCCACCACTGCCCCGGGCAGCCTGTTCCAGGGCTTGGCCACCCTTTCCAAGAAGAAATTTTCCCAATATCCAACCTAACCCTCCCCTGGTGCAACTTGAGGCCATTTCCTCTCATCCTGTCCCTGTTCCCTGGGAGAAGAGCCTGACTCCCCCTGGCTCCCCCCTTCTGTCAGGGAATTTCAGAGAGTGAGAAGATCCCCCTGAGCCTCCTTTTCTCCAGGCTGAGCCCCAGAGCTCCCTCAGCTCCTCATCACACTTGTGCTCCACAAGGTTCGTGCCTGGCTCTTCTCAACAGAACCAGCACAACCACATCACCTGCAGCTCCACTTCTACCCCAGACCCTTGAGCAGCTCCCGGAGGCACCGGGACCTGCCCCCAGAGCTGAGTTCTCCAAGCCCCAGGGCAGGGCAGAGCTGCTTTGGCTGTGGCTCACTCAGCACCTCAGCAAACAGGGACCCCCGACAATGTCCCCCCTGCTCTGTGACTAATGGCCAAACACGAAACACCTGCATGTGCAGGGTATTAAATGATCCTCATCATTTCCTGCTTGTTATTACTAACCCTTGCTCTCACACCGGCATTGTTGTTTTACAAAAACTTCTCTCTCTTTTTTTTTTTTAATTCACAAAACTGAAAACTACCGACGCGGTGGAAGAACGACGAGCCCGTTTCTCTTTGTGCTGTACCCAAAACCACACCGAGCACGAGTTAGTGTGGCTGAGGAGCCTTAACTAATCTCAGCATCTGTGCACACCCTCCCAGCCCGCCCTAACGAGGCGTTAAAACACGGTTGCTTCAGTCTCTTTGCAGCTGGGTCGGCTGCAGCTGCTGGAGCCCCTTTCTGAGTAATCTGGTTTGGGTTGGAAAGGACCTTAAACACCAGCTCGTTCCACCCCTTGCCATGGGCAGGGACACCTTCCACTAGCCCAGGTTGCTCCAAGCCCTGTCCAACCTGGCCTTGGACACTTCCAGGGATGGAGCATCCCTGGAATGAAGGGCAAGATGCTCAGCGGGTCACACTGCGATCCCTTGTTCCTAACCCTCAACACCTGTAAACCACCCCAGGTAAACACCCCCTAAGGCAGAGATCAGCGCTGCCAAACCGTGCCAAACAAGACGGACACTGCAGAGTGGAGACAGAGAGCCCTCAGGGCTGATTCACCTGTCTCGGAGCCACACACGTGCCCGAGAATGAGGAGTTACAGCCTTCAAAGGGCAGTTAAACAGCTGCTTTTGTTCCTGCTCCGCAGCTTGTGCAATAGGCAGTTGGGGTTTGGTTTGGGGTTTTTTTTTACCCTTTGCTGAAGACACCTCAGTCACAGCAGTTCTCGAGAACTGCTTTCATGCCTCGCTGAGTGTCGTTTGCATCTTTCTCAGGCTGCACTTGCCAGCTGAACCTTCCAGCAAGGGACCACACGCTGGTGCTCGAAGCCACATGTGCTGCAGTGACAGCAGGAGCACCAAACCCATCCTGACACCCAGGACAAGGCTTTGTGCAAGAAGGAATATCAATAAGATTTAAGCAGAGCTGCAAAGCAGCCCCAACAACCCCCTCCCAAGGCTGCAAAGGGGGATTTATCATCTCTAGACAGCAGCTCCAAGAGATTTAGAGTCAGTTTGCTTTTTGGTTTCTCTTCCCCTCCAGGCTGTGCTGCTGAAGTGGGGCTCAGAAACACTACACAAACCTCGACAACCACTCCTTGGGGTACAAGTCCAGCTTAAAACAAGTGAAATCAGTCCCCCAACCCGACGCAGGTTTTGTGGGTGATAATGGTTGAAGGACAGAGAGATACAGGCTTTAGGCTGTGAAAAGCACCTGGAATCATGGAATGGTTTCGGTTGGAAGGGGCCTTAAAGACCATCTCGTTCAACCTCCCCACCATGGGCAGCGATGCCCCCCACTGGATGGCAAGCCCTGGTAGAAAAAGGTCCTGTGCATGAAGGAATTGTGCTCTGGAAAAGTGGGTATGGAAGAGGAGACGAGAGAGAGCAGAAGGGGAGCTCTGCTGTGCTTTGTCCAGGCTAATTTTAACAGAACTTCCACCACTTCCCATAGGAAACTACTTCACAGCCCAATACATCCCTCACTGTCAGCAAGTTTCCCTGATGTTTGGGAGATACTTTGCTTTTCTTTAGCTTCCTCTAATAAGAGCCTAAATAGTTCCTCTCCTCCCCTTGGATGCCTTTAGACAGCTCTAATGAGGGCCTGGAGCGGAGCTGAATCCCAGGACTGAGCCCATCAGGGCAGGTAACTTGGCTGATATTAAGGAAATCACTGCAGATTTACACGGAGATAATCCTGATCCAGAGCTTGCAGAGAGCCGGTAATAAATAGAGAGGAATCAGACCCATTTGGTAAAATCCTTAATGACTTAACAGCTTGACTTCAGCCTTATTGTTTGCTCTTATTATTCCTGTCTTATTGTGAAAACATGTGTGGGAGAAACAGCATTTATTTTGGGGCTTGATCAAGTACCAGCCAAAGCTATGAGACCCTTGGGTCATTTCTAAACTGAATTAAAATTTTAATTTCATTTCAACATCCATCCCTCCTCTTTAACAAGGTTTTTTTAGTTATTATTATTATTTTAAATCAATTATTAAGCTTAGCTTAAAAAGGGAAAAGCTGTTTGTCCTCGTGATTAACACACACTGCTCCTTTCAGAAGTTGGGAAGGAGTTTAAAAGATATATTAGAATCAAGAAAACTTTGCTTGTTGGATCTATGAAGACACTTTACAATATTCTAGCATAATGTCTTGGTTCTATGTTGTTTCAAGGATGGGGAGAGGGAAGTGGAGTGAGGTCACAGTGACTTCCCAGAATCAACAGATTCCCTTCTCTGATTCCCAGTTGAACGTTCCCTTGTTGTAAAATCCAGTGGCTCGGACTGTCCCCAGTTTCTGAGCTGTAGGACCACCCTCAGCCCCAGCGGGCACCCAGGGAAGGTGTCCCTGCAGGGTGGCACAGCTGAGACAGCAGCTCAGCAGGATTCATGAGCTTTCCTCCAGCCAACAAACCACGAAGGTTCCTTTTCCATGGGCCTATATGGGAAGCCAGGAGGATGGGGCAGGACCAGCAACCCCACCAAAACATTTCTGGCTGCAAGAGCCTGAAACTAGACCTTCAGGAGGCAAAGCAGCCCCTTCCACACGCCCTTCCTCCGTGGGCTGGCAGCTCCCTGACCCAGAGCTGCTCACTGATAACCACTTTATTTTTGCATCAAGGAATAATTTATCATCTTTGAGGGGGTGGGGAAAAGAGCTGGTGGAAATGACATCCTTCCGCAGGGCTTTAACCCTTGGGATCCTGGCACTTTCCAGGCCTCCTGCCAGTTCAGTTCTCAGGGGAAGGAGTGTTTGTTGATCTGTTGGCATGTTAAAAACCTCCTCCAATTCATCAAACCCTGGCACCCGCTTAAAATAAAAGGAGCGTCCCTAAAGCAGGGATAAGGGCAGCAGAAAGGAGTGTGCTTCCTTTGGTCACAACCCATGCTTTTTAACTGCTGAAAACCCCACATTTCTCAGGATTTTAAAACTTTATAAAAGAGTTCCTAAAATAACACCTGGTTTCCTGACGAGAAAGCGGGCAGGGCAGTAAATGCTGCTGTGGTAAATAGAGTAGCAGGGGTAAATAGTAAACAGAATAACAAAGGCAAATAGAGAAGCGATAGTAAATAGGGTAACAATGGTAAATAGAGCGGTAATTGCCCTTCTGCGCCCGCTGTAAATACTCCAAGAGGTTAAAGGACCTGGCTGAGGTCACCCGGGGAAAGTGAGGGGGAGAGGATCAGAGCACTATCTTAACTGCAGGGCGGTGATTGCCCCGGGATTAGCGTGTCCTGAGGAGCTTTTTGGGAAGGATGGGGCCGGGGCCGCCTGTCAGCACATCCCTGACTCTTTAACGCTGCGCTGTCTCTTCCCCCGGTGTCTGTCAGATGTGAGGGAGATATGATGGGATCTCAAGAGCCTCCCCATTTGGCTGGACAAACTCGAGCTGGGAAGGGTGACAGCGGGCGTGAGACAGTGCCAGCATGGTTCTCACACGCACATGTGCCCACGAGTCCTTGCTCTCTGGGCTTGTAGTAAACTGCTTTTTCTTTAGATGTCTCCTTTCCCCTGCTCACGCATCAATTACTCGGCTGCTAATTAATAATTAAGCTAAAGTAACAGCACCACGAAGAGCCGCAGCAGATCTACAGCGAGCTGACAGCCCAGGTCATGGCACGGAGAGGGCTTTGGGTGGGATGCTACAGCAGAGAGGCTGCTGCTATTAAATCATCCTGCTCTCTGCCAGATCGCAGCAGCTACTTGCAACTGCAGGAAGATGTGAAGGGAGGGTTAATTAGGTCATCTGTTATTTCACTCCCGAATTTCCCCCTGTGAAGTGGGAGACTTACAGCACAGTGTTATGGGGCAGAACAAAGGGGAGAGAACGGCATGGGTTCCCCGCTGTCCACGAAGGGATCCCCTGCACCAGGGAAGGCTCTGACCTCACAAGGAGCACACGTTCCCCATCTCACAGAGCCCGACCTCCGCCGTGGCACAGGGGCTTGGCCAAGGACTGGCAGCCCAGCTGGGATCTCTGGATTGTGCTCCAGAATCCCCGCAGGACCCACAGCAGGACCAGCCTGCCCAGATCTGGTGGTGCTTTGAGAATCCAAGCCCCTTTCTTCAGCAGGTGTCCAAACTGCTGTGAAAAGTGAGGTTACTTTTCATTTCTCTGTGCCAGATGTATAGAGAGGGAAGTAGTTTTCTGCTTTGGAGGAGCATGTGGTACCCTAAAGCTCTGCGGGGGGAGGCACATACACACATACCCCACTGCTGGGGACACAAAATGCACCCACACACCTCCCAGCCCCTGGGTGATGGGGGCTCTCCCCTGCTGCCCAAGGCAAAAACGGCTGGGTAGCCCAAAAAAATCAGGCTTGCCAGAAAATTATTTACATGACAGGCAGGGGAAAGCCTAAAAACCAGCGGGATTCGAGGCAGCATGAATAGCCTGTAGCAGGAAACCGCTCTGGACCCAGCCCACAGCCCCCAGAGGTGTCAGTTGACAGCACAGGATGGGAAGTGGATGGTAACTGTAATACCAAATGAGTGGCCACATGCAAAGCAATGATTTAGAGACTAATGGGAAGGGGGAAGGCCTTGGCTGGGCTCCTCAGGGACTCACAATTCCCACTGCCTGCCGTGGGGGTGCAGGGCTTTGCCCTTGCCAAGCAATGGCAGCGGCACGGCAGCGCATCCCTGGCGCTGTCACACTCCGGTCCCTCCCAAAACTCGCACCTGTGGCACTTTCTGCCCTTCGGGGGAGGGCATTGCTGTGGAAAACACACGGAGGTGTCACAGCAAAGCCCATCCAAGCATCCCTCCAAAGCGGGACTCAGCCCCTCTGTGTCTGTGGGGAGGGAGCATCCGACCCCGGGCACTTTGATTGTCCCCTCCCTCGCAGCAAAAACAAACCAACCCCCACCCAAACCAAATTACAACTCAAAACATAAAAGGAACGGCAAATCTAATCCACTGTACTAAAGCCAAGGCACATCCTTCTACCTAGATGAGGAGAATAATACTATTTTCCTAAATATCCATATCAAATTTATATACCTGGTATTAAAAAAGGGGTTTTTTAAAAGGGAAGCATCAGCTCAGACATTAATATAACATCCTGCAGTAGCAAACACACAAATCAGTTGCTGGGTAAAACTGGACATGGAGAGAGGAAAAGTAAATCACCAACAAAACAAATCTGAGATGTCCTGAAAAACCACAGGTACCTGCAACCCACAGAAAGAGTTTAAAGAGCCTCTCTCCCCTCCACCACTTACGACTTAGCTGGAAGACCCGGGGAAAAGCTTATGTCCTCCACGGCTTCCCACACTTGTCTGCGCTCTCTTCCCAACTACCTGGCGTATCCTCTGCGCTGGAGCCCGAGAGGATGGAAATACCATAGTGTTTGCAGCAGGGCTGCCTATTCAAAGGGAGGGGGAGTGGTCAGCCCCGCACCCAGGGCGCTGCGAGAGGCGAGTTCCAGCCGCCAGCCAGCAAAGAGCCACCTCTGGCACATGTCCCCACGGTGGGCAAAGCAAACAGACGGGGGTCGGAGGAGGGGATGGGGGCAGTGCCCTGCACCCCCGGTGCGGGCTGGCCTTGGGGTCCCGTGTCCTGGAAGGGGATCCGAGCCTTTCAGCCTGCTTGGGAAGGGCTGCTCCAGCCCCACGAACCCTGGGGAGTGCAGTTTATTCTCGCCCAGGGGTTAAACTAAAGGCTGGCAGAGCGCGCCCGGGGTGAGGTTTATCCAGCCCTGACCCCCCAGCCTCAACCCAGCCTCTGCCTGGAGGTGCCTCATGGCACGGGCTGCTCTTTCCTCCAAAAAGGAGCCTGCCCTGCTCCACTGAATATCCCAGGGCATCGGTGCTTTCTGCCTCCCGGGACGGGTCCAGCCTGGTGCGCACCCTAAATCCCCTTGGCATGCGCCTCTGGAGCCAGGCATGCCCAAGAAATGCCACGGGAGCTGCTGATTCCTTTTCAAGTCATAAAGGCTGAAGGAATCGCCCCTTATATGAAGTACCAGAGAGGGGAGATGCTGGGGCAGCCCTGGCAGCCGCTGGATCAGCTCTCTCCTCTGACAGAGGATGGTCCCAACCCGCATCACCCCAAAAACTGCGCCTAAGGCAGGTGATAGGGGGATCTCGGGGCTCCCTGGAGAGGAGAAGACCGCTGGGACCAAAAGGGCAGAACAGCACTTTCCCAGCTGGGCAGGACAAAGTAGCGGGATAGAAATACAGATTGCACTGCAATAACTCCAATAATGTCCATGTGAATTATCCAGAGGCTCTGGGAGAGCAGGATCTGGGGCTGCCCTCTCCAAACACCCCTGTGTTCCCCTGCTCAGCCTGCCCGACCCTCACAGCCTGCCCAGGGGCTTCCAAAACGTCAGTGGCACCCCCAAATCCTGGATGCAGGAGGACTTGCCCATCCTGCCTCTCCTGCTCTCACTCTCCGGGCAGCAAAGCTGCCTTTTCCTCCAGGAGAGGGCTCCAGGCTGGGAATCCTGTCCTGCTCCAGCACAGATCCCCACCAGCCTGTAGCAGCTCTGCCTGATCCCCTGCCCAAACCCCAAGGGTTCCATGGGTGCTGTTCCAGGACACTTTGTTGATGGGCAAAACGGGGGGCTGGAAGAAGCTGCTGGGATTTTGCCCGGAGATCCTAATAGCAAAGCCTGTAATGTAACAGCAGAAGAGAGAACCCAGCCGTGGGACTGAGCCCTCAGTGCCTTGGTGCACTGGCACCAGAACGTTCTGCTTGTAGAGTGTTTACACCTTTCCAGGGAATTTTGCAGCACCCTCCCACTCCAAAAGTGCAGCCCGTACATCTGAGCATTGGCACTGGAAATCCAGGCAGAAGGATCAGTCTGAGGGGGAAAATAACTCCTGGGGACACCCTTTTCCAGTCCAAACAGGGTGTTTTAGGTAATATCAGCCAAGTGGACGTTTGCAAAGTGCAAACCAAGGCTGTGTTAATGTCTGCCTGCAAAGGGCTCCTGTGGCACTGCCAGCAACCAAACCAAAGGTGCAAAACGAGTGTCCACAGGCATAAAGGTCCCTCCTGTTCTCCCCCAACCCCATCCAGGATGCTGCTTGAATGTGCAGAGTGACAAATAGCAAGAAAACGCCATTATTTATGCACATAAAACTATTACCACGTCTTTCTGGACTTTCTCAAGCTCCCAAATGATGAATGAGTGTCTCCTTTAGCCCTGCACTTACAAACACACAGCTCCACGTGGCCCGAACACACGTTACCTGTTGAACTCGCAGCCGTAGGCACGGATCCCTCTTGTAGTTCTTTTAACACAGGAAATTATTTACAGGGTTCCCATCTTCTCAGGAAGGTTTCCAGCCTCCTGGGCTTTGGTACAAAGGCTCTGTCACATCTGAGCACCAAAGGAGTGGAATGAATCCAGCAATCAATTTTTATCTGGGCAACTCTTCCCGGGATAACCTCTCTGGCAGCTGCAAACAAGATGTCTTTCCCTGGGCTGGACAGTTGCTTGGATGCAATAATCCATATATTACTGGCTTTGTGCATGGCTGTGCAATCCACTGGGTGTCTGGGAAATGGAGAAGCTTCTGCTTTTGGGTGTTTTTTCCATTAGCACAGTGACTGCTGCAGGCAGCTCACCTCCCTCAGCTTATGGAATCACGGAATGGTTTGGGTTGGGAGGCACCTTGAAGATCATCTGGTCCTGTGGAAGCCTGGTTTCACTGTTGTCACATCAGTCACCTAAAGCAGTTGTTTCAGCTCACGAGAAGAAGTCGGGTTAAATTTCGGGCAGCTCATGGAATTTATCACCAAGTCCTTGTACTTTCCATTCCAGCTGGTTTGGGTTTGCTTTGTACTCGTAAAAAAATGAAACGCCTCCTTAATGTTTCACTTAAGTGGTTATTAATGTTTTTATTGAATTGGAGATGCCTTGGGAATGTTTCACGGGTTGTGCACCAGTGGGCTGCTTAAATGTGGGGGCACACAGGCTCCTCCTGGAAGGTGCCTTTCCCCAGAACCTGAGAAACCCTTATCTCCATTTGGGGTGGAAACAGGGCAGCGTAGGGTGGCTGCAGCTGGAGAAGGTCATGGTTTGCATTCTGGAGCTGGGGCTCACCTGGACAAAATTCAGCACAGTCCTGAGTGTCACCAACCACAGCTCACCCTCTTGCAGCCCTGAGAACATTTTCCAGGCAGAGATCCTTGTGGTCCTGCTTGAGGATCATAAGCCACTGAGGGTGAGGAGCTGCATGTAATAAGCTCCCAGAGCCCTTTATGGATCTCTAAGTATCATTATTTCCATATTACACTGGAAAAACAGAGCAGGAATCAATAAAACCATGCTGAATGCCTGAATCTCTCTGCTTTTTAACTGGTGTTACAGGATGACCCCAGTGCAAGGGAGTGAAAAAAGGGATTCCTGATTTGGAGATTTACCTTCCCAGCCTGTTTGCCCAGGCAGAAGGTGATCAGCTGGATGGAGGAGCTGCCTGTGCTTGTAAATCTGCAGCAGGTTTGCCCAGCTGCCACAACATTCCCTGCTGCCCCTCCCCAAAATGCAGGCACTGACACAGCCTGTGCCCAGATGCCTCAGCAGGGCTCCCCCAGGAGCTCTGCACATCTGGACTCCAGGCTCTGAGGCTCTTCAGTTCTGCGTGGCCTCCAAAGCCAACTGGGACACCACCAGAGCTCATCCAGCGAGCCAGGGATCAACATCCACTGAATTCCCTCCTTGCATGGAGGCCAGGGATGGCCTGTCCAAGCTGAGGGGAAATATCTGCCCTATAATGCAGGAGGAGAAGGTTTTTCCACCCTTGGGATAAAGGATATCCATTATCTTGGCTAAAATGCGATGGTACAGGATATTCACTAAAATAGAAGAAATTTGGGGGGTATGGGAATATCCTGAAGGATTAAACTGGTCCACAAGTGACTTTTGTGATGCTGTTTTAAGCTACAAGCTGCTACACTTAAATCACCTTTATATTAACCAAGACAATGTTTATAGACTTGGTGTCTCTCACTTCTGTAAGGGAGACCAGATCAGTGTAGGAATGGGCTTTGAACAGGGAACACCTGAAGGTGTCAGAGTGGCTTGGGAGGGATACAACATGGTCATCTTTGCCCTGTGTGCGTGGCTGTAAACACGGGCACAAGAAAACCCAAAATAACACCAAGTCCCAGCAAGATTTTCTTCCCTGGGAGGGTGGGCAGGCCCTGGCACAGGTTGGGCAGAGAAGCTGTGGCTGCCCCAGCCCTGAAAGTGTCCAAGGCCAGGTTGGATGGGGCTTGGAGCAAACTGGACTTGTAGAAGGTGGCCCTGCCCAGTCCCAGAGGGTGGAACGAGATGATCTTTACTGTCCTTTCCAACCCAAACTGTTCTGGGATTCTGGGATTTGATGATATTTGCATTCGGGAAGAGGAAGTGAGGAATTTCCACTCAGCCCTAACTCTGATGTTAAGCAACATCTCTAGGGAAGTTGCAGCCATGACATCACCAGCATGAGCCCTTAAGATGCAAATTCATGAATCTTGCCTCGTTAGCACAAAGATTAATCCCTTTTCTAAGGGCCAATGGGAATGTTGCCATTGCAAACTCCATTGTGCAGGTGCCTGCCCCACTCACACCAGTAACACCGCAGGGGAAGGATGCACAGGGACTCCTGGAAGCCACAAGAACAAGGTAAATCAATTACCATTTATGGAAATATTAACTGGAAAATCAGTCACCATTTACCAATTCTCTCATTTCAAGAACAATTTGGCCTGTTGATTGGGAGAAGGGTCTTTTATTAGACTGTCTGATACACTCAGACCAAAAAACAGATAGGATTTCATCACATAAACCCTCTTCAAACTGTAAATTATAATCCTGCTCCAAAATCATTTAATCTAAGACTATAAAGCCAGATTTCAGAAGCGCTCTGTTCCCAGGCAAGAAGTATAAATAAAGATCAGATTTATAAAAATGCTATCATTTAACAATTCCTGCTCAAACACATCTGGCCAGATTTCAAAATGAGTTCAGAAGCCACTTAATCACTTGCTCTTTATTACTTAACTCACTATTAGCATCAGGGGTAAAAAAACCTGAGAGATATTTTTATTTTCTTTTGTCTGTTCAAATAGTCCCTGCATCTTTCTGTAGTGAAATTCAAAGCCACGATAAAAATCTTGACATTTGAAAAAAGTCAACTGCTTCTCAAGCCCGTGCAAAAATACAGAGGATGAATTGAGATCATTGAACTGCTTTCCCTTTACGTCTTCTTGTGCAAAAAATAAGATTAGCATGGCAGTAAAAATGTCATAATAAAACCCACTCTGGGAATAATAAGCAGCTTATTATGGTTAAACTGGGATGATAATGAGGGAAGCTGTAATTATTGGTACTGCTGGTGTGGTTCTCTGGGGACACCAGTCAAACTCTTGGTGTCCCCAGTTCTCTTTGGGCACTGGTGGCTGTGGTGGAGGTGCCTGGAGGTGGCTTCAGTGTGCTGGGCTTGGAAGTGCTCCCTGCTGGCAAACAGTGGCTCCAAAAACATCGGGGAAGGATTGAGGGGTGAAAAAGCTCCTGCTCTGCCCCTAAGGATGGAATCACCCTCCCTGCAGGGATTTAAAACCGTGTGGATGTGGCACTTGGGGACATGGCTTAGTGGTGGCCTTGGCAGTGCTGAGGGAATGGTTGGACTGGATCTGAGAGGGCTTTTCCAACCCAAATGGTTCTGTAATTCCATGGGTCAGTGGGGCTGAAGCAGCCTGTGCAAAGGCAGAGCCCAGGTTTTCCATTTGGCTCCTCTTGGGGTGGTCCTGGAGAGCTCAGGAGACTGGGGGAGACAGAGGGACGCAGGCTCTGAGCTGCATCCATAAATCCTGGCCCCTGTGTGTGACCCCAGGCCTGGGGAAGGGAGCAGTTGCCTTTCCCCAGCCATCATTTCATGACTTGGGGCTTGAGACCAACCCAGCACACCCTTTGAGGCCCCTGGGCTTCAGCAATGCCCCTGTGCTGGGGGTGAGGAGGAGAAAGGACTTGGATGACGTAGGAATGAAGAGATTTCCCTGCATTTGGCTTCCATGGGGAGCTGATAAACCTGGGAAACTCTCTATTTCTTGAGGCCTTTTTTCATTATCAAACTGACCTTTTTGTTCTCCATCAGCTGACAGACACACAGCCGAGGACAGCAAGGGGTCAGTGGCTTGTGCAATGACCTCAGGAGGTCCCAGGCGGAATCTGTGCCCTCCTGAGTCCCACCATCCAGCCAGGAGCATGAGGGACACACTCAGCAGAGAAAATAGTGCTCTCCTGGTTTTCTGCATGAGGAACTGCAAGGCAGGGAAGTTGTGTGATGATGTTCCCAGTGAAACACCAACTGGACATTTCTCAGTGCTCTAACTGCACAACTAAACCAGTGCAAAAATTATCTTACTAAATACTTTTGGTTATGAGAGTGAGCAGCAGAGGGAAAAAAATCCAGTAGCAGAAATGTGAGGCTTGGTTTTGTGGAAATGAGTTATTAACATGTCCTTTACCTCTCTGTTTATCTTCCACACGGTTCCAGGTCAAGGAAAGTTTGTCTGTGACAAAGATTAGGCTTTTGGAACAGCTGTGTCTTTTCATATTTAATTCCTGAGCTCCACTGAGCATGTTTGGACAGATTCTCCCCTGTGTCCTCCTCTGGTCATCAGGGGAGCTCAGGCAGGAGAACAGGACACAGGTGACAACCCCCAGGAGGGGTCCCTGAAGGACACCAAGAGCTCCAGGAGGAAGAAAGAGGATAAACAAGGCACGCTAAATCCACGCAGGCCCCGTGGCCGCCTGGTGATGGAGGGGTTATTTATGGGCAGGCTGGGGAATGGCAGCGCTGGGTCCCACATGTGAAGTGAAAGTGGAAGTGTGTGGGTGGGAGGGGAAGCAGCAGCATCCCATTTATCAGCACTCCCGGGGCCCAGCAGCTTCCCAGCCGGATCCAGGCTGCCTTCTGGAGACCTTCACATCTCCCGGGCATGGCCACATCCCAGCATCCAGCCTCGAGGAGTGCTGGGGCAGGAACACCTACCCAGGAGAGGGAGGACCCTTCCCTTTGTCCTACAACCTGCTCTTGGAGCTTCAGTAACCTGCCCATCCCTATTGCAGTTCCCCAAAAAGCCACCAGCCTGCCTTCCCACTTGCCAGCCCTCAGAGATTCCACAGGAGCTGGCATGGACCTGTGGGGTTTCGGCAGAAAGGGGGGATGGAGGGAAGGGGGTCATGGTAAGGTCAGCTGATGAACAGCAAACAATCCTAATTTATGCAAAAAGCAGTCTGGAGAAAATGACATTCCTGCTTGTCTGCATGTGTAACATGCAGAAATCCTAAATAAAGGAGCCAAAGAGGTTTCCATGAATTAGAGCTTTATCCTTCCAGCACCCCAGAGCTCGGCCCATGAATTTGGGTGAGTTTGCCTTTTTAATTGCTCTGTCTCTCTAACTCAGACTATTTAGAAGCTGCACCAACAGTGCCCCATTGGCCATTTGGGCCTCAGCTTCTCTCTGGATTTCCACCCTCTTAGACAACAAACAAGGCATTAATGTCTGGAAACACAGCTTTGATTTCCACTTCCAATGCACAGCCCAGATCACTGCCAGTGGTGCCCACTGTCACCCACGTCCCAGCACTGATTAATTCCTCCCTGCCCTCCCACCTGGGACCCACCTGCATCTCCCCGCTCAGTGGAGGCACTTCGGGTTCATAGCCCTGGCAATAAGGTCTGAGTGTGGCTTTTCCTCAGTGAAAACTTCTAATAGGGAGCAAGTACGGGCTTTACTTTCAGTCCTAAGTTTGAATCTCCATTAGGATGAGCTGTATATTCATTGACATGAATCTTCTGTGCCCTTGAAACTCCTGCCATAGACTCATGGAAAAGTTTGGGATGAAAAGGACCCTAAAGACCACCTAGTCCACCCCCTGCCATGGGCAGGGACACCTTCCACTAGCCCAGGTTGCTCCAAACCCCATCCAACCTGGCCTTGGACACTTCCAGGGATGGGGCAGCCCCAGCAGCTCTGGGCAGTCTGATCCAGTGCCTCCAGAGTGGTTATCCACCTTCCACTGTCTGCAGGGCCTCTGCCCAAAGGAGGGCACCTGTGGAGTGCTGGCCTGCAGGAACCTGCATCCTGGTAGGTTTTCCCTGCGGTTTTCCCTCAACATCCCTGGCACAGCTGGCAGCTGCACCCGGATGCCCCGCAGCGGGCTGTGGAAATGTTGGCTCAGGCTGGGAGTGGGTGAGAAGGGGAGCCCGACTCACAGGAAGGGCTGATGGAGAGAACCGTGGAGCAGCGTCACCAGGCTGTCACTGCTGCTCCAGGGCTGTTCCCAGATGGGAAATGCCTCACCCTGCACCAGGCAGGGATAATGCAGCGTCAGCTTCCTCTCAGTCCCTCAGGCGAGATCCAAGCCTTGATTTTCCTCCGTTTTTCCTCCTGTGTCTGCTTTGCCCAATGGCCCTGCGAGCATTCCGGCCCAGGGTACACATGGATGGCAGGGATTGGATTTCACAGGGGGAGATGCCCTTCTTGCCCAGCCCTTCTCGGACCTGCAGGGAGCAGATGGTGTTTTATATCCCACCCACAGCATCATCTCTGGGTGCAAAGCTGAGGTTGCTCCTGGTTGAGGAGGAACAGACACGGCTGTGACAGTGACCTTGTCCTTGTCCAGGAGGTCTCGCTCAGCTGGCACCGAGTCCTGGGGCTTTTGAAGTCAGCAGGAGCCTGGCCTGGGGGAGGTTTGTGGGATGAGTTTTGGCTGTCCCGATTGAAGCCATTTCCAAAAAAACAGGGAATGCCATTTCCAGCACATCCAGAGGAACTGGAGCTCACATTTGCATTCAGTGCCTGCAAATCTCCCTCTGAGACTTTATAAACCTCAGCTGGGGGTTTCATTTAGTTTTGGCCACCCTGGGCACAAGCCCTGGGCACTGCCATGAGCACGGACACAGCCTTGTTCATCCTCATGCTAAAAGGATGAGGAATTATTTTGTTCCAACCCCACCCTGAGGATCTGTGGGCTGAAAGGGACCTCTCTGAAGCCCAGCACAAGCTGGATTTACCTCCTCCCTGAATGAGCATCGTTAGCTCGTGCAGTGAGCTCCAGCTTTTAATGGATGCAGCAAATGAGAGAAATAAAATAAATACTACAATCAAAGGGCTTAAACCTACGCCTTGTCTATGCCAACACAAACCCTGAATGGGAGGAAGCATTGGGCTAAATATAGAACCTCAAGCAAAATCCGAGAGCTTTTATTTTTTCTTCATTTTTTTTTCTCTAGGTTCATACTGTAAAACATCTGCTGAACAGTTTCCTATAACTGTTTTTGGCTTTTAAATCAAAGAAAGAAGAAACAATGTCCCATTTTTGTAGAGAGAAAAGGAGGAGGGGAATAATAGACCTTCCTCTCAAAGGAGGATGACAATGAGGATAGAAATAGAAAGGGAGAGCTTTGAAACATCTTGAGACCAGACAAGGAGTGGGTGGATGGCAGGTTCAGGTATCTCTGCTTGCTTTGGCCGCTTCCCATTCCGAGAGGGAGCTGGCAAAGCTGCTGACAGCCCGCAGGGAAAAGCCACGGGCACAGCTGGATCGTGCCTGGAGGGTGAAGAGGGGGCTGAAAGGGGGTGCGGCGGTGCTGGGGGTGCCCGGGAAGGTGCGTGGAGGAGGAAAATGCTGCTGATTTAGCACGAGAGAGAAGGGTTTGTTGTGCTCAGTGTTGCTGGCTCTTCCCCCGGCCCGGGGGGAAATTCCCTGCTCCTTCCATGGCACGGTCCGAGCTGCTCGGGCTGTCGCACAGCTGCAGCGGCCGGAGGGGTCCCCGACACCAGGGTGGGTGGCCCTGAGCTGCCACATCTGCGCTCGGTCCCTTGCCAGGCTCGGGGAACGCACCGCCCGCAGCCTCCCGCTTGTCCCTGTCCCCTCCACCGCGGCCACGGAGCCCCTTCCCGGGGGGGACACGGAGGGGACGCGGGGGGACACGGGGGGACGTGCAGCCCACGGGGGACGTGCAGCCCACGCTGTCACACCTCTTGGGCTTCTTGGCAGCGGTGCCTGCGCAAAAAAGCCTTTCCTGCCAAGTCACAGGATGCGATGACGGCGCGGCTGGGAAAAACTTCAAAACAGCCCAAACAATCGGAGATTGTCTGCGGAGAGCGGGCTCTAAAATTGGCTCCTTGGATTAGCACCAGGCTCACCCCTGGGGCCTTTGTGAGAGCCGGGCTCGGCTGCGATGACGGAGAGGGACCTAATCTCGCTTCCTATCTGTGCTCCGGGTCGAACTGAGCCCGGCTTTGCCGGCTGTGCTCGTCCCTCCGTGACCCACTGGCATCCAGGCACCCCGACAGAGCCGGGGCCGGGAGCGGCTTCCCGCTGGCTGCAACCCTGCAGTGCCTATAGGAACTAGATGACTCAGGAGTCAGCGATCCTTTTTGATTTATTTCCCTAAAAAAGTTGCTTAGGAACCTGCATCTCTATTGCTGTGTGGGTCTGGAGGGTGGGGGTGCAGGAGTTGATTTTTTTTTTTATGGATTTAGCACATGCTGGGCTGGACTTGCTCCTCTTAGGTAAATCCCAGTTAGCCAGTGGTAGAGTCCCTCCCTGCTAGGGATTTCCTGGCACCTTTGGTCCTTGGCATGACGGTCTTTGCCACAAAGTCCGTGCCATCAGCACCAGGGACCAGGGTGAGGATGGTAACACATCCCCATAAGCAATGAACCTCTTCCCTGGTATCCTCCCGGTCCCAGCACCCAGAGCTGCTCCCAAGGGTGTGTTAAACACAGTCAGAGTGTGTCTAATGGCTCTGACAGACCCCTGGGCTCGTCCCTGGGCTGTGCACACTCTCTTCTCCCTGTCCTACACAGCAGCACCCCTCCAGCATCCCTCTCCTGGCCCAACCCATCCCAGGAAACCTTGGACAAAAGAAACTCCGAACAAAATCCAGGAGCAGGGAAGTGGCGGGCGAGGGCCTGTGGCAGATCAGCCGGATCCCCAGGAGGAAATAATTGAAACAAGGCTCCGGCACGTGCCGGGAGATGGGATGTGTCGGGGGAGCTGCTCCCTGCCAGCCCTCTCCGGGTGCTGCGGGCAGGGAGCAGCCCACGCCTTCAGCCCAGATGGAGAGGGAGGGGACACACCAGAAAATGGCATTTTGGTGGAAAAACCTCTCTGGGACTGAACTCCTCCAGTTTGCACAAAAGGGGCTTGTTGCTTTCCAACAGGAGGTTCCCCTCAATCCTGCCAAAGCCAGGGGGAAAACAACGTTTCGGGCACTTCCCGAGCATCCTCAAATACTTCTTAGATTAAACCTTCTCCTCCAGGCCGGGAGGGTCTCCAAACCTTAAAGGGCTCTTAGGCCCGTTTATCTCTGCAGGAGAGGAGCTGTAGGTGTTGGGGACCGGGAGCATCCTTTCCTCCGTGCCGGTGCAGTGTCCAGTGCCAGGGGGCTGTGGGTGGAACCTCAGCCCTGGGATAAATGTGGAAAACACATTTCAGCTCCGAGGGGCCAGCTGGGATATGAGAGGGCAACAGTGGGGGGCAGAATCATTTGTCTTTTCAGGAGAATGAGCCCGTGTGTGTGTGCAGGTGCTCGGGGCTCATAGAGGGGGGAGGCAGGAACTCACGGCCTGATTAGGAAAAACCACCAGGACCTGATGGAGGAACAGGGTCTGGGGGGGCAGTGGGGTCCCCAAGCCCACTGCACCCTGGAGAGGACACACACCAAGGGCAGAGAACACCCCTCTTTCCCAGAGAGACTCCACACATGTGCATCCACGGGACAGCTCGCTGTGCTTGGGTCTGTGCGGGGGCAGGCACAGACCACACAGTCTTTGTGTCTTCCAGTGCAGCCCAGTGGGCAGGACACCCTGGTGCTGTGCCATGGGGGGCACGGGGGAAGCCCCCATATGTCCGCTGGGGTTGCAGCCCCTCCAGGCTGGGGTGTCCTGCCCCCTGCTCCGGATTTGATGGGGGTGGAGATGGATGTGGTGCCAGGAGGTGATGCCAGGAGTGTTCCTGCAAAGGCAAATTCACGGGATGGGTTTACATTCTTGCAGCAGTGCCTTTGCCAGAGCGCTGATTGCAAGCAAAGGTTCGCAGCTTGGAAACTTGGAAGGCTCCGGCTGTTTTCACTCTCTCTCCCAGGCTCTTTCATTCATGCTTCCTCTCTCTTTTCCCCAGTGCATTTCTCACTCACGCTCTCATTCATGCTCGCTCGCTCATTCTCATTTTCCTGGCTGTATTTTTAGCTCCCTCGCCGTTCGGAGGATGTGAACATTATCCCTGAGTCATGACTTTGTGAGGAAACAGGCAGCGAGGGCTCCCATTACAGCCCGTGAGGGCTCTTATCAGCTGCAGCACAGGCTTGCTGGGGAGGGGGCTTTATCTCCCCGCTCCTCTCCTCTTCCTTTCCTTCCAGCTGCTGCAGCCGCAGCTCCTCTGCGAGCCCACGAGGCTCATCCCCCCCGGCCGTGTCGTGACGCGGAGCCCAATGAGTTAAATGAAGATTGGCAGCCAGGAAATGGGAGTAAAGCGTGAGGGCCAAAGAGCATCCTCCATGCTCTCCATCCTCGGGGCTGGGGTGGCTGCCGCCGGGACCGCAGCCGGGGAAAAGGTGTCTGGCAGGGCTCTGACACCAAATGCTGCCGGGGTTATTCCCAGCCCGTGCAAACAAACATGAGGTAATGGCACCTGGGGGCTCAGCCGTGAGTTTGCTCTGCCTTTGGAAAACACAACCCGCTCCGAGGGTTTCGATGTGGCTCACGATGAGGTTGAAATAGCAGCGAAGTTTACACCGGCTCTGTTCCCACACCGGGATGAGCCGTGGAAATAAAGAACATCCCCCGTTAGGAGTGATCGGAACCAATCATCAATTTGGGCTTTGTTCCCAAGTGCCAGTGACATGCTGCATGTTCCAGAGCTGTTCCCCGGAGACAATAACCACCCTTCCCCCGGGAGAGGAGCAGCCTGCCCGGCACAGGCAGTGCCGCTGCCCTCGGCTGACATCACGGATGATTTCCAAGTGACCCCCGGGTCGCTGCGGAGGAAGGAGGATGCCAGAGGGCAGATTTCGGTGTGTCTCGACGCAGCCTTGTGCATCACGACACAGCTCGGCTAATCCCGGGCTCTGTGCCGGTCGTGAGGCTCAGCTTCACCTTTTCATGACATTCAGGCTGTTTTCGGCTCACTTCCTCCGACTTTCCTCTCTAACCTTTACGTTATCTCCCTAATACTCTCTCCTCCCTTTTCCACCCATCTGCTTATTTTAGCTGCCTCTTCCTGCCTGCACGTGTGGCTGTGCCCTGCCCCGCTCCCCTCCCGTGCCCCCTCGGTGCCAGAGGGGGGTCACTCCCCTGCTCTCACCCTCAGGGCACAGTTTGGCCCCATTTTCCTGCTTTCCAAATGATGGAGGCAAATCCCCATCCTGCCTCCCTGCTGTACACCCATCCTCCCCAAATGTGGCTGCACCTCCCAATCCCTGCTCTGGAGCAGGACCTCTTGCCTCCTTTTCCATACACACTGGGAGTCCCTGCAACCTTTTCCTTTGGCATGGGCTGGCATGTGGTTATCCCAAAAACTCCTGTCTGCAATGAGCTGTTTCTGCATCCTGGCCTCCCATGCCTGCTCATGCCCCCTCAGCATTGGGGTGCTCTTTCTACGGGTTAAAATTGATCCTTGTGGTCCTCTGTCCCCCTGGAGCTGGTCCCAGTCCTTCATCCCTGTGGAGGTGCCATTCCAGGATGCGGATCCTGCTGTTTTCCCACCTTTGAGCCATTGCCCACCACAGGACAACAGGGAGGAGGCCACCAGAAACTGCCAGGAGAGATGAAAGGCTGACACGAGATCAAGAACCAGCTCAAGGAATGCAAGGAAGAAAAACCCACTGAGGGCTACTAAAGAAATGACCTTTGGGTCAGGAAATCCCAGTGCTGGGCTATCAGTGCTCAGAGAGGATACCAGGGGTGGATCAGGCCCTTTGCTTCTGCTTTCATCTCTGGCTCTCAGTGGAGCCACTGCTTTGGCTCAACACAACCATCTCATCACACACCTCTGAGCTGGTGCTTTCTTCCCTGGGAAAGACACACTGGGGAAAAGGGACCTGGGGAGGGAAGCAGGGTAATTTTTCCATCTTGGGCCATGTCGAGACACGACATGATGAGGGAGATGCTGGTGGTGCAGGGCATCTCCCGGTGACATTTTGGGGGTACATGGAGGGGAGGTCGTGAGGGCTTAGGGATGGTCATGGTTGTCCAAGAAATGCCCTTTGCAGTCCCAGAGTCAAAACACTCCAAGAATGGAAGCTGGGACTTCCTGGGCTGAGCCCTGTTGCTAAATAAAAGACAAAAGAAAGAGTAATTAGGTGCCATTAATTGTTGTTAAGAGGAGTTTTGCTGGCGGCCAGCACTCCTCTCCAGGGGACACAGCCCTGGCCCAGCCCAGCACGGCTGCAATAACACTCACCGAGGAGCAGGGTTATTTTCAGTGCCCTGCTCACCCTTTTCTCCCAGTCCCAGTGATGCCAACCCTCCCATCCTCTCCATCTCCTCTGGCCATTCTCACACAGAGGCCAGGTGAGGATAGGAGGGGGCACCCAGGGACCACAGGAGGATCTGGGCAAACCAGGAACAGCAAATCCACGGGTGCTCCTGAGCATGGCAGTCCTGGGAATCTCAACTACCATGTTTGTGAGGGGATGCAATGCAAGGGGTAAGCCAGGAATGTGTCAATGATTTTCCTATGAGGAAAGGCTGAGAGAACTGGGATTGTTCAGCCTGGAGAAGAGAAGGATCCAGGGAGACATCAGAGCCACCTCCAGTGCCTAAAGGGGCTCCAGAAGAGATGGAAAGGGACCTGGGACAAGGGCCTGGAGAGACAGGACAAGGGGGAATGGCTTCCCACTGCCAGAGGGCAGGGATAGATGGGATATTGGGAAGGAATTCTTCTGTGTGAGGCTGGGAGACCCTGGCACAGGTTACCCAGGGAAGCTGTGGCTGCCCCATCCCTGGGAGTGTCCAAGGCCAGGTTGGACGGGGCTTGGAGCAGCCTGGGCTGGTGGAAGGTGTCCCTGCCCATAGCAGGGGGTGGAATGAGATGAGCTTTGAGGTCCTTCCAACCCAAACCATTCTGGGATTCTGAGGAAATACTTGTGGTGCATTTGGCTTGGAGGGCAGCAGGAAGGGTGAGTCCTGCAGACACTGAAAGGATCCTCTGTCCCTGCCATTTACCTGTGCTCTGGCTTCTGTGCTTCCCCATTAGAGCTTATTAATTATGATGGCTATTATTTTGCTGTATGATGAATGCAGCCCTCTGAGAGGCCTTGGGACACTGCTGAGAATCACCAGCAATTTAATAACAAGGAGCTGAGGCCCTGCTTTAGCTCCTGCCTCAGTGGGGGGAACCCCCCTGGCTTTCACCAAGAGGAGAGTCTCAGCCAGCAGCTGTGACCCCCAGGTTTCATATGGGTGCTTTTCCTGTGATCTTGAAGATTGAAAGTCAGGAAGAAATTCTTCCCTGGCTTCCCTGGCTGTGGCTGCCCCATCCCTGGAAGTGTGCAAGGCCAGGTTGGATGGGGCTTGGAGTAACCTGGCATAGTGGAAGGTGTCCCTGTCCATGGCAGGGGGTGGAATGAGAAGATCCTCAAAATCTCTACCAACCCAAACCATTCTGGGGTTCTGTGATCCTGCCCAGAAACATCCCAGATTTTCAAGGCTGGAGCATGGAGCTGGTTCCCAAGCTGGAGAAGGGGATGCATCCCCAAGGGGAACAAATAAGAGGATCTGAGACTGAGCCTTTCTCTTTTCCCAAATTATTTTAATTTTTCCTTCAGTCCTGCACAGGAACCCAATTTCCCCTCTCTCCACTCACACCACTGGGTTCCTTCCCCTCTGGAGCCCACAGGGCAGGTTGGGAGAGGACAGCCGGTCCTGGGGCACCCACGGCATGACTCAGAGCCCTGGCAAACCACCTGCTGTGGGCATCAGACATGCCCACAGCCTCCACCCCAAGGAGGAAGGAGCGTCCTTTTAGGGACACCTTCCCACGCCAGACCACGCCGGGGTTTGGGGCGTCTCCACTTCTCACAGAGAATCTTCACTGTAAGTATTTTCAGCACTGTAGCTCATACTTTGCTCCCGTTCAGGCATCCTGGAAGTTGGGTTTGCCTCTTCAAAAGCCCCAAACCTCTGTAGTTGACCTTTAAAAACACTTCTTTATTTGCAGCTGCCGGGCAGCCCTTCCCAGGACAGCCGGGGCGCCGTTCCAGAGATGCTTTGCTGGGAACGGGAGGGATTGTCGCATCTCCCGAGCACCTCAGGAAGCACAAGCACGCCTCCTGAAGGCAATCCTCCTCCAGGGTCCCACCCCGGCTCCCGAGAGCTCCCCGGGGGCCGAACAACGGGGGTGCACACTCCTCTGACAGGAGGAGTTTATCGTGCACAAGTAAATCCTGGCTTTGGCAATAATCACGGTGCTGCCGCGAGGTTTGTGCTCACGGGGGTCAGGTCCAGAGCACCCAGATGGGGTGTTATCCTGCTTTTCTGAGTTATTTTTGGCCCCCTCGCAGCATCTGGAGAAGCTCACAGAGTTGAGGCTCTTTATCTGTGCGGCACATCTGTAGGGCAGGGAAGTGCTGTCCCCCCCAGCCGAGGAAAGGAGCGTATTTACCCTCCAAAGCTGAGAGGTCAAGCGTCTCGGCTCCCAAAACAGCAGTGCCACTGTGGGCACCTCCCCGGGGCAATGCCAGAGCGTCCCAGCACACCGAGGGGTCACAGAATCCCACGGTGGGTTGGGTTGGAAGGGACCTTAAAGGTCATCTCATTCCATGGGCAGGGACACCTTCCACTAGCCCAGGTTGCTCCAAGCCCTGTCCAGCCTGGCCTGGGACACTTTCAGGGATCCAACCCAAGTAACTCGGTCAGGTCCACACAGGGCATCCCTGGAGAGCAGAATGTGTGTCCGAGGGGACAACAGGGACACAGCCCCATTTCCCACGCTGCCATGCCCATCCTCAGCACAGGCCAGTGCTCCTGGACAGGTCTGGTATCCTGGTTATACAGCTGGAAACGGGAGCACAGGGAAAGGGAGGATCTGCCCCCCGCCCGCACTGAGCCCCGGGCTCAGCAAACCTGCCCAGGCTCAGTGTCAGACGATTCCAGCGCTCCCCCTCCAGCAAACACACACACACTGCTGTTTGGTTCAATTGCATTAAACCCCATTCTCCAACTCAAAAGGAGAGCAAATAAAATCCTTACTGGTGTTACAGTGAAGCCCTTCCTTTCCTACAACTAAAAAAATCAGAATGCTTCTTTTTTTTTCTTTTTCTTTTTCTTTTTCTTTTTCTTTTTCTTTTTCTTTTTCTTTTTCTTTTTCTTTTTCTTTT
>JAWWMP010000068.1:674984-753131 GCA_035047865.1 Dendrocincla tyrannina | reverse complement strand
CCACCTCTGCCACTGAGGAATCAGCTCCCTCTGCCCCAGGGATTCCACCTCTGCCACTGAGGAATCAGCTCCCTCTGTCCCAGGGATTCCTGTCCAGCCTCTTCCACTGAGGAATCAGCTCCGTCTGTCCCAGGGATTCCTGTCCAGCCTCTTCCACTAAGGAATCAGCTCCCTCTGCCCCAGGGATTCCTGCGCCCCCTCTGCCCCAAGGACTCCTGTGCCCCCTCTGCCCACCATGCTAAGGGGTCTAAGGTTTTATCAGCCCATCCTTAAACTTTCCTGCCAGCCTGTTTGTCTGTGGAGCCTTATTTGCATTTTAACACTTGAATTCTGCCTAAGGGAACCTGCAGGAGGGGTTTGCTAAAGACTGGTAAAATCTGAAGGGAAACAACCCACACGGATTGAGGATCAAACCAGTCAGCAGCCCAAACTGGTTTAACGGGAGCTCCACGACATCCTGCAGACAGTAAATCATTTCCTCCAGTGTTTATAAACAGTGGGAGTGGAAACTCCAATGCTTTGTAAATGATCGGGTCTTTAACAACACCACCAAACCCACACTTTTTCTAATTTCACAATAAACACTGGTCAAAATAAATACTCCAAACGTGTCTCCAAGTCCAGACAGTTCAGCAAAAGCCAAAGGTTCTCATTCCCATTAAGCAGAAAGGGAACAAGGAAATTAAAATTCCTGGGACACACATGAACCTTCACCCAACATTCCTTTTTCAGGAATAATAGAGAATGTAATAATGACAGCAATTTTTTCCCCTATCCCCTCATTTTATCTCTGTAGCCAAAGTTTCCCTTTTGTTGTGATAGTGATTTTATCAATAATTTATGATTATTTATTTGAATACACTAATCACATTCATCACTAATATTAGATCAGGGTGAAAGATATTCTATTTCAAAGGTGTTTTTCATGGTAGAGAGGGATTTAGCAAAGCTGAAATGACTTTCCCAAAAATATTTCTAGTGGTTTTGCTGATTTTCAGTGGAATTCATCAAAGTGCTTTTACTTGGATTGATTAGTGGAAATGAAACAGTAGATCTTCACTGAAAAGGCTCTTTCTCAGCTCTGAATGAAGCCTTTTTGCAATGGTCATTTATTACAGAAATTGTTTTTCATGTTAAAATTCTAAATTTGCCCTTTCCATCGATTGAAAATGAAAAATAAATTTTAACAGGGAGGATTTTCCTACAAGACTAATATTTTAATTTCAGGACTATGGCTAATGATAACTCAATGTAACTTCTATTTAGAGTTCAAACCATGCACAAGTATTTTTTTATTAGATGTTGCTTCAAGAAAACACATGGAAAAACCAGAATCTGGAGCCACAGATGAGAAGTCAGCTGGACCTCTCTCCACAGCAGTTGTGTTGCACCAGTTCTTTCCCGAGGGGGAATTTAGGAGGAATTGTTATTCCACTTCTTGGACCTGTCTGTGAGATCCGTTTGTACCCCCCAAAGCACGTTCGCAGCCCCAGTCCCTGTGGGGGAGCAGGACATGGGAGGGCTGTCGAAGCCCTTCATCCCTGTGAGGTTTTGCTCCTTGGTCACTGATGGATCTTCAAACTTGCTCCCTCCTAAACACACAAATGTGGGTGTTGTGGTGGCTGATTTCACTGAGACAGAGTCATCACCTCAGGTTTAGGGAGCTCACCTTGAGCGGGCTCCAAAGTGCCTCCAAATTCTGGATCGAGCCCGTGGGAGGAGCAGGAGGAAAACAAATTGTTGTCATTGTTGAACCATAGCCCTTGGAAATGGTGAGGGTCACTTCAAACCCCCAATTTGCTCCCAGGAAGGGGAAACAAGCCCAGAAGTGTGTGTATGTGTGTGTGTGTGTGGTTCCATGGCAAGAACTGGAACTCCTTTTGACTTCACATCCTTTCCCCTTATTTCTAATTAACGTGTTGAAGAATTTTAAAATGTAATAAACATTATTTCTAAACAACCAGAAAGCAAAGCTTGCTTCTTTCTGGTTTGATGTAAACATTTATAGCACAGCTCCATCCTTAAACAGTTAATCTTATAGTGACCTATTAAAATAAAATGAATTGTGTTATAATTCATCCTAAAGCAACCTCAGGGTTAGTGTATCAGGTAACTCCTGCTTTTGCAGCCCTCATGACGTTTTTAATCAAATTCAGCTGTAATTGCTGGAGCATTCACATGCCTCTTTTAATACTCTGCCTACATTTGGGACTCATATGAGTCTGTTTTCTCTTAACGTATCTAATAAATAGAAAACATGAAAAGAGCCCATTTCGCAGGGCTCGGAGCTTTTCCACCGTTTCATTTGTTCGAGCAATTGTCTGACAGGCTTATGGCACTGGCGCACTTGTCAGGTCCCCCCCGCAGCCCTTGGCTTCGGATCCTTTGTGGGTTTTAAGTCCCTGTTTGTGTTGCTCGCACCCTGTTAAAGGGGACACGGGCACGGGCAGGAGCGGCTGCCACGGGAGCGCCGGCGGGGATTTCAGCGGCATCTTGAAGAAATCACGGCCGGTGATGGATGTTGAAATGTTGCTTATGTACAAGTCACCTACGGTTCGGTGAGGGAAGCTGGAAATGTCGTGTCTGCCTCCGAGATATTTGTCTAAACAAGACCCCTCCAACTTTCCCTGCTCGGGAGAGCGTGGGGGGGTCACGGGTTTTATTTTTTTTTGGTGTTGCCCTTGCTCTCCGATGCTCCAGATGTTTCCAATTTGCCAGCAATTTTCTTTTGGGCTAGTAAAGCTCCCAAGATGACTGCAACTGGCCACATGGGTTCCTCCATCCACTCGGGGGTTTCATTACAAGGGGCAGCAAAGCCAGCTCAGGATTCAGGGCAGGCATTTCCCCTGAACTTGGGAGCGCTGTTAACGCCAGCCTTTCGGCTTTATTTCATTGCAGGTTGGGAGTCTGGCAGAGCCAGGCTGAGGTTTGCTTGAAGAATAAAGGAAAAGAACAGGAAAAACGCAGGGGGGGAGCGATGCGAGCGCCTGTTACCTGCCCCGCAACGAAAACAAGGGGCAGAGGCGTTTGATAACACAACTGTAAAGCCCTCGGGGTTCCTCTTCAGCGCCTTGTTTTGTGTAATTCGCACGTGGAAACGTGAGAAAAGAATGAAGGATGACTTTGAAACGTGAGCCCGCTCGGTCACAAGCCGGCTCGGTTGTGAGAGCGCAGAAAGAGTTGTTCCCCACCCCGCAGAATAATCAGATTAAGGCTTGGAAAGAGCGTTTTTAACCCCGGGCACGCGATTTTTTTATTTATTTATTTTTTAAAGCCGTTTAAAAATGACAACGCTGGTTTTGGGGGTTCCCCCCTTCCCACGATTCCCTTTTTATTCTATTTTTTCCCCTATTCCCTTACTCTCCTATTTGTTCCCCCGATTCCCCTTCTCCCCTACCCACGTCCCGAGTCCCTCCCGGTGCTTTGCTTTTTCCTGCCATCCAAAGGTAGCGTCTCCCTAAAATCCCCTCGCTTTATCTTGCTCAGGAAACAGTTTCTCTTGCCACGAACAACAGCAATTATAATAATAGCTAAGAATCCGAAGAATTTCTATATTAAAAAGTGGCTCTGGCGAGGTCCCTGGTCACTGGGTACAGGTCTGAGTGTGTTTGCCTTGGAAATTGGGAGGAATGCTAAACGCCTTGGCTAGCAGAGAGTAAATTGTGAGCGCAGCTCTAGGCACGGCTCCCAAGTTGCCCTTTCACCCCTTCACTTTATATGTTCCTCTTATTAAGGAGAAAAATGTTTCAATATGTTGGAATTTGGGGCAAAGCCGGCAAGGAGAGCGAGAGAATAGAGAATGGAAGGACATTTTCCAAATAGTTTTGGTAACCCTTCTGAGGGTTGCGTTTAAAATTGATGTTGTATTAAAATCCCTGGAAGTTTCTTGCCCAGGTTAGTGCAAAATATTATCTGCGAGGCTTTCTGAGATGACAAAGTGCACCAGAAACGTGAGAGAAAAATACATCGTGAACTGAAGATGTGTTTCCTTTCCCTCCCTGGACGCGTTACTGTTTGATAGGCCCTTATTAAATAGCTAAAATATCTGGAGGCTTCGGCTCGCAGGGAGAAATGCGGAGTTCTTGATCCAAAAGAATCTTTTGGAGCCGCTTCCAGCTCGCTTCCCCAGCCGAGTGCATCTGCAGCGCGCTCTGTCACGGTTTCAGGGCTGCTGCAGGGGGAAATGGTTAACTATTTCCAAGGTAAGAGGCAGGGGGAAAAGCTCAAAGTAAGGAACGATGGTTTAAAAACGGATATTTGAAACTTCCTTCTTTAAAAAGGGGGATTTAAAGTAGCACTTGAGCTCCACTCAGCGTCTCCTTTCGGCTTGACTCCTCAGCAATATTTTTTTTAAGAAAGTTGTGAATTTTTTCTTTTTTTTTTTTTTTTTTCTTTTTTTTTTTTTTTTTCGGTGTGTTCTTAAAAGTCGCTCATAGCACCAGGAGGGCTCATTGGGCGAAGATGTTCCCGGAGCCACGATTGATCTGAGGGAACAGCTGGAATATTGATAAGGGGGAGAAAACGGAAATCAAATGAAAAGTAGAGGGCATAGAAGCGAGGGAAAGGAAAGCACGTCCTGGAGCTGCGAGCAGCACAGAAGCCCCCTGAGGAAATGCCTGGTTGATGCAGCCTGTCTGGATGGGCTGGGAATTTTAACTTCAGCGCTGCTCTGGATCCAACAAGTTTAAATCTCTCTTCTCCTTGCAAAACTGCAGCGGCAAGGGTAGTAATCCACAGCTGGTGGGGAGCGCTATTTTTGGTCTCAACCTGGATCTTTACAAACTGCTCTGCCACTGGTTGAGGGGAAAGGGTATAAAAGGTGAGTCATTTAAATCCTAGTAATAAGAATAAGCAAGAGGCGATTCTAAAAGTACTTTAAGAGGCCCTTTTATATTGCGACTGACGCTGGCAGGGAGAGGCGATTGATAAATAATCCACTGCAGACTTCTGAAAACCGGCTCCAAAATATGCAGATGTATTTATTTATATGCACAGGCGTAATTAGAAGAGGGAGGTAATGGGGGGAAGGGGGGGAAGCGCTAATTAGGGGTAAAAAGGGGAACGGGGGAAACCAATATGGGAATCCTTGACCCCAGAAAATTTACTGGCGGAGCAAAATTACCTTGTCCCTCCGCTCTGTCTACCCCCACCCCCCGCTGCAAGTTCAGAAGCAAAAGAAACTGGAATGTGTTAGGAGGGAGGACGACAGGAAAAAAAGAATTGTACTTATCAGAAACACATTGTCCACTTTGGAGCCGGCTGCCCTCCTGTGCCAGCTGGCCGCGTAATAAATGCTTTAAAAATCAATAAAAGGGGGGTTACGTGCAGATAGCGAGCTTTTGGGTTCCAGTTGTTGGGCTGGGGGTTGGTTTTAGTTTTTTCTTGCTTTTCCTTTCCCGAGCTTGAAGTCAGCAGATGTGTCGGTGGCTCTGGGGGCGCGGAGTGTCCCCGGGCTGGGAGGGGGGACACAGCGGCCGGGCTGCCTCATTAAGCAGGTCCGTGATTAAGCAGCGGGTCTGGCTTGGATTAGACCCGAACAAACCGGGCTAAGGGCGCAGTCAGGACCCCACAGCCTTTCCTGGAGAGCTTGCAGGGGTGGCGGCCACTCGTGCGCGGCTCCTGCTGCATCCCTCCAACCCTGGCGTGTCATTTCTCTGCAGTAAATTCTGGGTAAAAATGCGACTTTTCCTTTCCCAGCCCGGGAGAATGGGCAGAGGAGCCGCATGCTGAGGGTGGATGTGTGTGAATGTGCTTGCGCTGCCTAATGAGGCACTAATTACAGCCAGCTAATCGCTTTCTGGCGCTCCCCGAAAGGAAGAAAGACACTGAGTTAAAAAAGAGAATCAGTCGTCAGATATTTTAGCGAGTGTTTTCCCACACACCAGTACATTTTCCACGAGCGTTGTTAATCTCTGCAGTGATGACTTGGGGGGGGAGGCAAAAAACCCTGTTCATCAGGAGATCATCAAGTCTTAGAAGTACAGAAAAACAGATGTAGTGCCTTGATCTAAGCCCGAGATAAAGTTTGAGCAGGACCAGAACTAGGAAGGCTGAGATTGACAATCCTGAGGGGTCCCCCCACCCCCCAAATATTTGCAACAATACTTCCATTCGCTATGTTTTTTTTATTGTTTAATTATTGTTGGTTAGAAAGGTTCTTTAAATCAGTCGAGGCAGGCAGGTTAATGGCTCGAGATGGTTTCAATGAGCCAGGGAAGGCAACTGCCCTTCATTTAGCCAAGTGAAACCCTTGGATACAAGTCAATAGGGTTAACTAGTCTCGACATGAAAACATGAGTATTTCAGCTGGCTTTTAATTGCTGGCTAAGAAATTCAGTTAATCAAATGTCAAACATTTCCCTCTGCTCTGGTCAAAAGTGAAGAAAGCCCTTTTCCCGAGGATGAGGGGAAATCCAACCAAACTGTTACAAAAAAGTAGAAATAAATCCCTACTTTGTGAAGTCCTAATATTCATTTGAGTGTTACTTACTGTTCTGGATGTGTTTCTGTGTCTTTAAAAGTTACACTGAAATGCTTGATCACTTCTCTTTAAATGTTATTACTAATATAATTATTCAAACCATGCTTTATTTCTCTACTTTTCCACATACCTATATATAATTTGATTTTTTTAAAAAAATCTCTTTCAGGTCAAATTCAGGACCTTTAAATATCTCTAGCAAACAAGTAAGGATGTTTCAGACTGTACCAGACACCTCGTCTTACGTCAAGGTAAGACATGACAGCATCTTTAAACAGGTAATGTCAAAAATCACAATCCTCCAAAATTCACTCTCATTGTATTAGTAGAAAAGCTTGTTTTCTTACTGAATTTAGCAGAAATAAATAATCCCTCTGCCTTCAGTGGGTGAGAGACTCAAATATCAATTCTCAGTCTGAAACTGTGCAGGGTTGAGTTAAACGTGTATCACCAGCGACCAACAGTGTGTAGAAGTGGCTTTGTCTTTAATTGCTGGTTGGATGGGTTACCCTCTGAGCAGGGTGACAGTCAGGGTGTCCCGAGCTCCCTTAGGGAGGGCTTTGCTGCTCCCAAACCCACAGCTCCCAGTGCTGTACCTCAGGGGTTCCTCAAACTGCCCTCCAATTCTCTGCTCCCCCACACACCCTTTGGGCCTGAGGGAGAGCAAAATTTCCTTTCACTTCCCTCTCTTTCTCTGCTCTGCCAACCCCTGAATTCAATATGCAAGATGATAGGGGAGGTTGTGTGTTTTTGGGAAGGTATGTTTCAAAATGGATTTAGAGATGGGAAAATATTTAATGAGTTAAACCAAAGCATCTCTTTCAGTTACTGAAGAAATGGATTGTCACACCAGGCAATGCTGTGTAATACTGGGACTTCTGTCACTGTTCCTGGTGGTTTTCCTTGAGTCCTTCCGTACAATTTAGTAGACAAATTAACTTCAGTTGTTTTTTTAAAACTGGTATTACTGAATCTTGCACTCTAAATAGTTGTTTGTGTACATATATATGTAAAAATTAAAAGCTGTATCTCAGAATGTGTTTTGATGAGCCACTTCTGCCTCTCTCTTTTTCTTAAGATCAAAACAGATACCAAAGAAGAGCTGGCACAGCCTTGGCCCTTTATAACTCCAGCGAGTACTATATTATATTTGACATCATATAGGGGTTTTTTCACAACAGTTCCCAAGAATGTAAATAAACCAAGTCTGGGACATCTGGGTTACACGTTTGAGGCAAACCCTGCATGCAACAGCACTTAGGGAAAATCTAAAACACAAGCCTCTTCTCTCCCTGAAGAAACACAGAAGGGTGTTAACTAGAGCTGGGTGGATAATTTGTAATGAATAATTTATTACAGGAATTTGGTCTCTCTTTTTTTTTTGCTCTCCCTCAGTCAGTGATCCGTGTCTCAATTGGGATTTTCCTGTACATACACATTATTGGGAATGATCCTCTGCTTTCTGGACATAATCCCTGGGTTATGGCTCACTTTGGGCAGCTTGTTAGGAGTACGAGGTGCAATTTAAGATTGACCCCCAACCTGTATTCCCAGACTGGGTGAACTTGTGCAGTTCTCTGGGCCAGGTTTCTAGAACAAATCCAACCAGGAATGGTCTGGATTCCCCACTGGATCAATATCACTCCCAGCCCAGTGTTTCAGGGGGCAGTGGTGATTTAATTTTGCTCATTAAGTTCGTATAGCTCTGGACCAGATTCTGCAACAGTAGAAACTCTGTGGAAAACAAATGAAATTCAAGTCTCAGGAAGGCAAATTCCCTCCCAGTTCAAGCAGAGAAAGATGTTGCCCAGTCTGTGCATGGCTTGAGCATGAATTCCCTTTGGAGTTGCTGTTTGTGGGCAGTGATCTGAGATGTGCTCTGTTTACAATGAAGACATGAAGGCCCTGTGACATCCTATAGTCTGGGATTGTTGCCTTCTGTTGGGAGGCCACATCCAGCTGCTGCTCCAGTTAGTAGCAAAATCCCCTTTGAATTAAGTGGAACCAAAATCCAGGCCTAAATAATTTAACATTCCAGCAGGATTGAGTGAGTCTGTCCAGAACTGAGCTGGGCCAGCCTTCTCATTGAGAACAATCCTGCAGGCAGAGGGAGTGGACAAAGTCCTCTTGGCATAAGTATGTCCTTGATCCACCATGAAGAGCTCCTCAGGCAGGACTTGCCCAGTGTGTGAGCGTGCAGGGATGAGGGAGCTGTGTGATGCTGAACTCTGCCTTTTATTACAACCCTTCCTCTTCAGCTGACATAGAATTTTGTCTCTGGTGTTTTGTCTCTAAAGCTTCTCTCACTCCAATGTCATTGAGGAAATGATTTGTTCCTGTGCTTTAAAAAATTCACAGGATTTTTATAGAAGTCTGATCCAATAGAAGTCTGATCCCAAACCACCTGAACACAAAGGAAACGTCTCTTAAAAGTTTGGTTGGGCAGCTCAGCATCAGTGGTACTTGGGGAGCTCACTCAGTGCAGGGAGGCTGTTCATAAAAGTGGGAATGGGGTTAAATTCAGGAAAGTCAGAACCTTAAACACACGGGCTGGGTCAGTCTCTGGCCCCTCTGAGCGTGGTGACACTTCCCACTGACCCAGGTGCATCCAGAGCCAAGAGAGGCTCTGACAGTGCCTGCCTAATTTGTAGAAGAGCTGGGATTGACTAATGTTCTAGGCAGAGAGTTGGAAACACGGCATGGGATCCAAGCCCTGGGGAGCAGGCTTGGTGTTCCTAAGAAAGACACTTCAACTCCTCATCCCTCCATCTCTCCACCTTTAAAATGCAGATGCCACTACTGTGTAAGAGCGAGGTGCTGCTCACACTTCTCTTCCTGCTCCCCACACACCAATCTTTTAGGGCTTCCCAAGCTGCAGTGAGCAAGAACTTTGAAAAGCAGAAGGTTGAATCCCAATTCTTCTCTCTTTCCAGATGATAATAATGATGATTATTGTTATTTTCTTACATGTCATTCCTTCCTCAAAAACACTTTTGTCGAGAAGTATTGCATTTGTTACTTTTGTGGGATGGTAACACTCCCCATCCGAAAAAGCAAGATTTGGATTGATGTTTTCCATGAATCCTCTTCAACAAATGCACCATGCATATTAATTTTAGGTTTATTCTGTGCCTTGTACAGAAAAATGCCTTGTCTCTGTATATTGTACCAGAGGGGGAGTTGCTACTGGGTTTTCCACTGGAGCTCCCAGGAGGGACAAACCCACTGTCACACCCCTGGGGTACCAAACAGCCTCTGGCCACCTCCAGAAGGTGTGACCTTCAGGTCACACTGTTCTTGCCATGGCCTGGAGGGGTGAGGTGAGGAAGGTGAAGGGAAAAGAGGAGGAATTCGTATTTAAAATGGCTAGTTTGAACAGGGGTGGTGTTTTAGCAAGTGGAGTCACACAGGTTGAAGTTCACCTTGGTTTATATCACAGCCACTTAAGACGTGGTTCAAGCCCTGATTACAGACCCTACACAAGCTCCTGACGGGACTGCCCAGCCTTGTCTCTCACACACACTTCTTCTCTGGGCCTTAACTCAATGGAGGGGTGGGAATTCATAAAAATATAAACTAATTTTGATCTTTACTGGCTTATTCTACATAACTTGTAAAGTATTTATATCCCTCATATCATTAGGGACTTACTGATCTGCAAGTACTTAATAATTTACAGTATATCAGAGGGTGCTAATCTCATCTAAACATGAGCATTTGACTTTAGAGAATGAAACATGTAATATAATTGGGAAATTAAATTTTAAAAGAAGACAGCACTGGAATCCTGACTGTAAGGATATGGAAAGAATTAGGGCTATAAGCAAAGCAACATGACCTCTGCATACTGATGTTTTAATTATTACCATTGCCACGAGCTACCTCGGGCCACAGCAGACTCTGCTCCCCTTCTGCACGGCCAGTTTGTGGTTTAAGATGTGTGGAAAGGCGGTACAGGAATCATTTTGAGGGGTGCATTATTCACCCCCTTGGGCGATGTCCAAACGCTTATCTCCCCTTTTATCGCCCCCTCCTCGCACACTCAGCGCTTCCGCTTTTGCTTCCCCCGCTTGGAAAAACAGCCCCTGCCCTGCCCGAGGCATCCCGGGGTGAACCTCCTGGGGCCGGGGCAAACCTTCCTCCCTGCTCCTGGAGCTCCTTCCTTCTGGAACCCCTTTCCTTCTCCTGGAACCCCTTTCCTTCTCCTGGAACCCCTTTCCTTCTCCTGGAGCCTCCTGTCCCGGTGGCCGTGCCACCTTGAGGCAGGACTCGCCAGGTGAAGTCCCCCGGCCTGAGCAGGAGAAGGCGCAGGAGAGGGCGGTGATGCTCCCGGTGTCCCGGCACCCCGGCTTTCCCCTTCCTTCCCTCTGCCACGCCTGGAGATGACATTCCAAACAGTCGTGCTGCCCTTTGCGAGCTTCTGCGCAAAGTGCTCTCCAGCCCAGACCTTGGAAGGGCCACGAGGATGGATTTTCCACCTCTGTGCAAGGGCGGGATTCTCGCTGCAAAAATGGCTTTAATGCAGCCACAACGTTTGCGGGACCGTACAAAGAAGCATATTCATGGAGGCAAAATAGGCTGCGTGGCTGGAAACAATATTGGGTTTGTTCTTGCTCTCACTCCGCCTGGAAAGTTTACAGAAGCCCGAAAGAGAGAGGGGGGTTAATTCTTTTTTTAAGGACAAAACAGTGAGGTTTTCTTTGGAGCGGGCAAGGCGAAGGGCGCTGCCAAAGCCCGGCACGGCCACGTCCTCCCTGCCGCTGCCCAGGAGCACAGGCTGCAAGGCACGGATATCCCGGGATTCCAGGGGTTCTGCCGCAGGGATGGTGCCTGAGGAAGCGAGCGGGACAGGCGATGCCGGGTTCAGCTCGCAGGTGCTCAGGGATGCCCCGCTCTCCACGGAGCAGCTGGAGAACCTGGCAGGAAAGGGGAAACCGAAGCCTCCAGGGACTGGTTTTTCGGTGGTGATGTTCCCACTGAGCGCATCCCCTGGCGCTTTATCCTTTCTGCCTCTTCTTCCTCCCCCCCTCCCCTCCCCTTTTTTTCCCACATCCCCATCCCTCCATTCCTGCCTCCCCTCAGGATTTCGGTTCCTCCCACCTGGGAAGGGGGGAAAGGCAGTAGCTTTGTGGGCAGAAGCTCCTGTGAGCTCCTACGCCATTCTCACACCTCGCGGTGATTAATTGCGTGTAGACCGAACCGTTCTCTTTTTGACGCTCATTTCTTGGGGCAGAAACGCTGCTAAATTGTTAGTCTTTAGCAAGTCGTTGATTAATGCCTTATGACAACTCGGTGCTTAAGGATTTAGTTCTTGTTTGCACCTTCCTGTCTATTTTACAGAGAAAAATCCCTCTCCGCTTCCCGGTGTCCTGACTTTTCCCCGGGCTCACCTCGAGCGCTGCCTGGGGAAGGGCTGTTGTTGTTCCTTTCTCATTTTACCTGGAAGATGTGGTTTGAATTTAGGTCGAGAAGGTGGGAGAAAAGTTGTTTCCCTCCTGGAAATGTGGCATGTCGGAGCTTTCTAAAATAAACCAGACCCTCGGGCACAAGGGACAAGCTTTTCCAGTGACCCTCGCCTTTAGACAGCAGCAAGCAACCCCCCTCCCCAGCTCTGCGACCTTCTAATGGCTCCATTCTTTGCCAATTTACAGATAAACGCCCCCCTCAATACGCTGGATCCAGGGAACTTTGTATTCCAGCCTTTCCTATGCTCCGTGTTTAGATGGAGAAGAGGTGTGGAGAGAAAAGGGAGCAAAAAGGGAAGAAAAAAGAGAGCGAATGCTAAGGGGGAAAATGCTTTAAATCTTTCCTGTAAATCTCCAAATATATGAAGTCTGAGGAACAAATTCAAAGCAGGCACGGACGCCTGAAGAGAAGTTAGAGAGAAATATTCTGTTCCATTCAAGCGCATCAAGGGTCTCGCTGAAGTCTTGTTTGGCTAAGGTCAGACGAGACTGGGTTCTCCAATAAAAATAAATCTCAAATTAATTATGGCCTCAAGCGAGGGGCCAGACGTTTGGAGCTAGTGCACTGCAGTCTGTTTTTTTGGCCTTCAGTATTTTTGTTTTTTGTGCCTTAGCTTTCCAATAATTGCGGGATGGGGGAGGAAGGGAGGGCGGGGGTGGTTTTATTGGGACATGGAGCTCAAATAAAAGCAGCCAGGACACCGCTTACCCCGCTCTCCGCCTAATTGCGACGCAGCTTCAAAGCTACTGCATCTTCTCCACACCGCTTTTAAGGCATTATTCTTTACTTAGGAACGATTAGCAGGGAATAACTTTCCGGCTTCAAGTTCCCGAATCTCATGGGCTGTTCCTGGAGGCAGGAAGGTCCCGATCCTTCAGTTGTGGGGCTGCAGCACTCCACTGATTCCTTTTTATTGCTGTAGCTGAAAAGCAGAGGTTTGCCCAATTAGTTTCGTTTAGAATTAGGATTCGTTTCTGGGCATCAAATCCCAGGGCTGCAGTTTGGGCGTTCTGCTTGTAAGAAATGTGGGTTTAGAAAATAAACACAACGCGTTGCGTTTTTCATTCTGCAACGGAGTTGGTGCCAGAGGAAAGGCAGACCCGGAGATTCCAAACCTTCACTGAGGTTTTCCCTCTGGTGAGGTCTGGAGTCAGATAAACCCTGGCCTTCTGCAAGTACAGACTGATGGGAAACATTGTGAAACGTGTTTATGGAGAATAGAATATATAGGAATATATTTATATACACACACACATAATATCCCTAGCACAAGGTATAATATATACATATAAATAAATATATATATATATATATAAAATACATAGCACAAGGTACGTGTACAGAGAAAGATGGTTAAAACAAAGAGGACACTTTGTCTCAATTAGAATAAAATGAGCCACTTTCTAGCGACAAAGCCAGGGCGTGGCTGCTGAATTTTTGGGGGCTCCTTCCCTCGTTCACCACGTGAGTGCACAGGGACAGTCCCAGGCTGGGTTTAACGAGAGCTCAGCTGATGCTGTTGGGGTCACATGGGGTGATATAACCCAAATTCCCTCTCCCATCCTCCGAAAATCACATTTCCAACCTGCAGCAGAGGCTCGGGAAGGTTTCCATGATGTTTATTCCTATGGAATAACTAGACGGTTTTAATTATGAAGTGACGTCCGCTCAATCCCGTGGGAATTCCAGACAGAAAGTCCTTGTCTTTAGGGTCCTGCAGTCCCGTGAAGTTCTGTAGTTCGAGGCATGGAACTAAACGGAGGGATTAACTCCTTTGGTACCGCACGTGAAACAGTGACGGGCCCGATCCCCCAAAGTGTGTCCCTATTTATTTCGGTCGGGTCACCCCAAACCCGCGTTGTCACCGTCTCTGTGTGAGGCTGCACCGCTGGGACCCAGCAATAAAGACGAGGAGAGGAGGTGGGGACACGCCGAGCGCTTGAGATCAATATTGAACTAATTAAAAACGTGGCTGGAGAATTTCGTTTCATTCACAAGCACAGTGAAAGAAAAGAAATAATAGCACTAATAATTAAGGAGTAACTGATTTCTACCAGCCTGCCCCAACGTAAGCACTTGAAATCTTCCATGGTTGCCAAGATCAAATGATTTTCCAGATGTCTGGTGGTAACCACATTAAACAGATTCCTTTGCTGTATATACATGTGCATCCAAACGTCGAGCAACAGATTCGAAGTTGCTCCCATTGCTCAGCCCCGTGCCCGGCTTTCCCTGTCGGGCTTTGCTCCCTTCTCGGTTAAACACAGTTAAATACTCGGTCGCCGCACAATCACCTGGGATGATTCAGAGCTTGGCGCACAGAGGTTATGAATATTCCAGTCTTTTCCAAAACGTTTGAGATAACTTCAGGGTTTGGGTTTTTTTTTTTTGGGGGGGGGGGGAAGGGGAAGAAAAGAAGAAGCAAAGCTTCTCTTCTTACGTTATTTGGGAGGGAAGCAGTAAATTGTTCGGCTTGTCTGTTACAGCGTTTAACAACTTCGCTCATTACTTTGTCTCCTGGATTTTGGCAAATGTTGTGTCAGACCAAACCCACGAGGTAAAGCGCGAACATCCCTGTGGGACCCGATGTAAAAAGCGACCCGACCAGGCTCCGTTTCGAGTCCTCCCCAGACATGCAAAATAAGCCCCCGGGGGTCACGGTGCCCGTCTGGCCATAAAACGCAGAGCGGGGTTCCTAAAATATCTCCAGGTGGGAAGGAGGGGGGGCACTTTGGCACCTCCCCGCCCTTGGGAGCGCTGGGGATGCGCGGCTGGGGCCGGGTTTGTTGCTCCCGGGGCCGGCCAAGGGCTGGTTTTTGGGAGGGTTGGGCTCCTCTCCCGAGAGCTGGGCACGTTTTCAGGTGGTTTCTCCCCGCCGCTCCCGGCTCCTCCCCACTGTCGGTCCCGCAGCCTAAACCCAAAGTGCCCTGTGGGGTCCGTAGGTGGCAGAGGCTCCTTCCAGGGGACTTTTTTCCCCTTCCTTTCGCGGTTAAGGTCCTCAGCCTGTCCTCTCCCTCACCCCCCACCTCCCGTTGTTTTTCGGGGCTCGTGGAGAGTGTTGTCTAGAGAGGAAACCATTTGGGTTTTGAAAGGATGCGTTTCACTCTTCCCTATAACCTCCCGCTTGTTCTGGTTGCTGCAGCCTCCTGCCATGTGGTAACGCCGAGGGGGGAGCGGGGAGGGAACATTGCCGGGGGAGGAGGACGGCACAGAGGGCAGGGGGAAAAAAAGCAAGAGTAATGAGGAAAGCAAAGGGTTAACCGTGATTTCTTTTAATTGAACTCCAGTTCTTGTGGCCCTAGGCGAGGGGGGACCTGACCCCGCTAGCAGCATCCAGATGTGCTGCTCTCCGGGGACCCCGGCGCAGACCCCTGGATTGTGGAGCAGACAGGGGGAGGCCGGGGGTGTGGGGCGAGGGAAGGGCTGTCCCCTCGGCTCCCCCTTCACCTCCCGGCTGCGGGCGGCCTCAAGCGCTGGCAAGCAGCAAGCCCAAAACCTCCAGGTCTGGTCACGTTCAGCCCCGTGTCTGCATGTGAACTCCAAAATTGTAGCTGAATTGATGAGGCTAATTTCAGAGGAGGGGGAGGGCGGGGAGGGAGGGGCAAGGGGGATCTGCAGCTCTCTCCTGCCAGCTTCGGGCTTGCAGAAATAAAGTATTAATAAGGCATCGCTGCCGCAGCCGGGGAGAAACACTAGTGGCATTATAGCATTTCCCTTTTGGAAGGGGCGGGTGCAGGATAACTTTGGATATCATTTTGATTGCCCCCCAACCCCCAGCCCCCCTCCCCGTGGTTGGACTAAAGACAGGGGGAAACAAAAAGCCTGGACACAACTGGCACTGGACAAGGTAATCCTCTCCACCGAGAGACCCGACGTGCAGGGGTGTCCTCCTGCCTTGACACTTTTCTTTCTTGGCTTCACCTCCTTTTATTCCCCGCTCTGCTCTTTCCCTCGGTTGCAGCGTTTGGAGAAGTGGGGCAGAAAGGACGCCCCGAGTGTTGCATGATGTGTTCCGCTGCTGGTTATTTTGCAAGGGAGGGGGGAGCGGGGGACTTGGACAGGCGGGTATTGTCTCCTTTCCTCGCGTCCTTTGGAAGGTTGCAGCTTTTCCCGGAAAAAGGAAAAGCGAGTTTCTTCTCTGGTGATCGCTCCCGTTTGAATGAAAGGGAGAATGGCACGTCAGGGGCTCGCCAGGTCCAAAATGAGATTTAAAGGCTGGTGGCTGAGGGGTTTTTTTGTTTGAAGTGCCCATTAGGACACGGCATCGGAAGGGAAAATTCAGCTGATCTGACAATTACTGTGAATTGTTGTCATTTTTAGCTTACAAAGTGGGTTTCCCTCCCCTCGTTTGAGTGAGGGTTTAGGAGCTTAGCGAGGGACTAGCACTGTGAGCCTGGGGAAAGGACTCCCAGCTCCTGAAAGAAATGGATGGACAACCTTCCATCCCAGCGCCTTCCCTTCAGAGCCCGACATCCCAGCCCTCGAGACGAGTGGCAGCGAGGGGAAGGGGCGAAAGTGGCCAAGAGGCTCCGCTTGCCCACAGCCCCATTCCCAGCCTGTGTTTAATTGCTGGAGTCCTCTGTCTGTCTTGCATTATTGCACTTACCGCTCGTTTCTGGCAGGGACTGGACCCTCGTCTCACGCTCCTTGCTGGGAGGCGTGAAGGAGGGCGAGCGAAATACGCTTTAAATACGTTTTAATTGCCAGACTTTTTCTTTTCTCCCTCTGCCTGCCGCGACCGAATTGTATTTACGGCTTTCTCCCCTTAATTTTTGCCGGTGACTGGAAAACGCATTAATAAAAAAATCTGTGGGAAGAGACGGAAATTCAGTGAGTCAGGCTGAGGCTGCTCCAGCCAAAAGCAAAAAAAAAAAAGAAAAAAAAAAGGCAAAAAACCACGTTAAACTAAACTGTGGGATGACACACGGCGCTGGCTAATACGGGCTGGGGTGCAAGGCAAGGGCTGCCGTGCTGGACTGGCTGCCCCAGCGACAAACAAGAGCTGTGACAGAGGTAGCTATTGTTCTGCCCCTTCTTATCTAAATGGAGCAAATATCCTGTATGTAAAATATATATATTTTCATCAAGAAGGCAGGACCAGCGGAGAGACGAAAGTTTCCTCCTCGAGTGACTTCACTTCCCAAAATTAGCAGAAAAAACGTTTCATCCGGTTAACTGTCTCTTTTTCGCTCTGCTGCAACAACCAAAGTTAAAAAAAGAGAGAGACAGAGAGAGAGGGAGGAAGGGAGGGCGAGAGGGGGAGAGGGGGTACGGAGAGAGCAGCAAAACCGCTGGAGGGGCAGCGAGAAGAGCGAAAAGAGAGGGAAGGATAAAAAACTTCAGGAGGCGTCGGTCGCAGGCTAAACCGGGTCAATGTGTGGAATATTGCTGGTACCGGCTGGAAGTTATTCTAGATGGACGGCACTATTAAGGTAAGGGGGGCTGGAGGGGCCGGGGGCGCTGGGAAGGGCTGCGGGGCTGGGGTCGGCTCCGGCCGGGCTGTTCTCTTCCTCCTCCTCCTCCTCCTCCTCCTCCTCCTCCTCCTCCTCCTCCTCCTCCTCCTCCTCCTCGGCCGCCGCGTCTCGGGGCTCTCCCCGCTGCTCGGGGGGCTTCGCAGCCGCCTGTGCCCCCTCGGGTCGGGGCTCGGAGGGGCCCCGGGGACCTGCCCGGCCCCGGGAGGGCAGTGACAGTGACAGCGACAGCGACAGCTCCTGCCCGCGGGGCTCGGCGGGGCCGGCCCCGGCTCGGAGCTGCCCCAGATGTGCCCCCACATCTGGTTCGGTCGCCCGAAAGGCTCTGCTGGCTCTGGTGGTCGCCAGTGCGTTTTCTCCACCAGTTTGGGGGTTTTGGGGGGTTTTTTGGCGGCGAAAAAGCCTTGGGTTGGAAGAGAAACATCAGCCTGGCTCGGGGCGAGGCAGCGGGAAAGGGAAGCAGAGTGTGTGGCAAATAAACCACGAACATAACCAACCTCTGGTGGCCTTGAGCAACCGGGGACGCTGCTGGGGCTCGGGGAGCGGTTCCCCCTCCTTTCCCCCCGTCCAACCGGCCGGTCCTTCAGCCTCTGGAAAGACAAAAAGAGCCTTTTCCAAGCCCCTCTGAGGTGGCCCGAGCTGCTCCTCAAAGGCCGGGCAGCACAGGGGGGGCTTTCTGGCTTTGGGGGACCCTTGTGCCGTTCGTGCGGGCTGTTCTTGAGGGAGCGCTAGAGAACAGAAGCAGTTTGAACAGAAGAGCCTTGAAGCGAGAGACGCTGTGGGTGTGTTTGGTTTGGAGGAGGATTTCGAAAGAAGATGCCTATCGCCTGGGTGGGGTGTTATTCGTCTTAAAGTGCTCTTTTTCTCTTATTTTTCCCCCCGCTTTTTTTTTTTGGTTTTTTTTTCTTTTTTTTTTTCTTTTTTTTTTTTTTAATTTTGCTGACCTGGGTAGAAAAAAAACTGCAAACTGGCAGGAACTGAAACTTTCTCCCTTAGACTGCAGCTTGTGACAAGTGCACGGTTTGGAAGGATCTCAAAAGAAGGGGGAGGGAAGGAGAAGGGCAGGAAGAGAAACTGGAAAGAGGAAAGAAAGAGGGAATGAAAGGGTGAATGTCAGGAAGGAAGGGAGAAAGCAGGAGCGCTGAAAGCACAAAATTTGGGAAGTATGGTATGAATAAGACAGGTTTTCCCTTCCACCTCCTCAGATCTGTAGCAGAAGTAACCTGGGCCTCGTTGAGGATACGTTTAGTGCCCCACAACCTTCTTTGATTTGTGGAGCCCTAAATATTGTGCAGTGAAAGTGCAGAAATCTCCCATCTGTGGGTTTGCTGCGGTGCACACATGGAGCTGCTTTTCTGCCCTGGCCAGGAGCCCCCTGAAGGGAGCTGGAGCATTCCCATCACCCGCGGAGCTCCTGGAGCCCCGGGAGCTGCTCCTCTCCCACCAGCCCCTGGCTCGGGGTTGTTGCTCCCCCCGCAGCCCCTGCGGTTGGGGATGAGGAACTGCGACACTTCGCAGCTCCTCTTACAGTCACGTTGGGAGGCTGTGGCCAAAGGAGGAACTCACTCGATGCATCCCAGGTCACTGCCCCGGCTCCCGGACCTGCCCACTGCCTGCTCTGCTGTTTTTCAGGAATAATCTGGCTGCTTGCTAAGAGCAACGGGAGCCAGAGACAGCAGAGTCTTACCGAGCCATTCCAGCATCAGCAGCAAGTGGTGCCCATGTCCAGTTTGTCACCTCCACCAATGTACCTCTTTTCTGTACCATGCACTGAGACCAGGGCTCTGTAGTACCCGACTTTTCTTGCAAATTTTCCTACCAGACAGAAAAAGGAAGTGAATCCCAAGGAGTATCAGCCCACACAGTGGCAGATTTGCTGCAGTTCAGCCCCAAAAGAGAAGGGTTAGGCCACCTTGCCTGGCTTGGCTCAGGTGAAGGGCAGCAGGGGAGGATGTGGCTTGAGATGCTGCAATGGTTTTGTGCCTGAGCTCTCTATATAACCTTGTGCTGCAGGTTTGATCCTCTGAGTCCTAGGGCACAGCAGAGCAAACCTGGCCACATCCAGAGGAAAGCAATTTAAAAGCAATTGTGCTTTAGTTCTGCTCTGCCATAGGTTGTACACATTGATTTATCTCCGAGCTGGGTGTTTGTGTGTGTGGGGGAAATATGGCAGAAAGATGCATGTAAGTGACTGGAGAGCAAGAAAAACACAGCCAAAGGCTCTTTCATCATCCAGAGCAAGAACACGGGGAGGGAGCAGATGAAATCTGAGTTCCGGTGTGGGTAAGAAGTGCTTCCCTCCCTGAACTCAGAAATATTCCTGGCTGTGCAGGGGAGAAGGGCTTGACTCGGGAGAGGGCTGTGCATTCCACATGACTTTCTTCTTGAGCAATTTAAACTTGACAAGTGGCTGGTTTTTTAAGTTTATGCAAAACTATTGCACAGACTAATTGCTTTAATTGAGCCAAAGACTTTTAACTGCACACTTGGCAGGTGCAGGACTTTGAGAACAGTCTGGTAGGAAAATCTTTCCCTTTGCCCTGCAAGCTCCAATATTCGGCTTGTAGTTTTCTGTCAGTCTTTTTATGCCATTCAGAACCAGTTTTGATGGCAGACCCTCTGGCTGGTTTTACCTACATGGAACAATTTAGCTGCACATCTGCCCAGCTGCAGGGGAATTATGCAGTGAAGGGATAAATCCTCTGGAGCCTTGAGCTGTCCTAAAGGCTCCTGGGGAAACAGGGCATGGTCAGAGAATAGACGTGGTCAGGAGCATCCCAGGCTACACTTGGCCCCTTTGTGGACATGGGTATTAAAGTTGTCAAACTTTTTTAACCCAAAGCTCAAGGAACTTCATGGATATAAACATGTAATGCAGAATCAGCTCAGGACTGTAAGTCCTCTTTCCCCACCATGCACTGACTTCCATCCCACATGATATTGCTGGGCCAATCAGGTCTAGAACACCTTTATTCATTCACAAAAGATTATTTATCTTGCAGAGAATTAGATCATTTACTGAGGAGGTTGGTGACAATTTTTGTTGCATCCTTCAAACACTCTTTAATACCTGACGTGAGAGACTGGCTGGCTTGAAAAGTGCCCTCTAGGGCAACGCTCAAGGGTTTTTTATGGAGGAAAAAGAGCAGCAAATCTTTATCTTTGTGAGTTCATTTCCACATTCAGTTCATATTCAGCAAACAGCACTTGCAGAAGATGATTTGGAGCCAGGGAAACTCATGACACTTGTGTTTGCACTAATTTGAAATAGCGGATAGCATTTTTATTGCATGCCTCCAGAGATTTCAAATTCCATGTTCGATGAGTTAACACCCTGCTTTCATTAATTTACATTGTGTTTGGGCTCTTTGGTCTTTATTGTCTCAAATTAAATCAAAAAAGGGTCCACCTCATCAGCAGCAAGCTGCCCGTGCATGGACTTCCTCACAATAACAAATGGTGTGGTTTCAAACTGGTTTAATTGTTTCAGTTCCACTTTATGTGTGGAGAATAATTAAAGCAAATGCACTTGCCAAAAAAGCACATTTTGTGTAGCTGCTGCCTTCATTCTGTGCAAACACATTTACCCTTGTGTCGTGGCCCTAAGAGAGGCCATCTGAAGGAGGTTCAGTGTGAGTTTTGGGTTGTTTGACCACCCTTGTGTCCTTGCACGAGCAGGACTCGTGTGTTGGTGTTGCTGTAGCAAAGGGTGGGGTAGGGTTTCCAGAGCACTCCCTGTTTCTTGTCATTTGTGAACTGCAGGTGTTCGTTCTCACCCTCAAACTTGGCCCTCAAGGTCTCAGACGAAGAACATGTTTCCCTTCTGAGCAAGTTGAAATGTCTCTTTGGCCCTTTGGAAATCGCCCTGGATACGGCCTGGGGACGGCCTTTCCTGGCAAAAGGGCTTTGACTCCCGGGGCAAGGCTCCTAATCTGCAGATTGAAAAAGTTATAAATAACTCACAAAGATTGGAGGCACCACAACTTTCCATGTTGCTGTCCCTCAAAAGCAGTTCAGAACAAAACCATCTGGACTTCCCAAGGCATGAATGACGATATTCCCTCATACCCTGCTCCCCATTCAGGGGACATTTATACAGCATAATTACTTTCTAATATACAACAGCAAAACCCTGTTAGAAATGCTTTGTATTTGGGATATTTTCACAATGCTGCTTCATTTTCCCTCCAAGCATGAGCTTAAATCACGTTGTCACGCTGGGTGTTGCCAACTCCAAGCGCTCTGTGCTGACTCTCACTCGCAAGTAAACATTGGGAAAGCCTTTTCCAAGCCTGTGGTATAACTTTTCCTGCTAAGGGAAGGATGGTTGGTCTGCAGCAAACCTAACACACACCAAAACAGTGCAACTGCTTAGATTTTAGGTCCTTGGGGTTTCACTCAGAGGTGCTGAGAGCCCTGTAATGTTTCTCTGTACCACTGTGGATTTTACCTGAACAGGATGTGGTCACGTCGAGTAGTAGCAACACATATCTTGAGGATTTCATGCTTTTATTTTAGTTATCAGTTTGAATTCTCTGATACTCCTGGGGGAAAGGCCCAGCCTCTGTCACTCCTTGTAGCCTCTTTTCTAAGGAGAGTTTGGCTGCTGTGTAAGAGCATTATTCATTTCAGTATCAAGAGCTGCAAAGGGGAGGGTTGCACCTCGAAGTGAGATCTTAGATGACACACTGAGAAGGTGAGATCTGCTGGGGGAGGGACATTTATAGTCATTTTTGCAGGAAGCAGAGTTTATTTCCTTCAGGTCTCTCCTTCATTGACTTACAGAAAGCTTTCCTCTTGTTTTCAGCTCCCATCTGCTCAGGTCTAGAACACTGAATGTACAACCTCATGACAGAGCATTGCCATTCTCTTTTTCCCTGCAACACATCAGTGTCTAAAGTTCTTTTTCGGTCCTTCATCAGCTGACTTTGAAAAGCAAAAATTTCTCATTCTGCTTGAGTTTGCCTGACCACTTACAGAAAGACTCTGTGTCCCACCTCAGTGCAAACATGCACCAGCAGGAAAATAAAAGGGGCCAAGGGAGCCTGAACTTCAGCTTTCCAGATATTTGTGGGTTTGCTAAACACCTAAAGCTGCAGAATTCTGGTGTTAGTGCATGGATGTGCATGGCTCACCTAGAAAAAGCAGGTCTAGCATCTTAAGCTCAGCTCTACAACTTGGTTTGAAGTCAATTCTCCTCCAAAATGTGAAATTCCCTTCAGGTCTTTCATCCTGAACTGAGCAGCAGGTCGACATCCAGAGTCTGTGCCCCTCCTGTGCCCTCCTGCACACAGGAACACAAATGCCCAGTGCACCAGTGCCACTGGCACAGAGAAAGGTCCCCTCAGGGCCACAGAGCCCTGTCACACATCCCTGGGTGACACCTCAGGGCATTTGCTGAGAGAACAAGTGGTTTTGGACGAGGCTGTGAGTGTGTATTTGTAGCAGGTTTGGAAACACAGACTGAAAGATCACCCCACAAACATTTTCTGCCTCCTTCTGGCAACCATTTGGTGCCCTGGGTGCTGTGCCAGGGTGGGCAGGGTGCCCCAGATTGCACAAACAGCAAGTGTGGCACAGGACAGTGGCTGCTCTCCTCTGCTGAGCCCCAAATATCAAAGCCTGCAGGATGGTACTGCATTTGCTGCTTGTTTTCTTTCTTCCTCTCATTACCCAGGCCACATAATTACTGATGTGTATCTGCAGCCAGTAACACAGATCTAGAAACCTGTCTCTTGTAGTAAAGCCACAAACGTTCCCTCCCTCCTCCCCCCCCTCTGCTACCAGAAGCTTTTCCTTTAGCTCTCAGGCAGAGCCCCAGACAAAAGGGGGGCATGTTGGTGTTGAAGGCACTTCAGCATCTCCTGTCAAACCTGCTGTTCCTCCAAAGAGCACCAAAGTTTGGAAGTAAGAACCACCAATATTTGGCACCAGAGACACTTGGCTGTGTCTAATTCTGTTTTGTTTCCATGTTTTGAAACCAGAGCCCTAAAAACAGGAGGGTGAGATGGGATTGTTGGGGTGTCCTGTTGGATCCTTGTGGGTCCCTTCCAGCTGAGGATATCCTGTGGGGGGTGTGTGTAACTGAGCAGCTCACCTTGGGAAGGGGCTGGCAGCCTGTAACCCTGCTCAGCTTCCAGGGCTGGCTGTTCCCTCTGACAGCCAGGCTGATTCCTGGGAGTTCATCAGACTCTTCTGGCCCTGGATAAAAGATGGTGATTAATTAACACTTGCAAACTGGCTAAGGGGCACTGAATGTACAGCTCTCCCTGCAAACAGAGGGGAAAGGAAGGTTAAACCCCAGAGATCCCATGTGAAATCTCAGCCTTTGCTTCTCTTCATCAGCAGGAGGATGCTGTAAAGAAAATGACCCTCTTCATTTGTATCCAACATGCTTTCTTTTCCTCAGTATTTCCTAAAATTCAGTAAGACACACAGCTCCTGTAGTAAATGTCATGGATTTATTTGCATATATCTTGTTCCAGCACAAACTAACCCAGAGCTCAACCAGGGCTCTGAAGGAGTAAGAAACAATTAAACCCCCCCTTATAAACATCCCCCCAGCCTGAGAAAGCTGCACAGCCAAGAACTGAACGTTATATTGGCCCACGCTTGTCAATCATGCAGAGGGTCAGAAAATATCATAACGAGCAGCAAAGCTTTAATTAGTCATTTGCTGATTTCTCATTCAGCAAAAAAACCTGTCCTTCTTAATAATGCTGGTTTTGATCTGAGGGGAAGAGATAAATCAGCAAGAATACAGTTTTTTAAGTTGGGTGATGAGTGAAAAGAAGAAACTGGAGTGAGGTATGGTGGGGTCAGGGGAAGGTGTGGTGAGTTCAGGAAACCGATTTCTGTGTGATGAGAAAATTGGTGTTTGAAAGGGGTTTTATAGCAGCTTTTTCTATAAAAAAAAGGAAGATAAGGAAAAGATTAGGAGAGGTTAAAATACTCATTTTACAGCTCAACACAGAATTTGGCTCTCTGGTTTCTTCTGAATAACTCCTCTTGTTGTTCCAAGCTTGATTGACTTATAACTGCATCTGAACCAACCTCACATCAGTTCCTTTTTATCAGCCAAAGTGAGACTTCCTGTGCTCCACAGTCTGGTTTCCTGATGTGTTTCCTTTTTCCTTTTAACAGAACAAAGGAAACTGTAACTCCTCCACTGCCCCTGTTCCAAATCTCCCTGGGACTTCAGACAATGTTAAGCATCGAGCATTTGCCTTGTGGTTTTTTCCTGCCTGGCCAGGCTGCCTGGAGTGACAGTGCCCTCTTCATCTCTGCTGGAGCTTTGCATTGCTGCAGCGGGGCAAGAACCCTGGGCATGGTGAAATAAAACCACTTCCAGAGCAGTGGCAGCCACCCCTGGCAGCTGTTGGTAGCTCTAGGCTACCAAAGGAAAGCAGAAAGGGAAATCTGTGTCCAGACACTCTCTGTGTTACTGCAAATATGGGATTTGTTAAAGCAAATATCAGGTGTTGAGGTGGCATTGATTTGCACAGGTTGGGGTGTGTGAATTTTGGTATTTGACCCCAGGGCTGGGACTTTGTGTCCTGAAATAAGGAGGTCAGTGGCAGAAAAGCTCCCCAAAATGGTCACACACACTGGAGCTGGCAGCCCTATATATTTTAATAGGAATTCTTTTCAAACCACCACACTGAGTGGCAATCATCCTCTTCTCACCTCTGCTTTTGTCTTAGCTGTTTAGGAGCTGCAGTTCTCTTCCAGTCCTGCCATTCACATTAGGAACATGCTGTGGATGCAAAATCCAAACTCTGCCATGCAGGAAGGATCCTGTCCCTTGGGAAAGTCCTTTTCCCCAGCTGATAGACTGTTCTGCTGAGATCCTTTATGATCTCTGCACGTTAGAGCTGATGCTTTTTCCTTGTAGGAGTCACAAGTTCTTGTTCACCTGAATGACAAGGATCACTTTTCTTCTTTTTTGTCGATCAGGACGGAGTAGATGCCTGTAAAAGTCCTTCCAAACCAACTAAAATCAACTGGACAAGTATGGAATTAAAGTTAGTGCCAAGTTCAGTGCCTGGTTCTGAGAAACATACACTGGATATCTGCACATTCCTACTGGAATCGGTGTAATTAGTTCATGCCCTGAGCTCATCTATTTGTCCAAACCACCAGAGCTCAGCAGGCTCAGAAGGGAGCAGGGGAAGGGAGCTGTGCAGCCCCTTGGCCATCCCTGCCTGGAGGCAAAGGGAATGTGCAAGCTCAGCCTGGCCAGAGTGGGTACCTTCCACCCAAGGGCCATTTATCCAAACCATCAGCACTCAGGAGTGGTGGTGGTTACTTTCAGCAAGGAAGAGAATCACCATCATTGCCCTCCTGCAGAACTGCCTTGCTGCAGGTTGCAGTGAACTGATTTCTGAGGTTTTCTCGTTTAAAACAAAATCCTGTGCTTTTGCATTCAAAAATATAATTTTTAATCAAATGATTCTGGATTCCCTAGTGAAAGGCACCAGAAAATTACATCCCTTCTGTAAAATCCTGGGGAAAATCGAGGAGGTTTCACCTTTTCTGCTGAGTGCTGTTTATGGAAGCATTTCTATACAGTATAATTCAATTTCCATCAAAACCCCACTGATTTAATCCCTACTAAACTCCGAGGATTTGTCCATGAGGGTCGTGTTGCAGCTCAGCCTTGAGGACTGACTCCTGATTAGAACCAGAAGTGTGATTAATTCCTTGTATTATGGGACTTGTCCCCAGAGGCTCCCACCAAGAGGAGCATGGCACGTAGATGGAATAAGAGCCCAAAATCTAAGCAGGCAAAGGGAAAAAACAACAAGGAGATGAAATGCAGGAAGCATCTGGTCTCTCAGCAAGTCACCATCAGAGATGTAAAGACTCTGCTGACAAGTCTCTGGAATTAGGATTGGCCAGGGATTGGTGGCAGAGGGTGGACTTTGAACACTTCACATGGTTTTACCAGTGATACCCAGGAGAATCAACAGAGCCAGGAATTATTGATACAGGTATGAGCTCAGGAGGGCAGAGATCACCATTTCCAAACTGATCCCCAAAGACTGCTGAGAGTTCTTGGGGGCAGATATCCCAGGTGCTGTGGGTGTGGTTGAGGCACACTGAGGATCCAGAGCAGTCTGTGCCACTCGTGGTTCTTCAGAGCCAGTTCACTCCATCCAGGGTGATTTTTCTGCTGCTGACACTCCCAACCCCAAACTCACATGCCATGAATGGTAGCAGCCTTCCTTAATTAAATGTAATATGCACATGTATATCTTCCCATAGCACTAATATTTATATTTTGGTGATATTTCTAAACGAATTCTTTAGAACCAACCAGGTTTTCAAACAAGCACTCACTGGAGGGATTTGTTAGGCAAGAACTTTGAGTATCATCCTGGAACTATTACAAAAATTGTCTGTAACAGCCCCGCTGTGACAGGAGACAATGCTCTTAAGCAAGGAGCTGACACACAGAGCAAACCAGAGTGTCTTAACAGGGGCTGGGCTGCTCTGCCTTGCACATCTTTCTCCTGAGTCCCATTTTCTCCCAGACCAGTGTGTGTGGGACTGCTCTGTGTGTTCAGTTCTCCTGGAATTCTCCTGGTGAATTCCCGGGGACACTCGGACTGTGCTGGAAACCTGAGCCCGGGGCTGCCACTGCCATGGCCCGGGGCCAGCCCTGCTCCTGCTGCTCCCCAGTCCCTGTGCCAACCCCCCAGCACAGTCTGGTCCTGCAATCCGTGCTGCAGCAATGGGGAGAAGGAGAACGGGCAGGTCCACACTGAAAAGCAGTCAGGGCTGCTCATCCACACAGAAATTTTACAGAGGGAGATGGAGAACAGGACTTTGCCATGGTACCTTCTAGTCCTTTTCTTCTGGAAAGCATCTCTCATCCTTGGCAATGCACTGGATCCCCTGGATTGCGAGGAGAGTTACATGGAAGGCTGTGTGGAACAATCACCAACATGCACCCCCACATGGCCCTTTTCTGGCAGGAAAAGTGGCTGTCCACCTTCAGTACCGAGCGCCAAGACACTCGTGCCTGGCACACACATGTCAGTGCTGAAGTGGTCTCTGTCCCCTCTATTGGTCCCTCAGGGCATCCCAAACCCAGCTGCACAGTTACAGGAACCCCCTCCCTTCACAGCCCTTCCAGAGCAGCAGGCAAAGGTTTCAACAAAGGGATAGAGTCCATCCCCTTCAGGAGGAGAAATCAGTGCCCTGAAGTTCAGGCTTGCTTGCTCTAAATGCTCTGGATTTGCACCGGGTATCCCAGAGCAGACGTGTTCTCATCCTCACGGAGCACGGGGTGGTCATTAATGGATGGAACAAGCTTGCAGTGAGCTCTCAGCTCTTCGGTTTTGGTATTCCCATATGTCATCTCTGCTTCAGGAAGGATGTAATTATGGTTGATGGTTAGTGTTATGAGTTATTTGTGCTCCAGCAGTGCCTGGAGACCAGCGTGGGCTCTGTTGTGCTAAGGAGTCTGTGTAACAAGAGAGTCTTCTTCAAAATTCCTGAGGAGTGAAGAAAGGTTATGGCACTTAATTTGAACTCCGGAGTGGGAGCAGTTCTTGGGCTCCACTCTCTGCTGTCACACATGACCATGCACTGCAGTCATGTGCATTCATTCCTTTCCCAAAATCCTCAAGGCTTCTGTGAAGGAAGGATTTTCTTTCCACCCCCACTGCTCCCCATTGCACAGGCCTTCTGTAACTTCTTCTTTCTGAGCTTGGGACACTTTCTTCTGGTTCTGGGCTGACATTTGCTCATGACTGATTCATACCTTGCTCATTCCAGCACCACTGGCCCAAGCAGCACTTTCCCTTCCCTTCCATCCCCAGTGCATTTACAGATCACTGTCATGTCTCCCTCCTTGTTTTGTGGGGATAAACACAAACCTTCCAGTGTCCTTCACACCCTCCTCCTCCTGGTTATCCCTTGGCCCTCAGCTGCACCTGCTCCCAGGGGAATGTGCCCTTTGGCAGTGACTCACTGCAGTGGCACAGGCTGTTCCCAGGGCCTGGCATTAGCACACACTGGAAGATCCCTCCCTGATGCAATCCCAGGATTGGGATGATTTAACTTCTGGTGAGTCAGAAAAATCCGTGGGCTGTTGGTTCACTCCAGTCTTTGTCTCAGCAGTGCCAGCCTGGTTCAGTCAGCTGTTCTGCCACCGTGTGAGGTCACCTCACCTCTCTGTATCTCAGGTTCTCATCCACAGGAGGAACTAAATCCTCCCTTTGCTCTCTACCTTGTCTGGTTGAGCTGCAGCAGATGCTCCTGCAAGGTGGGAATGACTCTGGCTCTGCTCAGGAGCAGCAGGTCCAGTGACCTCGGTGCAGGCATGAGCTGCAGTGCCATGTAATGAACACAAAGACACCCAGTGGTTCTTGCCATTATGGTTTTTATTAATATGCAACAACTTTCCACTGCCTTCCTGAGATATGAGAGTAGTGGCCAACGATTTGGATCCTGCACATATTTGTAACGTGGGTTTGGAGGACTGCAGGAATGTTTTCCCTCAGAGCAGAGACATTGTGAGCCATGCAGAGGAGCAGCAGGAGTGGCAGGGCTTTGCAGCAGGTGCCCTGGGCTGCCTGGGCAGGAGGGCCAGCAGAGCCTGAGCCTGTGGAGCTGCTCCATCAATTCACACTCCGAGCACACACACACAGCCAGCCTTGCAACCAGGCCTGAATACCACATGGCTTCTTGCACAAGCCACACCTGTATGTGTTTTAAAAACTCGCAGCCAGTGCAGGCTCAGGGCCCTGCTCTGCTTGTCCCTTTCTCCCATCCATTTCTTACCCTTTGGCAGCTCTGGGCTCACTCGTTTCAAAACTACCAGCTGCAGGCTTCCAAAAATAAAAAAGAGTTAATTCATCACCATAACGCTAAGCCACAGAAACTCCACCTTGTGAGCAGCACTTTGCTCCCCACGTGCTGTTCTGTGCCAGCCTGCAGGAGTTTGGGTGGGGTGGAAGGTGTGTGTGCACCAGCACAGAGGTGAAACCTGCCCCAAACAGGGTGGGGAACCAAAGGAGCACAAAATGAGCAGGTTGTGGAGAGAAATCCCTCCAAGCCCTCGCAGACCATTCTCCCAAGTGCTCCCCAGGTCTTCCCTTACTCAGATCAAGACCTCTGATTCCCATCCCTGCCTCCAGATGTGTCTTCCTCTGACTGTACCTGATGTTTGGTGCTTCTACAAAGACCTCTGTCCATTCAGTGTGTGACACAGATGGGGTGGCCACATGCCCTGTTTGTCCCCACAGGGCTCAAGGAGTGTGCAAGACACTGAGTAAAGAAAGGGCTTTGGGGTGTCATCAGCTACAGGGGACAACAGGAGGGTGGTTGTGCCCTTACCCTCTGTAAACTGAGGTTCAGCTGCTGGAGTTAAACAAGCAGTTAAAAAGTGGATCTGGCTCAGGCAATGCTCATTTTGCATATATCACAGAATCCCAGGATGGTTTGGGTGGGAAGGGACATTAAAGAGCATCCAGTGCCACCCCTGCCATGGGCAGGGACACCTTCCACTAGCCCAGGCTGCTCCAAGCCCCATCCAACCTGGCCTTGGACACTTCCAGGGATCCAGGGGCAGCCACAGCTTCTCTGCCCACCCTGTGCCAGGGCCTGCCCACCCTCCCAGCCCAGAATTCCTTCCCAATATCCCATCTAACCCTCTGGCAGTGGGAAGCCATTCCCTCTTGAATGATCACTCTATGCCCTTAGCAAAAGTGCCTCTCATTTTGTGGTTCTAGTTTTTCACCTGAATCTCTCTGTGGCTAAACCCTGCTCTGCAGGGACGTGGATTCACGGAGCTGCATTCCTGCCTAGGTGGATGATATCTCACTTAGGAGCTCTGATAAGGTGCTGAAGTGGGGCAGGATGCCCAGCTACCACCCGCTGGCAAATCCTACAGAGGATAGTTTTGCTGTAGGGTAAAAAACACCCCAAACACAACATATTGTGCTTAAAACACAAGACTATGATCCAGGACACTGGACTTCCACTCTTGGCTCTGCCAGTGACTTTGTGTACAGCCTCCAGAAGCCAATGAACTCTCAGGCAGGACTGGTCGTTCCCTGTTTATCTCTTTCCTACCAATTCCTTGAGCTGTTTGGAATAGGAGCCATCCTCCAGGGTGTATTCACCCAGGGGCAACTGGAGGTTTACTCCTCCTGAGTCAGGTGGTGGAAGATTTCCCCAGGAATTGTGTCCAAGACCTGCACTTGGTTATTCACCCTTTGTTATGACTTAGTTAATGGGTCGTGTAGATAAGGAGACTTCTAGAAGAGAAACATGTTCAGAAACCTGACATTATCTGTCACAAAGTTTTCTTGGCATCTAAGATCATAATTAGTCATCTATTATTTAGCGAGATGATAAAGAGGAGAGATCTCTCATCTGGTATCTCCTCTGCTCTAGCAGATAACAATCAGCTCACATGTCCCTCTCGAAAACTCTAGACTGAGAATGAGAGCCTGCAAGTGGAGTCTGCTGGGCTTGATTCCTCCTTCTTACCCAGAAACCCTGAGCAAGCCACTAGAGGTTTCTGGGCCTTGATTCTCCTAATTTGAACACAATAATGCTCTGCTGAGGTGAGGCTGAAAACTGACAAATCTCCCCAAATTGCTTCCTAAGCCCTGGATAAGGAATGTGTGGGTGCCTCAAATGCCGGTAGAAACTCACTCTGAAATCAAGTTCAAAGCAGCTGGATGAAGAGTTGGGGTTTTGCAATTAGGAAAGACACTATTTATAGGACATGAAGCGTTCTAGTCACTTATGAAACACAGAAAGAAACAGCTCCTACAACCTAAACCACCTCTTGTGTCACGTTGTGCTGAGCTGGTACAACCACAGGTCCTCAGCCTGGCAGGGATGGGGAGCCCAGGGAATGCCAGAGCAGGGCAGTGGCCAGTCCTGCAGACCCTCAGGGGCACTCCTTGGTGTCCAGCCCTGAGACTCAAAGACACACAGGTCACGTTGGGCTGCTCTTGCTGAGCAGGAAGGTGTGTGGGGTGGCTGGGGAGCCCAGTAAATCCGTGCTCTGATGGTGTCTCAGCAGGATGAGAGGAGCAGAGCGGGCTCAGCCCTGCCGTGGGTTCAGCCTTGCTCTCAGCACTGGCATTGTTTGGCCATGGGCTGTGGGGCAGGTGCAGCAAATTGGCATTCGAGGCTGCAGCAACAAGGGGCAGCTCTTGCCTCTCAATGCCCTATAGAAGAGGCAGCTCTTCTGCACGCACCTGACGGGCTGGGAGCTGCACCCTTTGTCTGCTCCGACAGTCATTTAGCAAGTACCATTCGCTGCGAGCTGATTCTTAAAAGACAAAGGGGCGAAAAAATGCAGTTCAAATGAGTTTTGCTGGTTGAGCAAGCTCAGAGCCCTCCCCGGCCTGGCAGAGCTCTGGAGGTTGGGTACGGGGGCGGTGCAGGAGTGGAAACCCTCGTGGGTGCAAGAGGCTGGTTTTTTACTCATCTGAATAAAACAGGATGCCCAAGGTAAATAAAGAGATGCACGAGTTATATAAAATGATGCATAAGTGATCTAAAAAGATGCAGGTGTATAGAAGGTGCACAAGCTAAACAAAAACATGCAGAAGGTAAATAGAAATATAGAGAAGTTATATAAAAAGAATGCACAAGGTGTGTAGAAGATGCATAAGGTAAATTAAAAGATGCACAAGTAAATAAAAAGATGCACGAGTGATATAAAATGGATGCAGAAGGTAAATAAAAAATTAAGCCAGACAGGCAACCCTTGGCACAGAAGACCTGGTGCCCTGATATATGGGCTTTCACCTGCTCCTCTGGGCACAAATTAGTCTGTTTTAGAAAAGTGCTCCTTATCATGCTGGGTGAAGACACACAAGACCTTGTTAGCGCAGGAGCTGAGAAGGGTGGCACCCAGTCCAGGTTTTCTCTCTCTTATTGTACCTTAGTGGAGCAAGGCAGGGAAAGGGATGTCTAGAAATGTCAGAGCAAGGCTCTTCCCCCAGAGGGTGGTGGGCACTGCCCAGGCTCCCCAGGGCAGTGGGCACAGCCCCGAGGCTGCCAGAGCTGCAGGAGGGTTTGGATGATGCTCTCAGGGACAGGGTGGGATTGTTGTGTCTGTGCAGGGCCACGAGTTGGACTGGATGATCCTTGTGTGACCCTTCCATCTCAGCGTATTATAAGATTCTATGATTCTGATGTATTCCTTGCACACAAACATCTGGAGCTTCAATTGTTCCCTTCATGGAATGAAGGGAATGAAAACAGCCTGGGGCTTGCCTCCTGCATTTTTATGTGCACAATGATATTGCAGATTTGATGAAGCTGCTGCACCCACCCAAAGGGCAGCCCTGACTGACACAAGGCTTAAATGCATCTCCTCTTTGCCAGAAGAGCCTTGAGGAATGTGAGGAGCTGAGGAGAGTCCTCAGGCAGGTGAGAAGGGCCAACAAGGGCAGCTGTGAGCTGGCCCTGCAGGAGCTGCTCTCATGTCACCAAGCTGGGCTCACAATAAACACCCTGTGTGACACAGTGCTCGTGGCAGAGCCCTTTGGGTCTGGACGCCACATGGCCAGGGAGGCTTTGAGAAAGGACAGTGTGGGGCCAATCAGCTGCTGTAGGATGGGAATGGGAATGTTGGGACACACAGCAGTGCTGACCCAGCTCTTGTGCTGTTTGGCTTTCATCTGGAAAGCCTGAATTGCATTCTAATTACATAAGAATATCAGCATTTATCTAATAAAAGTGAGTTTCCTATGATTTCAGGAAAGAGCTAGAAATTATATCCTAAAAAGACTAAAAATCCAGGTATAAATACAATTCCATGTTTATTTCAGACCATGTTCAATACAGGGGTGTAAAACAAAGCCCTTCATTGCTTGCTGTGTGCATCATCATGATGATAATGACCATCATCACCTTTGATTAACAAAATGTAAAAAACAGCCACACGGTAGCTTTAGGTGTTTAATTTTCGGCTGTGAAGGACATTTTTGGCTGTGAAGGATCTGGTAGAATCTGAGATGCCCAGAGAGTCAAGAATGCACAACGATGACTGTCAAGGACACCCAAGGAGGTTCAAACCTTAGAGCAGGGCTGGGCAAAGCAGAAAGAGCTGCTGATTTGATGGAGAGGAACCCTCCTGTGCCATCTTTAGCCCTTCCTCATCCCGGGAGGGGAGGGCATGGCACTTCTCTGCCAGGTAGGGGATGCAGAGGAGGCAGTGGGAGAACTCATCAGTTTAAAATGAAACCTGGCAAGCCCCCAGGAAAAGCCTTCCCGAGAGATGAGGTCGGAGATGTTTCCCCCCTCCCTCCCTCCCAGCCCGCTCCGTTTCTATTATTCCCTCCATCTCACAGACGATAAAAGCGAGGGGGAGCTGAATCATGTTTATTAATTGCCCGCGACAATAGGACACCTGGAGCAGCACCTGGCAGGACACGATGCAAATGAGCGCGGGGAGCGCGCTCCGCACGGGCGGCCCCACAAAGATGCGCTCCGAGGAGCGCTCAGAGGAGCGATAATGATTTGCGGGGCCGGGGCACCGGCTCAATTGCAGGCATTGATGCCCCGGCCGGGGCTGCTCCATTCACAGCCCCTTCCTGGCCCTCTGCTCTCGCTGTTTGTTTGTTAAACAGACAAACCCGGGACTTATTATATTTGCAAACAATGGCATCGTGGAGATGCTCTGATTTACTGCGCAGATAGAGAGGGATGATGTTGGAAAGCTTAAATGAAGGCCGGATTTCCCTCTGTTTTCTCAAAGGAAAGGTTAACATTTGTTAATAACTGCCACAGGCTGTAAATGGCCTCGGTGTCATATGATGGATTCTTCTGATTGCTTTTAATCAAGGTTTTCAGATATCATGGGCTGTAAACAGAGCAATGGGCTGAACGTTCATGAGTTGAACAAACCTCAGGAGATGTGACTAAGATAAGAAAAAAGCTGTTCTGACGATGAAGTAACAGCAGGTTCTTTGCTTCTTGAGTTCCACTTTTTATCACCATTATTTTACTGTTCCATGTTCTGTATCTCTGCTCTGCAGAGATGCAGATGTGCTTGCATAGGTTGTGTGAGTGGGTGGAGGGTCCTTTACCCCACAGAGATATTCAGTTTTTATACTATCTCTGTCATCTGCCATATTTGGGTTTTTTCTTCCTCTTCAGGGAAATTTAGACAATGGGAATGAATTAAAAAAAATGTGGTTTTGCATGTTCAAATGAGAGAGAGATGCAGAGTTGAGGCCGGGGTTATGGAGATGATCTACCATGAAAATTACTACTTTTAGCTGAGTGTCTCCCTGGGAGAAAGGGATAAATGGGAAGGTATTTCAATACCCTTCCTGAAAATAAAGGACATGGAAATGATTCCTCAGGAGAATCTCAGGAAAGGACGATTCTGTCCTCAAGAACGAGCCCTGGACTCTGATAAAAAGAGTTTGGTGTCATCCATTGCTTTGTTGATAGGACCCAAAATGCAAGAAGGACGTTTGTGTCATCATAGCAGGGGCTGCATTTTGCAGAAATCCAGGCCCTCTGGCGCGTGAGGGTTTGTTTTGCTCTCAAAACATCTCAGCGTGGATTTGCAAATCTGGTGACACAAATAGTTTTGGGCCAAACGTGGTGGTTACCAGGGCTCCTGTTTGCACTGGAGGGGATGGCTGGGGGGAGTCCTGGCCCAGCAAAGCTTTAGGGAGGCAAAGGAAGGCAGAGGGGGTGAGGAGAGCCTGGCAGGGAGCACAGGGGATGAAGTGCATGCAGGGCTGCAGCTGCCACAAGCTGTGTCCTCTCCCCTGAAAAGCTTCATCATAATCTGTGCAGAACATCACTTCAGGATAAACACAACAATGCTATAAATACCGCTGGCCATTTCCTGTTGTTCTCACTGCTGCTTGCACAGGGTTTGTGTCTGCCTCAGGGTGTGACTCCAAGCCACACAGTAACACATACATTCACCTTCTTCTCTGCTGCTCGTGCTCTGGGCTTGGGTTAAAATGTCTTTTTGCTGTCTAAAACTCACTTAAGCTGTGGTTTGTTCCGTGAGCTCCATGTTCATCACTAATGAATCCAACAATATTCCCTGTGTAAAGGATTCAGGGCAGCACAATGGTGAAGGCTTGTGGTAGTGAGTGGATGAGTTGACCTGAAAATTTGAATACACTTCAATTAATTGTACTTAATTACCTAATTACACTTAATATGCTCTTCCCATCCCTGGAAGTGTTCAAGGCCAGGTTGGACAGGGCTTGGAGCACCCTGGGCTAGTGGAAGGTGTCCCTGCCCATGGCAGGGGGTGGCACTGGGTGACCTTTAAGGTCCCTCCCAACCCAAACCATTCCATAACTCTGTGATATAACAAGTCACATTCATACACACTTCTCATCCCAGGTTATTTCAATTTATACCAGTCTTAATTTTGACTGCCACACTCCAAAAAAATCAAGCACCTTAAAACATGAACTGAGAGAAGCCAAATTGCAAACTCCTCCCAGCATGTTTTATGTTTGATATTCACTGAATTGTATATTTTGTGGAAGTGGATTTTTTATTTCGGTGAAAACGGAAGCAAAAGTCACACTTGCAGCTGCCTGTTAATCACAGAAATACCACAAGAAGAAAGGAAACAAATTGCAGATGGAAGCCCCTGGATCCCAGTGTATGAATAGTTCCTGTAACTATATAATTTTGACCTCAGCAATTTCATTCAAACAGCTCATTTTTAAAACGAGTGCTGGCAACGTGCTTTTTACTAAACAGAACAAACTAAAAGCTTGGATTAAAAATACTTGCTAAATGGCTTAGACTTTCCATCCAAATTAAGCCAAAAAACTTAGGGTCATATATTAAAAATAACTTGAGCACGTCTAAAGAAGATATTGTCCTGCTTGAGTCTTAAGAATTACCCTTCTAAAGTGACAACCAAACCTGATTTACCTTAATCTGACTTCTTAAGCTTGGATTTGTCTTTAAGAATGAGGTTGATTCTAACCAGATAACCAATCCCATTTTTGTTAAGCTAAAGCAATTAAAAATTGTTTCTTTAGGTTAAAGAGACTTTTGCCATGAGATGGACAGACTGAAGGAAGGAACCAGGACCCAGCTAATCCCTTTTTGCTGCTCCCCATGCAAAAAAAAAGCAGCATATTTTAAAAAAAGATCCCTTAAACCAATTTCAGAATGTGAGCAAAGGAGGCAGAGTGGGTGTGTGCAATGGATATGTTTCATGTGAGAGGCGAGGAAGGAAATGGGAATAGCAGGCAAGGCTGGGGGAAAGGCCTGATGAATGAAACAGGGGCAGAGTGCTCTGTCCCTGCTCTGCCTGTGGAGATTTTGCCTCCTATGCAATTTCCTATGAACTGGGTTAAGGCAGAGAGTGGGATTTTAAAAGCTTTAATGAAGGATAAAATGTGTTTTGCTTGCCTGGTTCATATTTTTGTCTTTGAAGACGTCCCTAAAGAAAACACCTTGTTTGCACATCACACTCTGGCTCAGCATCGTGAGAACCCAAACAACTGGGCTCTCAGCCTGATTTTGGTGCAGTTGTGCTGTTTGACCCTCAGTGAGTGGCATCTTCGTGCCTTGTGTGATTGTGTGTTGAAGAAAAGTCTCTTAGAGAGGAGAAAAGCAGTGAGAAATCCACTCCTAAACATGAAATCCACCCTAAACATGAAATCCACCCCAAACATGAAATCCACCCCCAAATATAAAATCCACCCTAAACATAAAATCCACCCTAAATACGAAATCTACCCCTAAACATGAAATCTACCCCTAAACATGAAATCCACCCCTAAACATGAAATCCACCCCTAAACGTGACCCTTAGTTGTGAGATAAAGCCAGGCAATATTTTGACATGTTTAACAACACCCACCAACACTTTTCTTTGATGACACTGAACAAGTTGCTTCCCTGGTTAACCCTGAGGTGCCCTGGCATTCCTGAGCATGTTGTGCCTACTGTGACATGGAGAAGTAGCAGGGGACAGTAAAGCATCTGTAATTACATCAGTGAAGGATGTGGAAATGTGCCTGGCCATGATCTCTGCTTCTCCACACCCACATTTATCTGTATAATTAGGACATCACCACAGAGAAGCTCTTGCCCTACCAGCTCTTGCTGGGGGATGACTCCTATTCCCAGATAGCCCAACCTAATCCTCCCCTCTGCCCCATCCCTGGGTGTCCAAGGCCACGATGGACAGGGTTTGGAGCAACCTGGGCTAGTGGAAGGTGCCCCTGTCCATGGCAGGGGGTGGAATGGATAAGATTTAAGGTCCCTTCCAACCCAAACCATTCTGAGATTCCATGGTATAAGAAGCCACGTCCATATATACCCTTCTCATTCCAGGTTATTTGTGGGATTCCATGGTTCTGTGATTCTCACACCTGCAGGCTGTGACATTTATACTGATTTTTGTGGGTGTCTGTGTCCTTGGTCAGTGAATTCTGCCTGTCTTACCTTGGCATTCCCAACCAAAAGAAGGGAGTTTGGGGGAAGAGCTGAACATTTACAGCTCCAGCAGGTCTCAGTAATGTCACCATCTGTGGAGCTTTCTGCTGAAACTGCAGTTGCTCTGTGTGTGTGTGTGACACTGAGACAAGCTCCTTCATCCTGTGCCCTCTGGATCATTCAGACCCAGCTCTCACAGTGTTTTGCATCCTCTGATTTCCAGTGGAAGGTGTCCCTGCCCATACTGGGGGAGTTGGAATGAGCTGATCTTCAAGGTCCAACCCAAAACCATTCTGGGATGCTCTGATTGTAATTTTGAAGTGCTTTACACAAAGGCCATTTTCACTATTCCTCCTATTTTGTAACATCTCCGTGAGTTTTGTCAGCAAGTCTCCAAAGGGGTCTCAGAACCCTTCAAAGCTCTATTGTGTGTGAGGAGCTGATTTTCTTTCTCACTGTCCATCCTGTGAAATCGCCTGGAGCAATGTTTCACACCTCTTTGTTGTCCCACCCCCAGCAGCCCCCAGGAACAGCCAGGGCAGCTGGCAAGGGATACTGAGGTACCTTCACAGGCAAAACCACAGGCAAAACCTAATTTTCTTATTAAACTATTTCTAAGGATCTAATTACCTCTTTAGTAATTTCATTTGTATAAATTATTAAACATATAATTAAAAGCCTACAGGCTGTAACTGCTTGGATAGTGAAGTTTTGCCAGGACAGATAGTGTGGGCATTTGGCTTGGAGTCATTCCTGCATTCACATTACAGACACAAGCACGCAGAGTCACAGGGGAGGTTGGATCACACAGCACCCCAAAGGCAAAGGCAAAGCTGTCCTGCTTTTGGCACAGTGAAAAGCCTAAAAAGGCCTCCTTTGGCCTTGTCTCCAAATGCTGTGACAGAATTCACCCTGTATCAGGGACCTGTACAAGGAGATTCATGTCAGATAAGGGCTGACCTTTACAACGAGTCTCTTTTCATCAGAGAGATGCAAATTTATCAAAGCCCTCCTATCCACTGGAAAGGCTGATTTTTGACAGCCTTACTTGGTGCTTTCTCAAGTTGCTCAAGTTTTCTTTTGAAACTACTCCTTAGCTGGAAACACGAGCCAATTGCAATATTTTAAGGAAACTGAAAATGTTAAAACTGCAACGAAACCTTCAGAATATTTGAAATCAAATGTTTCAGCTAATTTAAGGTGGACTTCTCTGGATAGTTGTTTTGACCTTCTGTCCAATATCAGCACTGGGAAATTTCTCACAGCTTCCAGAATTTTCTCAGGATATGACAAAGATATGTCCCCACGTTCTAGGTTTGTCCATCTCTTACCCTGTGGCCTTGACACTCAATTTTACCCCTCATTTTACACGTCTGCTTGAGCTGAACAAACAGTTTTGCTGCCTGGATGGTAAATGAGCCCACATTTCCCAAATATCACTCTAGTATTGAAACCACAGGAGCATCTTGTCTGTGTTTCCTGTACATTTCCTGCTTGCTTGAAAGCTGAGGAAATGAGGTATGTTGAGGTGTGAACATTAGTAGTGCATTTGTTTGTCCTGTGAAAGCACTAAGATGACAGAGACACAGACCATGACCAAATGTGCCAAGAACTGGGCCCAGAAAAGAGGGAAAAAACCTAACCCCTAACAGCCCATTCCCTAAAGCATTCCAAGTAACATATTAAGCAATCCATCTGGATAAACGTGCAGGTACTGCCTGAACCTCCAAGTGGGGGAGAAACACGCAGTCAGTGTTGGTTTGGGGCTAAGCCAAGTTGTGCCTCCAAGTATTTTCTTCATTTTGAAGCCCTCAGTTTTACCCAGATCAGAAACGGGTCTTTGAGGGTGATTGGTTGTGGGGTGGGTTGTTTTCTCTGCAGTGCTCCCCCGTTTTTATGACAAGAGCAGAACCACAGCAGGCTTTGACCCAGCTAAAGAGCCAGGGGTGAAATGCCAACCCACTGACTAACTCAGGCCACAGAGATGACACCCAAATTCCCTGGGCAGGGATAACTCCTTCTCTTCAGTGGCTTAAAAAATCCCAGCCAAGCTGATACCTATTTTTTTAATTCCTCCTGAGAGCTTTAGTAGCAAAGAGGTTCCCACTGAGCCCCCAGGCTGTAGGTGCCTCTCTGCAGGGTGGCTGCTTGGGCAGCCCAGGCAGAATTTGGAGCTTTATTAGCCAGGGAAGCTGATTGATTTATTAGAGCAGAAACCTCTCGCTTGCTCCAACACAGGTTATTCTCCAAATGCAACCTCGATTTCATTTCACACACACAAAGTAGCCCAAGTGCCTGTGTTATGAATGGGCCCCTTTGTTACCCTGTGGAGCGACAAGACAGACTGTTTAGTTCATGTCTGTACATTAGCAAAGGAGGACGGGGTCTGGGAGACAGATGTGGCCTTTAATTGCATGGAAATATTAGAAGATCGTTAAGCCATTCCTGACAGGGTTTTCCTCTGGCTCGGGGAGCACGGAGTTGTTTCGGGAAGGCACAAGGAGCAGCCCCACAAACAGGACCTTGTCCTTCTCCCTCACCCCAGCACTAACCTAAAGCAGGGGAGGTTCACTCAGAAGCCCCACTTTTCTGCCAGAGCTGCAGGACTGCATCTCAGAGAGAGAATTCTCTTGAAATCCATCTGATAAAGGGCTTTTCAACACAGCTCAAGGGACTTGCCCCGTTTGAGATAAGGGCAGCCCTATCAGCTCTGCTGAGAACGGGGAGATGTGCTGAGAGGCCTCTTTATTCAGGTTAGTTCACATGGTGTGAGGGTAAGAAACTCTTCAGCAAAAGGAAAACATGTTGCAGTCACCTCAAAAAACATCCCCAGTGCTGGATGGGAAGGCACACCCTCTGTCCTGTAGGAGAGAGTTTTGGGGGTGGCTGGGATTTAGTCCTGGTTTAGCTACACTCTGAGCAGGGTGGTTGGTTGCTTTGTGTTGGGTCCGTGCTGTAACATTAATGGAAGGAGCTCATGGGTGTCTCCATGGCACCCCTGAGACAGTGACTTTGTCCCTTGGAATTGTTGCTGTGACAGTGGGAGCCTCACAGCTCCAGACTCCAGCCATCAAGCCAGAGCTAGTGATTTGCCTTTAAAAACCAAACCCACCACATTAATTGATGAAGGTGGGCATGGGGTGGATCACACACAGGTCTGAGGTGACAGAACCCTGACAGAATCAGCCCACACTGGCCCTTGGATACACATTTTTAGCATCCTCTGCAGCCCAGGAGAAGGGAGGGATGCAGAGCTAAATGACCTGCCCAAAGCCATCACACTGAGCTGAGCTCAGGGCTGGGCTTACCTTCCAGCCCCTTCCCAACACACTGGGAGCCAGGGCTCCACCTCCTGCCTGCTCTCCCTGTCCTGCAGCAGGACATTCCCAGCTCCTGCCATGGGCTCATCCATGGATGCTCCTCCACCAGGGCCGAGGGCAGCTGGGAAGAGCCAGCCATGAGATCTCACAGGTGTGGAAAACTGTCCCTGGGCCCAGGCTTGGACCACTCGATGATTCTATCACTTCTGAAGGTATCAGTAGCAAGAGACCTCGTCTATCTGAGCCAGGCTCAAAGCCCTTCTCAGCACTACGCTGATAACACCAACAGACTTTCTGTTAATGGCACTGATAAGAGATTTGGGTAAGGTCTGTTTTGCTCAACTTCAGAGGAAAGCAAGTTTTGCCTTGTCTCGGGGTTCCAGCCCTGGGGTAACACTTGTTACTCCTGTGACCTCCTTCCCCATGGGCATTGGATGTCTTCACAATACCTTTGTGGGGATGGCATCATTTGGGCAGGGAAAGAGGAGTAGGGACATCAATACAGCTTCAAAGAGCCCTTTTTTTTTGTTTTTACTCTCATGTTTGATGGTGAGTGAGCCAGGAGGCAGCACTGACTGCCTGACTTGGAGGTGCAACACCAGAGATGGCACTGAAGGTTTAATTAGTGTGTGTTTGTCCTCAGCAGCAGCTTCACCACAGCATTAGGCAGCAGAAGCTCCTTTCCTGTTGAAACATGAGCGTTGGTAGGGTGGTCTTTTCTCTGTGATGTTTGATATCAGCAGGAAGAATAGCACCTTGTCAGCTCCTTTTTGGAGTGTTATGTTAACTTTGGGTCCCAGCCCAGGTGCCAGGATGGGTTTCAGACCTCGTGTCCAAGAGGTAGGAGTGATGGCTATCCCTGAATCCTTCCAGGACCCTCCTCTTGCACCAAAATGAAAACACCAATGTTTCTTTGTAAAGAAATCGAGAGCCCGTGGGAACTGGTGTAAACTGGGTTTTCCTCTTCAAATATCTCGATGGAGACTGACAAAGAAAATACCTCCGTGCAATCCTGCTGCGCTGTTTTCCTTGGAATGCCACGAGCAGGCTTGTTCACAAAATCTCTGCTTTTCCTATAGGCGTAGGCAGAAACAATCGCAGCCCTGGAGCCGCAGGGGCCGGGCTCGGAGCACAAGGAAAACACGGATCCGTGCCATCCCAGCAGGGTGGCAGCCTCAGTTCCCCTGCCAAGCACAGGGGACCAGGAGGGAAGGGGATGAGGAGCCAGCAGAGGATGGAGGTGCTGCTGAAGGCATCTCTGCACAGCCCCAGTGGGCACCCAGCCGGGCACAGGGGGCACCTGTGAGAGCAGCAGGGCCAGGGCCAAGGGAACAGGACCCAGTGGTGCTGCAAACTCATTGTTTAACCCTCGTATTTGAGGGGGATTCAAGGGACTGTGGCTCCCAAGTCCTGTTAAATGTGAGTGTGATTTGTGTGGCTCTTCTGGAAATCTCCACCTCGGGTCTTGTGCATCCCAGTGAAAGGCGATTTCCTGGCCAAAAGCACACAGCAGGTTCCCAGGGCTGTATCAGGACCACGCATAAGCTTTTTGGGGAAGAAATAGGCTCCTTTGAGTCCTGAACCACCTCCCCTTTCCCCTTATCTTCCCACTCCATGTGATGCACCCTTGATACCAAGCCTAAGTAACCAGCTCTGGGCTCCAACCCTGAGTTTATGCTCTGCATATCTTGAGCACCAAGACCCTGCACACAGATTTAACCTGGCTCAGCTCAGTGCCCGTGGCCAAACCCAGGACACAAACAGAGCTGGAAACCCCAAGGCACATCTGGTTTGGGATTCTGCTGCTCTGCACTTGTGTTGGCCCCTCTGACCCAGCACCCAGCCCTTGCAGTGTGCACTGGAGATGCCAGGGGTGGGTTGTGCCCTGGATTTCCTTGTGGCTGAGCCCTGCCAGGTGAGAGGTGCTGAGCCTGGCTCTGGGCTCGCTCCTGGAGGTGCTGCTGTGATCCTTTCATGCTGTTGTTTTTCCTTAGTCTGGGCTAAGTCATCTTGGGCTGAAAGTGCATGTTTTGTTCTCTGCGGATGGAAACATAACAGCCCCCGATGAATGTTTCCTGATGGGCTTCCTGCGATTGTGCAGGGAATGGTGTCAGGGAACAAAACAGGATACGCTGGCGGGGTTTGTGAATGTAGCGGGACAATGGTATCAAAGTGGAATAAAAAATAATGAATGGGCATTGCTGGAGCCGTGAGTCAGAACCTGAAATATTTGTGTCTCCCTAAACTGCCACCTCCCTGCTCTTGAATTCCTGGGAGAACGCTCTTTCCACAGTTTCCAGTGCTTTGGGAGGAGGAACCCAAGCTGGAAAGATAAGATTTTGTGGTTTGTATCTATTCCCTCACGCTTTTAGGACTCTCTGTCCTTTTCCAAGGTACCCTGCTAAAGGGGAGGCACGGAGATGGACAAACTCTCTCACTCAACCCCCCAGTGCTTTTGGGTCTCTCCATTTATTGTTCTCCTTTCTAGGGTGAAGAATTGGTATTTAAACCCCCCAATTTATCTTTGCATATGGAAAGCAAAACCAGCATTTTCCTCAGATGGTCTCAGTTTCTGATGTGAGTAAAAATACCACCCAGAAGCTCTGCTTGGAGAGAAGAGGTGGCACTATTGCAGCAGGCAGATGCAGTCCAAAGGCAGCCCAAGCTTCCTGCCACCAAGTGCTCGGTCAGTCTGCAAACTCCTGCTGAAATATTTGCCCCTGGAAAGCAGCCCCTGGCACCACATCAAGGCGAGGGCCGGGCAGTGGGTGCTGCAGGACAAAGCTGAGCTCAGCACGGCGTTTCTGCAGAGCAGAAAACTGCATTTATGCTTCGGGCTGCGTTGGGTTTGTCAGGAAGCCAAAGTCTGAAACCATCTCGCAGTTTCCCTCGTTGTGTCTCCAGCAGCAAAGCCCATAAAAACGCTGCAATAATATTTACTGAAGTGGGAATGTTCGCAGTTGGATCCATGTGTGTCTGTTTACAAACACATCTGCTCTGTGCAAGTCAATTATTTTACAAGCGTGGGGGGGGAAAAAATAAAAATCAAGAGGATGGTGAGCTAAAACCAGGTGGATTTGAGAGCAATCACCCACACAGTGTCAAGTCTTAGTGAGAAGAAAAATATAACTTTGGAGGAGAAAAGCTGTGGGCAGAGATGAGTGGAGGTACAAGCACAGAGACGTGGCTGAGGGGAGAGTTAACACGTGCCAAAGGCTGATTGATTTTCTGGGAACATGACATGGCTTGGGAAAGATGTTGAGAGATCATACAGTCTTCAGCATCAGCAGGGTTAGGCTGTTCATTAGTAGTGAAATTAGCTGTCAAAATAAGAAACCTGGCCCAAGCCATGCCCATGGCAAAGTGTCCAGCACTTGGGACAGGATTCCCACCCCGCCCCCAGGGCTCAGCCCTCACCCTGAATCATCTCTCGTGTCCTGGTTGGCAGAACTGGGCAGGAACCCTCCCAAACCTCCTGGGAACAGAAGCCAGAAGTTGGGATTTGTCCTGCTCGGCAGACACCTCACCCCAGCTCCCAGCGTTGGTACCAGCAGGGTGGGAAGCACTGGAGCAGTCAGGAGTGCCCAGGGAATCCCTCTGCCAGCCCAGGGAATCCTTCCCCCAGCCCAGGGATGTTCCAGGCTCAGGGCACAGCTGCTGCTCTCCCTAAAGGAAGGGCTGGAGCACACCTCCAGGATTTAGGGATGCACTTGATGGAGATGGGATGGTCTGTCAGACACATCCAGGCTCTCCAGCCCCACATCCCACCAGATTCCTTTCCAGAGGTCAAGAGGCCACAGCAATAATTTGGGCAGGTACTTTTTTAATTCCCCCTCCTCTCCTGGTCCTGGGCTGAGACTGCACAGAGACTTCTCCTGGGGATTTTCCACGGCTCCAGGGCTGGTCTGAGCCTCCTTATCATCAGCCTTAATGCAGCAGCTTGTTGGGAAGGAGCACTGTCACCTGGTTATTCCCATTTGGTTGGAAACAAAACAAAAGAGTCTCTGAAACCATTAATGTGAAGTCTAGACTGAAGAAAAAAGTCATTAGTCCAGGTCCTATAACGTGTGTCTGAAGTGAAGTGCTTTTCTGAAAAGTGAGGTGCAGAAACATGATTTAATTTTTTGTCCTTCTAGAGTCAGGTTTTGTCAGTGATCTTGAGATCAAAATAAGAGAGCATGGATTTTAGCAGCCTTCTTTTACCCTCTTGACAAGAAATTTTGTAGGAATAGTGAACACAAAAATAAATCCAAAAAGAAATATAGAGATTTCCTTCTGAGAAGTTTTGAAAAATCATTTTGCCCCATTTTTTAGCTGCCTAATTTCAGTGGGCTTTTACTATTTTTCAGTGGATTTGCTATTTCTGCCGTTCTTCCTCCTGCTTTGTTCCCCCCTAACATGAGTTCCCGAGTTCCCATTTATTTGAATTGTGAAGGGATGATGCTGTGTTCCAAAACTGCCCTGGATGAGGCACCCTGGGCGGAAAGGGAAGGCAAGGCAGCCTGAGCTGCAGGGAAAAGCTCAGGTGGCACTTTGTCCCTGTCACTGACCTGCTCTGAGCAAGTCCCCAGTGCAGACTGGAGCAAAACGTTGAAGTCATGGAATAGTCAAAGAAAGCCCTCTTTATACACACAGAAATCCTCAAATCTGCAGAAACTTGCACATAATCCTAAAGGTGTGCTGCCTTCTTAACCCTCAGGGCTGCTGCAGCAGGGAAAGGGGCTCTGGGCAGCCTGGGCTAGTGGAAGGTGGCCTTGGGCAAGTAGATAAAAGAGGGAAGAGCGATGCCCTCTGGCAGGGATGGCTCTGATCCCTCTGGATTCACAGGCTGTTATGATGGACCTCCAACTGCAGCCTGGAAAACTCCTAAGCAGGACTTTAATTGATTGTGAAGGGCACAAAATGGACTGTGGTTGTTGGCAGTAAAATGCCCATGACTGGCGTTTTCCAAGGGGAGTTGTGGGGAGTTCCTGCCCCAGTCACAGCCCATCCTGTAAGGAAGGGGCAGCAGTGGGAGCAGACCTTGGGAAAAGCTGCAAAGGGATTTCTTTTTGGTTTGCTTAGGTGCTTTGGGAAGAGTGGGTAGATTAGAGTGAGCCCCAAAGACTCCTGTTTGTGTCCCAGTAAGAGCACTGGTGGAGGCTCTGAGCCCCACAGGTCAGGGCTGAGGAGGGCTGAGGGCAGGAAAAAGGCACAGGGAAGGGAATGCTTCCCAAAGGTTCCACAGGGATGAGATAACACTGCCTTCCTGCCTCCCAATTCAGTGCCCAATCCATCCCAATTTGCTGCCCCAAGATCAACAGAGCCCCTGCTCCTTCTTGAATTTTATATTTGACTCACTTTCTTGTAAGTCTGATGTTATCTCTCTGCTCTCTGAGATGCTGGCAGCAGAAGTGCTGACTTGTAGCCCTGCAGTGCCAAAGTCATTTCTATTCAAGGAGTGCAAACCTCAGGCCGTGTGTGAGACTGCTCCCTCCTCCTCTTTTGGGGCTTTGCATCGTGGGTCTGGGCTCCTCTGGAGGTGGCTCTGTGGTGGTAACATCCACTTGACAAAAATATTTCAGCAGTGAATCTCTCACAGGGTTAGGAGTGGTGAAAATGTATTATTGGTGGGGGGAAAAGGAGAGAAAAAAGTCACCCCTGTAGAGATGGAAATAATTTCTTGTGATGCTTCATTGTCTCTTCTAAGTCAGACTTTGTGGAGGAGGATGAAGCTTTGATCTTTAGCAATGCCTTTTAAATGTGGTTATGGCCAGAAAAGTGAAGGTGAAGAGCTCAGAGCTGACATTCAGTGAACACACATTGCACGTACCTGGAAGGGGCTGTTCCTGAGACAGGGGTGATACCTGGGGACAGCTCCAAACCAGGGCTGCTGGTCACCTCCTCACCTTTCTCCTTTCCCAGATGTCCTGCTCAACCCATTCACTAAGTGGAGCCTTTTCTATAGTGCTCAGGCCACCTCTCTTCCCCAGTAAGGAGCCAGGATACCTCACTGGGAGCACTGGTGGACTCTCAGCCCACCCCAGTGTGCAACCAGAACACCAGCCTGGCTGTTCTCTGCACACAGGACCAAAACCAAACTGTGCCTGGCCTTTTGCAGCCCTTACACCTGGGGCCTGGCTCTGGATGGCTCATCTAAAGAAAGCACAAACTGCAAATTTGCCCTTTTCCAGCTCCCAAGTGCCGTACAAAGCCCAGCCATGGCCCAGGCTCGTGTCTGAGGGGTGCTGGAGTGTGCCAGCTCCTTGCAGAGCTGTTTCAGCCCCCCATGTGCACAGTTTGGGGGGGGCTGCCCTGCAGAGCCTGGATCCAGGAGCTGGACGTGCCTATGGCTCTGCAAGCTGCCACAGACGGGGCTTGCCACATTTATGCCAGGAATGTGATTAAGAACTGGAAAAACTGAAGCTAGCCTATTCCCAGAGGCCATATAACATAACATATATGCCAGAGCAGCACACACAAGCCCCCTGTCTCAGCCTCGGTCTGGGCAGCCCAAGGGCAGAGCACGGGAGGTGTGGGGGGAGCCCTGGTGAGCTGGGCTCTGTCTGGGCAGGCTGGGTTGGCACCCAAACACCTCGGGGTGTTTTCCCACTCGCCCGTCACCAAACACCAAGCAGAGAGGGAAACTTGCCCTCTGCTGTTGGGTTGAAGTGCTGATCTCTGCCTTGGCCAAACACACCGGCCCTTTGAGCTGCATCTGGCCCAGCAGAGCCCCTCACAGTGGGCACAAGGAAGGTCCTGCATGTTCCTCAGCTGGCACTGCAGCCCCAACCCAGCCTGGCCCAGTCCTCCTCCAAGGCACTGAACTCAGTCCCAGGTCACCATCGCTGCTGGGACATTACCCTGGGGGTCCCCTGCCAGCAGAGACACCTTGCCAGCCCTGGGGGTTTTTTCCAAGCTGTGGATGCAGACACCACAGTGGGGCTGATGGCAGCAGGGTTGGCTCTGTGCCACCCGACTTCCCTTGCATGCCAGCAGCAGCACAGGTTTGCTGTTTGCACGAGCTGAGCAGGTGCTACAGCCGCTATCGCTGCCTCATCTGCTCGGGGCGTCTCAGCTGCCCCAGCCCCAGGCCTGGAGCTCTTGTGCCTCTCACTGACTTTTGTGGCTCTCCCTAAACCATTCCTGGCGCAGGAGGTGCCATGGTGGCAGCCAGAGAATTGAATTTCTTCTTCTGTGGGCCACAGAGTTTTCAAGACTGCAAAAATGCAGCGAAAGACAGAGCTGCTCAATTCCATAGATTCCCAGTTCCAGAGCTGCTCAATTCCAGAGCTGCTCAATTCCATAGATTCCCAGTTCCAGAGCTGCTCAATTCCAGAGTTTCCCAGTTCCAGAGCTCCCCAGTTCCAAAGCTGCTCAATTCCAGAGCTCTCTATTCCAAAGTTGCTCAATTCCATAGATTCCCAGTTCCAGAGCTGCTCAATTCCAGAGTTTCCCAGTTCCAGAGCTGCCCAGTTTCAGTTCCTCCTGCCTGTGAGGTCAGCACTGTCCCAGTTAACACCAGTTGCATGTAGGCAGGTCTCAGCAGCCCCGTTGTCTTTCAAGGAAGATGCTTGTCTGAGGAAGCGGGTTCTCCATCAGATATTCTGGGTGTCACACAGCAGTGTGTTCTTGCCTGTGTTGGATGCAGCCCCAGTCACTGACCCTGGGCCAGGGCCATCCTTTGGAGTGTTGTTGGGTCTGGGGGTTTTTGGGACACCCAGAAAGATCCCTCCTTTCCATATTTTTCCCATGGCTTTAAGCAGAAAAAGCAGCCTTGAATTAAGTGGTCCTGACTCAGCTCGAATTCAGAAGGATCCCCAAAGACCTGCACAAGTCCTGCTGAAGTTACAATATTTGCTGTAAAGATCCTGTGAGCAACCTCTCACACTGATTTTGGGGGATAACTCTCACAGTTATTTTCCCAGATATTGTCTCTCTAAAAACCTCTGATTTTTAAGTCTGTTTTTAGACTGGAAATCTCCAAGCCCAAACACTGGATGTTTTCCTTTGCTGACTTTGCAGTGGTGCTCATGGTTTCCTTGTCTCTGCCCCACTGAGGGTGGGTCTAGGCAGTCCTAAATCAGTCCAGCAGCCCAGGAATTTGGGGTTCACCTGCCACCTCAGGCCACAACGTGGGGAACCCACAGTTTTTGTGCTGAGAGGAAGTGGAGACTTAGAGAAAATGTGTCATTTAGGAACCCTGTCTGACATCCTGAATTCATCTGAGCTCTGAAGTCTTTGCTCTCTTCTAAGAGCTGAACCATCTTGTGATCTTGTACCTTCCTACACAGACAAACTTTGCAGCCTGGAGATATTCCCAGCCCTCTGAGGGGTTTCTGACACAACTTACACCACTTTCCACTCCCTCCCTTATTCTAATTAAAGCTGAAAAAAGGAGGGGGCATTTTTGAAAGGTTGTGAACCCACCAAGCAAAAGCTGCTGCAAAGGTTGAACACAGTGTGAGCTCCCCTCTTTCAGGAGGCTAAAAATTCTCTTTTTTGATGTTTAATGCAGCCAGTAGGAGAGGCTGATCAAAGATTTTTACAGCCAAACCTGTAACTGCAGCAGGACTCGTGCAGAGGTTTGAGGGTTCCTCCTTAGCCAGGCCCACTTAAATTCTAGGCCACTTTGGCTTCTCTGGGTCTGTTACGTGATGTGAGAGCAGAGATAGCAAAGTGCTGATTTCTGGAAACGCAGAGCACTGACCTGACTCTCCCTAAGTGGGTTAAAGCTTCAGGCTGAGGGAGATTCTCATATTTACCCAGTGGACCCCTAATTATTGCCTTTTTTTTTTGTATGCTGCCATGACTCTGATGATTCTCACGGAGGGTTCCACAACTGCACTTTCCTAAGCTTTCAGAACTTCTCTTTCCCTCCCTGGTTATGGGAGAATTCACAAAACAACCCTCAGCAACAACTACCGTGGGGAGGTGGGGAGAGAGCATTAATTCCTGATTTTTAAAAGCACACAACTCAGGCTGTGCCCTGGGGATTTTGAGCACGGGGGGCTCAGCACACCCCCCCAAAGGCTGTCTGTGTGCCCACAGTGAGCCACACGTCCCTGCCACCTTGGAATGCTCAGTGCACAGTGTGGGTCAGTGTGTTGCTGCCTTTGGTTCAGAGGTTGCCCCATTAATTCACATTACAAGGCCGTGTGTTTTAGTTTGGGAGGTTCCTGCTTTGGTTTGTGCCCTGCCAGTCACAAAGGCAGCTGTGCTGTGTGTGGTTAACTGAGCTCCAGCAGGAACATGCAGACCTTGGCAGATGCATTTTGAATCACCAGGGCTGTGCCAAAGCCACCAGAGCCCAGCTCGCCCCGTTCAGAAATGGGTGATCAAAACCCTTCGTCGACATTTGGAGTTTCAGCACGGGGAAAAAGAAAAAAAAAGAATAAAAGGATAATAATTTCCTGGTTTTAAACATTTCTAGAAATGCAGAGGTCGGTAATGCACCAGTCCAACACTTCCCACAAAATAAACAAAAAGGTGTAAAGTAATGCACTTTTCCTGCCACCATGAACACCCGTCACTGTGACCTGCACTGACTGCTCCTCCTTCAGCAGCAACCTCCAAACCCCAAAGCCCGTGAGAGGGGATGTCCAGCCCCCCAGTGCCCCCGCAGGAACGCTGCCCTCTGCCCATCACTTGGGCTGGGCTTGGAGCAGCGAGCACACGAGGTGCTTGCAGCGAGCACTGGGGCCACAGAGCACCCAGCAGCACCTCGATGTTTGCAGAAAACCAAGTGAACCTTAACACTGGTGCCACCCAGAGCAAAAACTCCCTGCTTTGCATAGGGGTTGGTGGCCCCCAAGGGCTCTGATTCAACCTGCAGCGCTGGCAGGTGGCGATTTCAGACAGTGGGGCAGCTGCGGGGCCCTGCAGGTGCTCTCCAGCTCAAAGGGAGAACCAGGGAGGAGTCTCTGCTCTGCTCAGGACTCTGAGGGCTTCTTTTGTCTCTCCTCAGGAGGCTCTGTCGGTGGTGAGCGACGACCAGTCCCTGTTCGACTCCGCGTACGCCGCGCCCCACGTGCCCAAGGCAGACATGACGGCCTCAGGGAACCCCGACTATGGGCAGCCCCACAAAATCAACCCCCTGCCCCCCCAGCAGGAGTGGATCAACCAGCCCGTGCGGGTCAGTGTCAAAAGGGAGTATGACCACATGAATGGATCCAGGTAAGGAAAGCCCCTTTCCACACCTAATCGTAGAGTCACGGAGGGTCCTGGCTCGGAGGGGACCCACAAGGACCAACTCTGGGTCCAAACTCCACGGAGTTCAAACAAAAGCACAACCTGTACCATCCATTCCTGTCCTGCACATCCACAGCCCCCTCTTTGTGCAGGAGCACTGTAGGACCGTATCTCATTCTCTCTGCACCTCCTTCCTTTGTGACTCATTTTTTTAATGCCCTGAGCATCTGGCTCTTGCATCAGGATGGATGGCCACGGTCCCCACGAGCCCTGCACTGCCAGGGCAGAGAGCTCATGCTGCAAATGCTGTTGGAAGCTCCACCTTCCATGCCCTAGTTCAGCATCCCACAGATGTGCCATGGTCCAAGGGGCTCACAGAGGTGGAGCTGGGGTTCATACCACAGTGAAGCAGCAAAAGCTGCACTGCTGGACCTCAAGGGCTTTGCTGGAGGGCCCTTTTTCCTGCATGTGAACTGCAGTCCTGCTCTACCAGGGCAGAAACAACCCAGTGGAACTGGAGAGCTGATTGATGGGGAAGGGAAAAAGAGCAGGCTGAGGTCCTTTATGGGATCCCGTGAGGTGAAACAGAACCAAAGGCCTGTACCCACACCTTCTGTGTGGATGTCGGTGACCACGGGTGACCCACAGCTCAGGAGAGGTTGGAGCAGTGCTTTAACCACCCCAGGGTCACTGGTTGTGGTGTAACCTCTCCAGCTCGTAGCCAAAAGAGTCATTTGTAGTTAGAGCTGGAGGAGGTGAATCATTTCCTTGCTCAGTGACAAACTGAATGACTTGAAAGCATTTTATTACCCCAGCTCAGCTTGTCTCTTTGCAGACCATTACTGCAAATCCAAAGCCTAGAAACAAATCTCACCCTCTTGAACATAATCTTTAGGTATAGAAATGTACATTTTTTTTCAGTTTTAAATATATGTAATATAGATTTATAGGCTTTAGAGCTCATTAATTTAAACTTGATTTTAATTTCAAAGTCACAAACATCTCTAGAGTTGAGTGTTAACAAACCCTCAAGGGTTTTTTCTGCTTTAGGGTTACTTTAGCAGCGTATTTTTCTGGTTTCTGAGAACACAGCAAAGTGCAGAGTTGGAAACAGAAAGCAGCCTTGCACTTTCAGACTTCTGCAGTGAGATGATGGTGTTAAAGACATCAAACAGCAGCCTGGGCTTTTTTCCTCGTAAGTGTACAGTAGATGCTGGTTTTGCTCTCAGATAAAGGTTCCTGCAGCAGTTGCTCTCTCAAGGTGATTATTTGCAGGCTGAACTCGACCTTGCCCTGGCTGTACCTCACTATCATTTCTCAACTTCATAAAACTATGTGGATTTCTGCACTAGTGCTTCCAATCTCAGAATGGAGGCTGAAATGTGGGAAAAGGAGTTATTTCCTGAAAAACACACAGAGAAACAGATGGAACTTGAAAGTACCAGCTGGGGTTGTTTGATAGTCATGAGGACTCCTTTGGCTACCAAGGTTGGTCTTCTTAGGAAGAGGAAGCCCTTTGTGGCATTGCCAGGCTGCCCACATCAAGGCCAGGCTGGATGGGGCTCGGAGCAACCTGGGCTAGTGGGAAGTGTCCCTGCCCGTGGCAGGGGGTGGGACTGGATGGACTTTAAGGTGCCTTCCAAGGCAAACCATGCTGGGATTCTGGGATTGCATCAGTCGCTCCCACGCAGTGTCAGACAGACACACACGCAGTGTTTCCTCCCATCACGTTTGTCTGTCTCACTCAGGGACATTTTGGAGGGCCAAGGGGACAGCTGGTCCTGTCCCATCCACAGGCACCACGTGTCTGTGCTCCTCAGGCTGAGCAGGTTCAGAGTGTGTGTGTTCTTGTACCCCCAAATTGTCCCTGTGTGCCATTCCGTCCTTCGGAATGAAACGTCCTGGGCTGTCCTGCCCTTGTGACCTTTGTGTGCCAATGTCCTCATTGCTCAGGAGAAAAGGGAAATAACACTGCTTGGAAAAAGGGATTCATGCCCAGCTGTGAGATTCCTGGGAGGCACAGAGAAAGGCCCTCCAGGAGTGTGTTGGTCCTGGGCAAGCAGGAAATCCTTCCTTAAGGGCTTGCTTGTTCTTGGACAGAAAGTGTGGCTCCAAAAGATGGGTGACAACTGCCCAACCTGTCAGAAAAAACCAAAAGACTGTTCTTCATGTCAGCACCAAGCACTGCAGTAGCTCCCAGCCTTGCCTTTTGATAACTCCTAGGCACAGGAGCTCCAACCCACCCTAGACATGAGAACATTCACCCGAATTCTCCATCCTCTGCTCCTCGTCAGGGCTCAGAATTCCAAATCCTTTCCTCTCATGTCCATCACGGTCCATGAGGACGGACCAGCCCACTGGAGTTGCTTGTTTCTCTGCCCATCCCCTGCCTGGCTAAGCCAACACAATTTGATTGAGTGGCAAACACTGATCCCAGCCCAAACTGACTCCAGTGCCTGGTGCCCTCCCTGTGTCCCTGCCTCTCCTGCTCTCTCTTGTCTCTCAAGCACACTCTCCCAGCGAGTTCCAGCTGCCTCTTGGCAGGAGCAGCTTTTATTGTGCCTTTATCCTGCCTTTCACCTGTGCTGTGTCGAGAGCCTGGTTTGTGTGCTCAGGGATAAAGCAGCTCCAGGGACGTGGCAGGGGAGGAGCTGCGGACTGCAAGGGGCAGTGTCCAGCTTTGCTTCTCTTTCTCAGACCAGCAGCAGTGTGTGCTGAGCTGGGCTGGTCCTCAGCAGGGTGGGAGAAGGGTCTTTGAGGAACCTCCCCAAGCCTGTTCAGCAGAGCCCTCAAAGCCCTGCAAGAAACCCCAACCAGCTCTGCCCCAAGTCACATTTTCCTGCTTTATTGCCAAATTGGAAGGAGTTCCCCAGATATCTCCATACTAACTGTGCACAGGGGATGCTCAGGGATCTGTATTTCAGAGGAGAAAGTGGGACTTCTGTAAAATTGCAAGATTTAGCCAGAAATTTTGTTACCATTTCTAGGATTATCAGACCCAGATGCGAGTTATGGCCTCAAAATCTGCCTTTGTTCAGAGTAAAATCCAGGGGTACACTTAATTACATTTAAAAAACAAAATACACAAAAAAATCCTACCCATTTTAAATTCCAGTGAATAAAGGAGGAGGGTTATTTCGAACAATGCTGGGTAAAGTTTAACTCAGTTCAAAGTCCATGCTTATAACAGACTATTTTACTTAGATTTTACATAAATTCCAAATGTAAAGAGTGAACCAAGCAACAGAAATTCTAAATATTGACTGTATTTATTGAGCTACTACAGGTCTGCTCTTGTAGCTGAATTCAGGGAGAGATTTTAAAGGGATATTACAAAATTTGTCTGATCTTCAAAGAATGTTCCAGCGTGCTGACGTGTGCAGGGATGTGGGCAAACTTCACTGGGCAATTCCAGCTGTGGTACGGATTTTGTCCAGCTAAAACAACGAAGTCAGTGCTTTGAAAAGGCTTTGAGGACATTCTTTAGAGACATCCCAGGGAAGCTGTGGCTGTCCCATCCCTGGGAGTGTCCAAGGCCAGGTTGGAGCAACCTGGGCTAGTGGGAGGTGTCCCTGCCCATGGCAGAGCAGGGAACAAGATGATTTTTAAGGTCCCTTCCAACCCAAACCTCTCTGGGATTTTGTCATTTTATATTTCTATTCCTTGAGGACACTGAAATATGTTCTGATGGTCCCCAGGCTTCAGGGACCTCAGGAGTATTTTGTGCCTCAATAAGTGTCACACCAAGCCAGAGGGACCGTCCCTGCTGGGATAAACTCCCCTTGGAGCAGCGTGTGAGCCCTCTAGTGGGACCCGGGGGTTGTTCTGTGCCCGGCACAGCAGCGAGCATCCCCTCCTGCTCCCGTGTACCCCCCTGGCATAAACAGCCTCAATTTTCCACCCTCCTTCCAGTGGCTTTCAGTGTGAGCCCCCACCTGAGGGGAGCTCGGTTAAAGTGCAGGTGGCTGCAAGTTTGGAGGAGCTGACTCTGCTCCGGGCCACAAGCAGAATACCAATATGTTTGTGCCTCCCTCCTTCACTGGACAACAAAAAATAAACTAAAATCTGATTTCAAGTGTCACTATGAAAGCTGTGATGGCCAGATGGGGCTTTATGCCAAAAAGTGGCAAATTTAAGTAGAAGAGCGGGTTGGAAGAAAGGAGGAATGAAAGGATAGGAAGAGAGAGATAGAAAGGAGGAAATAACCCCCTGATCACAGATGAGCCAAGGCCAGAAACTCCTGAACTCCCTTATTTTGTTCTTTGGAACTGAAGCCAAAGGTGGTTCCTAGACAGAGCCCTGGGACAGTAATGGTTTGGTTTCCAGGTACCTGGAACCCAGGCCAAAGCTGCACAGAGGGTTTGTGAGTCAGTGCCAGCAGAGCTGCCTGTCCAAAACTTCCCCAAACACCAAGCCCTTGGCAAACGCAGAGACTGCCACTGGAGCTGCTGGAACGGGGAGTCTTTGGACAGACAGTGGCAATGAGCTCTGCCTCATGATCCTTGGGCTCTGCCACTGCCACAGAGTACTTGTGAAAGCAGCCTGTATCCATTTACCTGCACAGAGCCACATTTTCTGCCCAGAGCCTGAGCAAATCCAGCATGCAGAGCCACCTGGAAGTCTGCAGTCTGTGACAAATTGAGGATTAATCTGGAATCCAAAATCCCCGCCCACAAACCTTTTCAAGTAATGGGGAAACGTTTCTCTAAATGTAAGCCTGGCTGTGGGCAGTGCCTGAGCTAAGGAAGGGCTGATACCAGCGAAGAAATACACCATTCATGGCTCACAGCTCCTGCTCTCACTTGGTACTGTTGTTGTTCCCCACGATGAATTCCATGCGTGGCCACAGCACCTTCTCCTGGGATAAATCCCTCACCTGAGCCTGGGACAGGACAGTTCTGGGTGTCCAGGAGCTGCAGAGGTGATTCAGTCTGCGAGTGCTGATTTCCCAGGAAAAGGCTCTGTTTGGATCTGGTGGAAATGTGCGGTTAGAGGAGACACAAAATAAGGGTCTCGTCACTAAAGATTTCACAGTGTTTTCTTAGGCATGGGTCAGTCTCCTGCCCAGTGAAGTTTGGATAATGCTGTTCCCAGTTATGTCTGCTCAATGGGGTTAGTTCTGGAGCTGGAACACTTCCTCAGAGGGAAGGGAGGCACCCACAGAGCCCCATGGACACAACCCTGTCAGGTCCATGGAGCACCCTGGGCACCCTGCAGCATTAAGGGAGCAGCTTCTCCTCCCACAGTGCTTGCTGGGGGAACCCCAGTCCCTTAAACTTCTCTTCAGATCTTATTTTGCGATCTTTTCTGACACTTGGCTGTCTGGGTTTGGCTGCTGAGACTCCCAGAGCAAGGCAGGGCTTAGGCAAGGTCCAAACTGCCAAACCAAGAGTCTGTGATGTGAAAAGTCACCCCCCAAACCACCGTGGAGATCTCACAGCCCTGGGGTTATTTTTGTTCCTCTGCTGTGTGGGTCACGTGAACGATGCTGAGCAGAGGGAGCAGAGACAGCCAAGGGCTCTGTGGGCTGTTCCTGAGAGTCATTTCATGCCAGCAGAAAGCATGGAGAAGCTGTTTAGAAGATGTTATTATGCAAGATCTGGATATCACAGAATTGTAGAATCCCAGAATGATTTGGGGTGGGAGGGACCTTAAAGCCCATCCAGTGCCACCCCCTCCATGGGCAGGGACACCTCCCACCAGCCCAGGGTGCTCCAAGCCTTGTCCAACCTGGCCTTGGACAATTCCAGGGATCCAGAGGCAGCCACAGCTTCTCTGCCCAACCTGTGCCAGGGCCTCGCCTCTCTCACAGGGAAGAATTCCTTCCCAATTTCCCATCTAGCCCTCCCCTCTGGCATTGGGAAGCCATTCCCTGTGTCCTGTCCCTCCATCCCTTGTCCCCAGTCCCTCTCCAGCTCTCCTGGAGCCCCTTTAGGCACTGGAAGGGGCTCTCAAGTCTCCCTGGAGCCTTTCCTTCTCCAGGTGAACCCCCCCAGCTCTCCCAGCCTGGCTCCATAACAGAGGAGCTCCAGCCCTGGAGCATCCTCATGACCTCTGGATTTACTCCAGCAGCTCCATGTCCTTCTGATGTTGGGGACCCAGAGCTGGAGATAGTACTGCAGGTGGGATCTGTGGTAGAACAGTATCCTGTAGTTCTGTGTGAGCATTATATATGCTATTATTTTATCATAAATAGTGCTTGTCTCAACCACTGGGCTCATTTTCCCAGGGAACTTTAGCTCCAGAGCAGAGGAGTGTAGAAGGTCCTTGGGCAGCAGGGAGCCCCTGGGATGTGCTGACTGCAGGGAACTGGAGTGCCTGAAGGAGAGGGAATTCATGCCAAAGGCAGGTGGGAATCCACCCGTGGGGCAGGGTGTGTTTGGCTCTGCCCCACCAGCCGGGCTGCCCACACCCCCCAAACCAGCAGCCGGTCCCCAGGCAGGGCAGGAGGAGGCTGGTCCCCTCCCAGGGACACTCTGGAACACGGATGCTCTCCCGTCTCTCCGACTCTTCCCAGGACAGGCAGTGCCTGAGCACAGAATAAGATCCTTTGTGCTGCCTCGGGGCTTTTTGTCCGCCAGCACAGGCAGCATTTAACACCTGACACGGAGCATTTCAGCAGAGCCTTCGCAGGGAGCACATTCCCTGTGAACACCCCGCATTGCTCAGGCTCTCCCGACTGCCACGGGGACATTAAACCTTCAGCAGTTCCCTCTCCGAAGGCGGATTTTGGTTCCCTGCCTGGAAAAACAGTAGGCGAAATAGTAAAACCTTAAATTCGAACATGTGTAAGTTATACATCTTATTTCCATTTTCAAGCAGCATTCCCTTACTAAGACATGAGGAAAAAATTACCATCTGCCTTAGAATATCTCGGTGGAGCATTTATCTCCCAGCCATGATAACTGAGTCTCAGTAATTTCTCCCTCCCTCCCCAGTTCAGGTTAAGAGACAAATTTGTTTAGTGTCCTAACTTGGAAGCTTTGCCAGCTGAACTCGGAGGGTGGGATTTGCTGCACTGTCATAGTTCTTACCCTGCAGAGAAAGGTTTCCTCCCAAACCACTTGGCTTCTGGCAGAGGAGGAATAGGACGGCTGTGGGATTGAAGCAGTGGCCTGAACTGCCCTGGCTGTGGGCTCTGGGCTGGCTTTGTGGACAGGCTGGGCACTAATTCACCCTTGGGGAAGTGAGGGCAATAATGTGCCCTTCCTGGGAGGTTCCTCACACTGGGATGTGCTGGTGTTTTCAGTGACTGCTACAGCTGCAGACAAACAATCCGTGCTCCCTGCCTGGGGCTGGAGGCTCCCAGTTCTCCCAGGGCAGGACACAGACTTGCCAAGGCTCTGCAGGTGGGCCAGGTCTTAGCACGGAGCCACCTGAGCTCCCTCCTCGTCACTCCATCGCCTCAGAGGTTAAGCTGGGGCTGGAACCTTTTTCACACACCTTTGCTGTGGTCTCAAGTTCCTGACTCATGCCCAAAGCACCCAGGATTTCCAGGTTTCCTCTCTAAGACTCTTAAGCACAGGATCACAGAATGTGCTGAGCTGAAAGAAACCCATCAGGACCATCCAGTCCAAGCCCTGCCCCTGCACAGGACACACAACAACCCCACCCCGTGCCTGAGAACATTGTCCAAACACTCCCTGAGCTCAGACAGGCTCTGAGAACAGACAAGGTCTTTCTGCTGATGTTGAGTATTCCCCTGTGACTGTCCTGCCACTTGGGGTGGGTGTGTTGAGTTCCCTGATAATGACATGCAAGGCATGTTCCTCTGCAGAAATCCCCTAGGACATGGGCAGTGGCTGTCCATGGACAGGCTCCACTGTAACAGAAAGGTTGTTTTAACCCAATCTAAGAGTGGAACAGCCCAAAAGGGCTCCCCTTGCCACATGCATGTGCCTGCAGCATGGCTAAAATGCACTGAGCAATGGAGGATGGAGGGCAGTGGGGGTCCCACCAACAGCCCCCTGTGACAGGCACTTGCTCTCCACCTGCTTTGGGAATTTTGGTATTTCAGAGGGATTGAGCACGACTTGTCAGCAACCACTGCCTTGGCTGCAAGTGACTCCTCTTTGGGTCTCCATCTCTCTCTCCTCCAACTGGTTCCATTATCAGAGATCCCCACATGAGACCTGTGATCCATTGATCACCTTATAGATCCACGTGAGAGGTCAGGAATGGCCTCTCCAACACAGAAAGAAACTCCCATTAACTCCAGGATCGTTGCCATATCTAACCCAGAGTTTCCAGCAGGGCTGGAAGGGGCACAGTGATGGTAACTCAGCTGTTTCCTTCCCCATTTCAGGGAGTCCCCTGTGGACTGCAGCGTGAACAAATGTGGCAAACTGGTGGGAGCAGGGACAGAGTCCAACCCCATGAGCTACAGCACCTACATGGATGAGAAGAACGGGCCTCCTCCCAACATGACCACCAACGAGAGGAGAGTCATCGTCCCAGCAGGTACCTCCAAACCCTTGGGCTCAGGTTCCCTTGCACTGAATCAGGTCAAGAAGCAGATAATTAGTGTTTCTTCTTTTTTGCTTTCTCCTGGAATGAAGTGCTGTTTTGGTGTGTTGCACCAAACCCATCTCCCATCACCTGTTAGAGGAGAATCTGCTTCCTGGGACACGCAGGGAGTGATCAAAGAGCACAGCTCATAGGCAGGAATAAGCATGAAGCAGGCCCAAATTATGACTCCCATGATGCTCCCAGGATCCAGATGCACTTTCATGGCATATTGATTGATTCAAAATGAGCAATTTTGTTTTGGTTTTTTTTTTGTTAGAAGCAGAAACCCAGAAGAATTACATTTTGCAGGAACTACATTATCCTTCCAAAAACTGTTACACAGAAACATTCCTGTCCAGCTCTGTTTGTATTTGATATCCACATCTGCTCCCTGGAATTGGCAGGATGCATTGGATGCACTTGGATAGTCCAGGGTGAGCTGCTGTGGAGGCAACCGGTGGAGTCTGGACCAGGAATGAGGAGTTTATAAACACCATCCACATAAACAGTCAAGCCCAGGAACTTTCCAGCCAAGGAGCCAAGTGCTGGCCCGATTTCTGTACCAGGACTTGGTGATTTTGAGGGTTTCACCCAGGGCAGGGGGGGTTGCACAGAGGGTTGTGTTGTACCCAACCCAACAGACAAAGTGTTGGCAGGAAGAAATGTACTCGTGGAATTCAGCTCTGTTTCCTGGTCGTGGCCTGACCACGAACAGATGACAATTCCTGACATTTGGTTGCCATTTAGGATGAAAAGGAAAAGCCTGAACCGAGTGGAGGGAGGGGAAGCCAATAAAAGATTGACAGCAAATCTGCAAGTACCTTTGAAGCCGCTGTGGGGATGTGCTTTGAGGGGCTGGCTGAGCTGGCTGGTGACAGCAGCAGGTCTGTCTGAGTGTCACCACTGCCCAAGAGGTGGGACATGGCACCAGCCAGCACTGTGGCACGAAAGATGATTGCCAGTCACCCTGCTCCTCAGCACAGCCAGTTTGAAAAGACCAAGGGTGGGCTAGAGTTTAGCATTGGTGGAATTAGGGAATTACTTTTAGTGCCCTCGGTGGGAGAGAAGGTTTGGAATCTTCTGTGTGAAGGAAAGTGAAGAAAAGGGCATTCTTCCCCCCATCATGAGCATCCACAAATCAATTCCTTGGGATACTTGTGAAATAACAGTGATTTGCCAGACTTTGGAAGACAATAATGAACATCATCCCAGACCTCTGGCTGCAGGATATGAGAAGATTCATCCAAGAAAGGCATTTGGAAAATTTAATACAATCCAGAATTGAGATTTATAGTGCATTAGGGTGAAGATAAGCAAGAATAATGTCACATTAGGCTTACAATAGTAGTAATAACAAACTCTAAGCCATGTTTTAAGAAGGCACTTTCTCAGAGGCCATTCAATGTCCTTTACAGTGTTTAAAGGGAGGTCACAAATTCACTCTGCCCTCTGGATGTTGAGCTTTTTTGCAAAACTCAAGACAAATAAGTCTTTCAATTAAAAATATATATATATAAAAATTTCTCCCTTGAATACTGGCATTGTAACATTTACAGTCTTTTACCAGTGCTTAGAAAGCAAAATTTAAATTAACTATTGCCAAGACGTGAAGGAAATCCATCTGTAGTTCCCAAAGTGGACTTGCAAAGGTGTGGGGTTGTAAATTCCACGTTTAGAATTCAGCTTTAAGCAACCCAGCTTTGCTGGAGCCTCGGTGGGGAAATGTCCCCGTTATAATCTCCATTTCTCTTGGTCTCAGCTCTCCATTCCATGCTGTTATTCTGGAATTCCCATGCCCAGGAATGTACCAGGAAGAGGCACTACCTGAGCTTTTGTGCCCAGGGATCCTCACAGCCCAAGCACACACAGCTTACAGCCCCGGGCCAAGGAATTACTTTATAAATTTAGTTGATAAATACGTGGCAGAGGCATTTCTTGTCCCTGTGATCTGCATCTTTCTGCTCCAGGTTCTCAACTTCTCGGGGCCTGAAGTGTCTGAGGTTCATCTTGCAGCAATGGACCAGCTGCTAATGACACATCAAACCTCCCCAAAGTTTAAACCTCGCTTTGCAATCCTCTCCAGCTGCAGCAGAACACGAATCTGCAGCTTAAAATATGCAATGGGATACATGGGGAGAAGCAGCACAGGAAACATCTGAAAAGGCAGATATGCTCTGAAAATGACTCTGTGAAACACTATCGTGGCACCAAGTCGTGCTGCCACTTTCTGATCTAATGCTCCTTGGAGAACTCAGAGGCTGATTTCTTTTTTTAACTCCTGAGGCAGCAACCCCTCCCCACGGGCTCCGGGTCTCCAGCCGGGTTCAGTCTCTCTCTTACGTCACCGTCAGCAATAAAGAGTCCCCAGCTGGAGCTCTGCTGACAGTGCCTCGTGATGCACGAGCCAGGAGAGAATCCACATTGCCCTCCAAGAGCAGGAGGTAGAACTGGGTTGCTGTCAGAACAACTGTGACTCACAGGCTGCTCTGCTTAAGCAAGAAGACTCTTTTTCTGACCGTAAATCCCCCCCAATCCTCAGTGCCCAAAGCCAGTTGTGGGGCCTTCATAGTGCACTTGTGAAGGGTGGTGGGACTCACAGAGCCCTGATGGCATTGCAGAGCCACTGCTGGGATGGGTATCCCCTCTCAAAGGGAAGAGTTGCCTTTGGGAAGTTTTTTTGCAAGGGTAAAGTCCCAGTGAAATGTTCCCAAACAGAAAAATAAGATTTAGGCAGGTGGGAGACAGTGAAGAGACATGATCCTGCCAGTTTATCCAGCACAGAGCTTGTTCATCCTACAAAACACATTGGGATCAGTAAATTAAATATATTTGCTTGTGAAAAGAGTGTTTGATGCTTTGTCCAGACTACAGTGAGGCTTGAGCCTGGTGTGTAACCACCCCTTGTGCTTTGCTGGCAGATCCCACCCTCTGGACCCAGGACCACGTGCGCCAGTGGCTGGAATGGGCTATCAAGGAGTATGGCTTGATGGAGATCGACACCACCATCTTCCAGAACATGGATGGCAAAGAGCTCTGCAAGATGAACAAGGACGACTTCCTGCGAACCACCTCCCTCTACAACACAGAAGTTCTGCTGTCTCACCTCAGTTACCTCAGGGAAAGTAAGTGCTGCCCTGGCTCAGCCCAGCCCTCTGGTGACAGGAGGATAAAATAAGCTGCCCTGGGTGTTGGACTTCCAGGGTTCTTCCTGCAGGATGAAGAGTAGGGAGGGTGAGGGAAAATGAAGAGAGAAATGCAGGCAGAGAGAGCAAACATAGAAACAAGGAGTAAAAAGTGGGTTGGAGAGCGAAAATTAACTCAGTTGGAGTTACTGGTGCTATCAGGGAGGTGGAAAGCTGAGCAGGACTCTGAATGAGATTAGATAGTCCTACAGATAATAAAAACATCTGTGGGTATATGATAAATATAGATGTATTTGCTGTAGAGATTAAACCAAACATTAACTGATGTGTCACAGACAAATTATCCCAGAACTTTGCAGTTGGAGGGCTCTGCCCTTCCCTTAAGGCTTCTGGTAAAACCTTCTGCAAAACAGCACCCACAGCTGCCAGAGCTGGAGATTTCCTGTGGTTTGGAGCCCAGGGTGGTTGGAAAGAGGAATAAATACACGAGTGATTCCCCAAAAGTGAAGGTGCTGAAGCAGAGGTCGTGCAAATGATCCAGGACTCATGGAAAGCATTTGTGGAAGCTCTTTATTGCTCCTCTCTGTCCCACAAAAGAGTGTGGGATGGATCCCACAGTCCTTTTTGCCGCATTGAACCCCAAAACAGGAGCTGAGAGCTGAGCTCCTTCTGGAAAAGCATTACCCCAGCAGGAATAATCCACCTTATGGATGGCACAGCATCCTGAGGCTTGCAATTGTAGCTTCAAACTTTTCCAAGACTTCTGTGCAGCCATGAGTGTGTCCACGGCTCCCAAACGTCTCCTTTTCTTCCGTGAGTGGAGCTAAAAGCATCTCCTTCCCTCACAGAGGTGTGCTAAGGATGACTGTGCTGTGATGAGGCCAGGGAACTGGAGCTGAGTCCCACAAGCTCCACAATTCTTTCAAGTGAAACAGCTTTTGTAGCAGTATAATTATTTAAGAACTCAAAAATCAAGAGAAAGTGCCATAAATCAGGGTGGGAGCATGAAGAGAGAAAGAAAAATAGATATTTTCTCCACTCAAAAATCAAATTGGGGTGGAAAGGCAGCTGAAGAGGTCTCCTCTTCCAGGGCAGGGAGAGCATTTATTTAGGGTGTTCCTTCCAAGCTGTTCGGTGCTGGTCTCTCCCTGCCTCAAATCAGTGGGAATTTTGGACATTCCAGTGGCACAAGAGTTAGATCACAGATGGGTGCCTCTGTAAGCCCCACCTTTATTTTTTTTGTGAGAAGCCGAGCCAAGGAAGTGATTCACAATGAATAAAAACTGTTGGATCAGAACAGTTTTTGTCCCTTGTGGCTTCACAATAAAATATTTCCCATCTGAAGGAATCATCGGATTTCATCCTGTTTCATCAGCAAAGAGCTGCTGGTTCACGAGGAACGTTCTAAGTCAGGTTTGCTCCCAGAATTTCACCCTTTTTTGGGGCAGGGAAGGCAGTTTTTTGCAGCCGGTCCTGCTTGAGCCCAACCTGCTGACTTTGGCTGGGCAAAGAGGGCGCTTTGGAACCGGAAAGGTTTCTAAATTCCCACAAGATAAACAGTGCAGTGAGACACTTGAGTTGTGTTATCGATAAGGCTTGAGGATTGACAGGGAGAGACAGGGCTGGGTGGGGTTTAATCAGAGCACCAGGCTCTGGTTGAAAGGCTTGGCAGAAGAGTTGGATTCCTCTCTCTGTAGCTCCACAGGGCATCTCCAGGGCAGCCTCCCAGTGCCTGATGCCCCCATATTTGGGGTGTTCAAGGACTTTATCAGAGAAATTACATTACTGATCCCATGGCATAAGCCTGAAGACCCAGATTCAATGGCCACCTTTACCACCTTTGCTCAGGAACAAATTCCCAGTTGATCCCATCTCCCTTTAGATACCTGAAGTCTGGTCACACTCTGGTCTCCATTTATAGAAAAGAGGCCTCAGGGCACGTTGACATTCAGGATTACAGTCCCCTGGTTCACACCTTGCCTGAAATCAGTGGGAATAATCCTCTCCTCCATTCCTCCATGCCTCAAAATGGAGCCAAGTCCTCCTGTGTCCTCACCCACGGAGGTGGGAAGCCTGTGGAGCAGGGATTGTGCCTCGTGTGCCTCAGGAGAGCACGAGGGTGCTGCAATAATGATCATAAAAATATAATGCCCTGCCAGGGGGGTGCCTGCAGTGATTTCTGAGCCATCTAGCCAGTGCAAAACCCCAGCAGCTTTGCTGGATTGGGGCAAATCCCTTATCCCTTTTTCACGTGGCTGCACACGAAAGGAGAACTCCATCCCAGTCCATCCTGAGCTCCTCCGTGCTCAGCCCAGCACGTCGTGCAGGCACTGTCCTCCTTCCAGCAGCTCCTGTCTGCCCGGGCAGCCTCCAGGAGCATTCCTTCCCTGCAGCTGTTCCCAGCTAATGACAGGCTGCACTCTGGGTTCTGCTCAGCTCCCTCCCGGAGTAACGCCTTCGAAAGGGGCTGATTGTTTTTCCAGACTGGCTTCCAGCGGATGTTCAGTGCCGAGACCCAGCTCAGTGCCATGGGCACAGGGGCTTTCTTTCCTCTCAATTGTCCCCTTTTGGAAGGTTGGTTGTTTCAGGGACACCAGCTCTGCTCCTGCTCAAGGTGGGGAATGTGTGGTGGCAACAAAGAGGGGAGAATTTGGGGGATTGCAGATCTATAGGCTCAGTTGAATCTGCCTGTCCATCTCTTGTAAAGTGTTCATCCTCTCAGGGTGTAAAACTGGATGTGTGATGGCAGGGAATCCTCAACTTTGGTGTTTGCTTTGCAAGAAACAAAGCTGATCCGAGCTTTCTGAGCCTCTTTGCTTGCCAGGTGAGGAAACTCCCTCAAAATGAGCTTCCTCAGGTGGTTTTCAACATTTTACCCCCCTGACCAGGTTGAAAACCTCCTTAAACCTGCCTAAGAGCCTTATTTTGGCACATCTGAGTCCAGATTGAAAAGATAAACCAGCACCATCCACAAGACCACAACAAAAGCTCGGTCTTGGTTTTGGAGCTAGAAGGTTCAGGTGAGCCACTTACTGTAGTCGAGACTAAACCCAACCCGTGTCAGAGCACCCTCAGTGTCCAGCCAGCCCCGAGGTCTGGATCAGAAGGGTGCAGTTGTTTCCTGTTTCCGTGAGCTATTGAAGCCGTCAGGAATTCCGGCGTCTCTGATCTTCGGGAGGTTTCAGACTGCAGACCCAGTTGGGCAGCACTCTCCATCCTTTGGAGTCCCTCAAACACCCCAGGAGGTTTTTTCAGAGAACTTACTGTTCATCCCCCCCAAACAATCCTCTTTTTTTACGTGTTTCTCCCAGTTCTCTCTCCCAAATGGTGAAGCCGTGCCTTGGTTTTCCTCCTCTTTGTTTATCCCCACACACCTTGGGACTCCAGACTGAGTGACTGATCCTTTTCAAACACATTCTGCCTGGTGAATCCTCTCCAGGGGAAGGGAGATTTAATGTTTCCAGGCTATGTTTGGGATGAAGATCAAAAGGAGCCCGAGCTGCCACCTCCCCCTGGTGAGGGGGTCGGTGTGTGGGGTGTGCAAATAAAAAGAGCCTGAAGGGGAAAGAATGAGACTGTGGTGAGAAGCAGAAAACTGCCTGGTGGTTTCAACCCATGTGTTGATGCCAAACAAAACTCTCCTGCTAAATGCAGCAGAACCTGGCTTGCAGCAGGAGCTGTGGAGGGAAGGCCTTTGGAAAGAGAGGGGAAAAAGGCTTTTGGATTAAATAGATCCCAAGGCTGTGCAATCAAGATGTTCCTGTGTGTCAGGAGGATGAGCTGCCTTGTGAGAAGGGAGGCTCTTTGGGGAAAAACTCTCCTGCTCTCGTTTTCAGTCCTTGTTCATCTTCCTTTGTAATTAATGCAAGGGAAATAAAAGAAAGGGAAAGGTGGAGGGAGCCATAAGATAAATGTTTAATATTAATTAGAGGAGAGCAGCCCTGCAGTGTATTGATAACATGTATTGATAACACCAGAAAGAGCTGATCTAATCCAAAGTGCCACCCACCCAAGGAGGGGGAATAAGAACAAACCCAAAATTCCTGCCGGCCAAAGCTTTGCCCAAGCAGCAAGGGAGGGAGCAGCCTGGCCTCTGTCTGTCTGTCTGTCTGTCTGTCTGTCTGCTTCCCTCTGTCCTGAGCTGTCTCTGGCTTTCTCTCTTTTCCTCCTTCATTGAAAGCCTTAATAGGAAACACATTTCCTTTTCTGTGGTGTTCCCACCAGAAACCTCAGACTGTCGGGCAAAGGTGAGAACTTTTAGCAATTAAACTGGGGGAGGCGCCGGCCCTTTCCAGTGGCTTGGGCTGCATTTTTTAGCTTAAAGTAGCTATAGATTGATCCTACCGGCTTGTTCAGCCTATTCATCACCCCACCTCCCCCTCCTCAGTGCCACCAGGCATTTGCAGCCTGTGTAGTCATAGGAAAGTGAGTTTCTGAATTCCCCAGCAGCCCCCTGTCTGGCAGGATTCCTTTACATCCCCCAAAAAGGAGAGGGTGGTGGGCAGGAGTTTCCCCACAGATATTCAAGAAAGAAATGCCAAAGCCAGAAACCATCTGATGAAAACATGAGTTCTGTGGATAAAGCTGTTTCAACTCCTTCTCCAGCAGCAGCAGCAAAAGAGCAGCAAATCTCCCTAAAGATTGAAGCCAATCCCTTTGGCTATCCCAGCTTTCCCAGCCAAGGTGCCCTTGGGATCCCTTTGAACTCTTTACCTCCCAGTTATCCATCCTGGCTTTTTGAAACATCCCATCTTGCAGCATCTGGGAGAATCCATGCTCCAGCCTGTGTTTTCCAGCACCTTCTGTGTAAATGCTGCCTTGGGCACGTCGTTGGCTTTGTTTGCCCTTGGGGAAGGAAAGGATTCCATAGGAAGAGAGGGCAGAGGGCCAGGAGGATCCAGCACCTGCACTGGCTCTTCTTTCTGGCAGCCTGATCCTCAGGGAAGCAGGACACACTGTGATCAGGGAAGCAGGACACACTGGGACTCCTGAGGGGCAAGTGAGGTCAGGGCCATTTGGGATCATGTGGATCAGAGGAATGTGGACACTGCATGGCTCAGCCACAAGATCCTAAACTGAGCACTGTAGGACCTGCCAAGGAGGTGTTCCCGGTGCTGCCAAAGGATCTGGGATGTTCAGGGCCAGCAAGGATGGAATTCTGTATTGTTTGTTGGGTGGTGCTTAGGACTGAGCACCTTCCATGGGACAGAATCTCCCTGAGCAGGGCCAGGGTATGAATGAAGAGCAGAAAGTGCCTGTAAAAGCACTTTGCACAGCAGGACTGGTGTTGCTCCAGTTCCCACCACCAGTCCCTGCAAACAAGGACCTCATGCAGCAGAAACTTCTCCAAGGAACTGGAGGAAAGATGAGCTTAGAAGATAATGTAAACACAGAGAACCAGAACAACCATGAAATGTGTGTTACACGCTGCCTTCTGAGAACTCACAGGGTCTCTTCCTCTATTTCCAGAAAAGTTTCCAGGAGAACCAAAGTCAAATGCTCAGAAAACAATATTTCCACCACAGACTGTGAAAAGACCCTTCCAGTGGGGTCCTTCTTTGTGCTGCTCTTGTAGAGTTGTGTGTCCAGTGGGGCTGGATGGAAAGGCCCTTTTGAACCAAGGAAACTTTCAGAATCCCCTCAGCATGAGAGATGTTGGAATACCAGTGAGGTTTGGGCAGCTGCTGGCCCCTCACCAAGCATGTGACACTCTAAAAATGGCCACGTCCTGACAGTGCAATTCATGCCTTTTCTATGTATGTTCCTCAAACAGCCAATTTCTCCATCACAGCTCTTTCCTTATCCTGTAACACAGTCTGTGCCACACTCGTTTCTGGAGGCTCTGCTGGCATAGATAATGTCCCTGGATAAATGTACTGCCCAACCTCAGCTTTTATATCAGGGGCCATCAAGGTGCTCAGTGAAGGAGAAAAATGGCTTTATTTTTTGCAAGCAGAGAAACAAGTTTTTAGAAGAATTTTTCAGAAAATATGTGCCTAATTGGCTGACAAACCCAGTCTTTAGATCCCAGTAAGAGCATATCCTCCCTGCCTTCTGGCTCCCCATGGCAGAGCACGTTCAGGCTGCAATAACAACTTTTCTTTTCCTTACAGGTAGCTCACTGCTGGTCTACAACACTCCATCCCACACAGAACCTTCCTCACGTCTTGCCACCAAAGAAGGTCAGTGTTTTGCATATAAATGTCCTGCCTGATTGGGTTATAAACTAGACTTTTTGTATAATATCCTTGGTGTGAAAATGCTCTGCTCTGCCTGCACAGCAGGGCTAGAAGGGAATAATTCACAGTTTTCAGGCCAGTCCATGGTGAAAATCACATCTCTGCTGGGCCAGCCAGCACTTGTGGTTTTTCTCTGAGTTCACAGTTGAAAGGATAAAATCATCTCCCAATAAATTCCATTACTGAGTGAAGGCCACTCAGGTATTCCAAAGCCACCCAGGAATCTGTCAGCTGGTTTCAGCTTCATTTGGAAGACCAAATGTATCTTTTTGACACTTCCATTTTGGAACATTTTGATTTCCTTTTTTCTGAACAGCCACCCCAATTTTTTTATCTATTAGAAATTGTGATGATGTAAATCTTGAGGTTTAAAAGTTAATAACACTCTTGAGGCTCCTTCAGGCTTTTGAGTAGTTCAGGTATCCTCCAGTAAGGTGTTTCAGGTTTGCTCTGCAGCTCCAGTCCTGCTCCTTTTTCTTATTTTTAATGAAAACCTGCATTCCTGGTCATGATAAAGCCGTGAGAGGTGGTGTGATCACAGAATCCCAGAATGGTTTGGGTTGGAAGGGACCTTAAGGATCATCTCATTCCAATCCACTGCCATGGGCAGGGACACTCATGACATAAGACAGCAAGTCCCAGCTGAATTGATAAAGGCCAAATAGGGTGATAAAAGAGCAAAAGTGTATTACTGTGCTCTCTAACTCACGGGGTAGGAGCCTCGGGTTTGGGAATTTGGGCTTCCTTTGCCTTTGTGCTGGGTTTGTTCCCTGCACTGTGTTCAGCTCCTGCTTTGAGAAGTTGCTGGGTAAAATGTGCCATGTCCTGCCTGCCACGTGGGACAAACCCCCAGGACCTGCCCCTGTGCCCAGACAGTTTCCTCCCCTCCTGTACACACAGCCCTGTGCTTTTCAGGAGAACGTGGCTCCAGGGACGAGCCCAAGTTTGCATTTCAGAGAACAGTGGGCAAAGGCAGAAGTTCTTTTATTCCAGCAGCTGGAGACACAAACCCTCCCGTTTCCCTGAGAGGCTGCAGCAAACACCTCACACATTGAACAAGCTCCTGCAGGAGTGTCTGGCTGCTCTCAGGGCCAGCCCTTCTTTCCCCTGGCATTTCATCTCCAACATCTGCCTTGGACCCTGCTCACCACACCAGGGCTGGTTTTTCCAGCAGCTCCTTTTGTGAATATCCACTTGAGCCGTGTGTTCCCTGGCACGCTGTTCCCTCCTTGAGAAAAGCTGGGACATCACAGAGACAAAGCTCCTGGGGCTCTGCTGGGACTGCTTTGCCACTAATGGGCATAAAGCACACACAAGTTCTGCCACAACGTGCCCCTAAACAACCCCCCCAACCCTCTGCTCTCTCAGCCTCAGGCCAGGTGGTTGCTAAAAATAAAGAGAAGAAACCACAATTATTTTTTATTTATTTAATTTTATTTTTTATTAAAGAGAAATGCTCTGCATAAAATTGCACTTCTCTGAATTCCTTAACCCTTTTCTCTTTGTGATTTGGGCCTGGAGTCACTGAGGCAGAAAGAAATTTGAGGGGAAAAGTGTTCCTCCCTCTCCATTTTTACTGGCCTTGAGGGCATCCCTTTAGTGCAGCCGACAGAGCTTTGGGTTGATTTCTGTCAGCCTGCTGTTCTTAACTTCACGTGGTACTTTCATCATGTGGCCATAAAGGACTAAGCACACCCCTGGGACAGCCAAATAAAAATAAGGGACTGCCCAGAAACGGTGAAATCCCATCTATCCCTCTCCCATTTCTTCCTACAATGCATAAATTCCCTCCTTGTTCTGTCGCTGAATCTGATAAACCAACCCACTTCAACCCAGGGGGGCTGTTTGGTGCTCCAAATGTTATTGGTGAAATAAGATGTCAGGGTAAGAGGCAGGAGAGCATGACAGGCTGACAGATAAGGAATTGGGGCAGCAGAATGAAGTGCCTCATCCAATATCACAGAAGAAATTCGTGATGAACATAAAATGGACTTGGAACTCCTTATCCTTGGTTTAGTCCATCAGGCAACATGATTTTCCTGCCTTCCTTTCAAGGCTTTTTAATGGGCTCATGTCAATGTGGTGCTGCTATTTTTGGTGAAAAAAAAAAAGGTTCAAAATCATGATTTTTTTATAAGTTAACTTCTCAAAAGATTAAACATTTTTCTTCCTGTCAATGCATTTTGAATCTACTAACCCTGCAAACACTTCTCTTTATGCCTGTGAATAAAAACAGACACATTTTTCTAACCACCTTCCCTCGAGGATTCCAAAGCAGGAGGATATGATGAAACAGCACAGTGAATAGGGGGAAAAAAATACCATTTTCTGCCCTGGATCTGCACACCTTCGTGTGTGCCTTGGCTGTTCAGCTGCAGAATTTCCTCCCTTTTCCCCTTCTCTTTTCTGCCCTCTCACTTCTCCTCTGCAAACAGCAGGACCTGCAGCACTGCTTTGGGGGAGCTCAACTGGCTCCATAAACTCCTTCCATGAACTTCCAGGGCTGAGCTTTGCTCTCAGATGAGCCAGGTCTGAACCTCGTGGTGTTCAAAGGACTCTTGTTGCCTGAGCTTCCTCTGCTCTCAGCCTCATAAACACTCCAAAGGATGGTATTTAGCGTCATTGGGACAAATTGTCTTCAGCTGCCTGGGAGAAATAAAGTGCCCTAATGAAAATCACCAGGATTTTTTGGCTGCAGAGCAGTTTTCTGGGAAATGTAACGTTGCTGAATGGAAAGATTTGTCCCCCTCCAGCAGCCCAGTGGAGAGAGGGGCTCTTTCATTCTCCATGAAGGTTTGGAGCAAGGACTGACCTGCTGTGGGTCCTGCAGACACAGGTCAGGGATCTGAGTGCGGGGGAACTTCAAATTGCTCTCCTGCAGAATGGTGGCATTTCAGTCGGTTTCCACAGGGAGATGGAAATTATATCCACATCCCACAACCTTCCGAGGCCACAGGGCTGTGTCCCATGTAGCTGTGAGCACTGTGGCCTCGCTCCAGCACATTTTGAAGGGCTCTGCTTGCTTTGGAGTGCATCGGGGGCTGCGTAATCCGTGTGTTTAATACATAAAATTCTGTGCAGGGTTTGAATCCAAGCAGGGCAGAGCTGGTGGTTCCCAAGGAGGCAGTCATGGAGTGTTGGTGTGTAAAGTCACACATGTCCAAAGAGGCATGTGACAGTGCCTGGTGGGGACAGGGGGTGCTTTTTGGTGTGCTGATGGCCCGTGAAGTGGGGTTTGTGCAGGGTGAGGTGTAGGAAGGCTCAGTGTCACATGTGAGGAGTTACCAGAGTTATTTCTGTGCTGTTGCCTCCAGTTTACGGGTATGACCTTGATTAAAGTGCTGCATTCAGCACGGGTCTATCCCACACCAGGCTCGGCCCAAAGCAAGAGAATCCCAGAATTATTTGGGTTGGAAAAGCCCTCCCAGCCCATGGAGACCACGTTGTGCCCGATGCCCACCCTGTCCCCCAGCCCAGAGCACTGAGTGCCACATCCTTGGACACCTCCAGGGCTGGGGACTCCAAACCCTCCTGGGCAGCCATTCCAATGTTTAACAACCCTTTCCATGGAGAAATTCCTCCTGATGTCCAACCTGACCATCCCCTGGCACGGTTTGAGGCTGTTCCCTCTTGTCCTGCCCCTTATTCCCTGGGAGCAGAGCCTGACCCCCCTTCCAGCCCCACCCTCCTGTCAGGGAGTGCAGAGAGTGGGAATGTACCCCCTGAGCCCCCTGGAGCTGGCTGAGAACAGTGGTAAACCAGCCCAAAGTCTCATAAATCCAACCCAAACTCAAAAATAAAAATGGATGTGCCACCTGCCTTTTCATAGAGGGAAGAAATCTGTATCTGAATACAGGAATATGGATGGAGGAGGTGAATTTTAAAGGTTAAGTCTGGGGCTATCCCATGTTTATATCCATGTTATAGGAGTGGTTGTGTGAACAATAAGGGTGTTTGGATTTAAGGTGTGTTTGCTTTATGTTTTGTTGAGTTGTTGGCAAATTTAAGAAAATAAATAAACCAGTGAGCCCTGAAATCCACCCAGTGTGGGTTCCTGTGGGTTTGGACCCACGTTCATTGTGAGCCCCCAAGGAAGAGTTTCCTGGTGTTGGAGCATCAATAAAATGTCTCTCACACCCATTCCCTGGTACCTCACAAAACATGAGCCCATACAGCTGCTCTTTTAACCATCAGGGCTGCAAAATCCCTCCTCTTCCCCCCCACCCCCAGTTTCCTTCAAATTGGTAGGAACTCCTCAAAACTCATCTCTCCCACTTGTCAAGTGCAGTGACAAGTTGGGGTGACAAGTTCAAAAGTTGGGGGCACTGGAGGGGGGGAGGCAGAGAGCGCAGGCAGGGGGGTTGTACCAGCACAGCTCCCACAGGAAAACCCTCAAATTCCTGCATAAAATTCTCCTCCTCAAAAGGCCATTTTTCAGGTTTAAAAGCTTGTCATGTGAGAAATACTGACCAGTTTCGGTAAACTCTCCTTTGGGGGTGCCTTTTCCCAGCAAAGGTTACAAACCCCAGGTTCCAGCAGTGTCAGAGAGAAAGCAGTGGCAGTTCTGTGCCTCCTAATTGTCTCTGCTTGCTAAAACATTTGCCGAGGAGATTTGCGTGCCTGGTGATGAAATATCCCATTTTTAGCTCCGTAGCACAAAAAGGGGAGGCTTTTTTAGTGCCTCTTTTATTTCCACTGTGTGGCCAGAGCAGGGATTTACGATTCCAGGAGAGACAGTAGCAGGCGCGCTTGGATTTTTCTTTTTATATTTCTTTTTTTTTTAATTGTTTTCCTTTGAAATTCCAGAGTTAGTGTTTTGTCTGCTTTCTCCCTGACCCTCTTCGGAGGCAGGCGTGTGTTTTTTCACCAGAAAAACTGGAAACAAAGAATCGTTGTCTTTAAGCCGGAGCAGGCAGGAAACCCAACTCACAAGGGATCACCCCGAGCCAGCGCTGTCCCAGAGTAGACTCCAGTTCTCTGAATTCAACCTGACAGCTTGTCTGGAGCACTTTCTAAGTAACCATTATCCTTCCTTTTCTCCCAGCAAAGGAGCTATTATTTTTTTGCCTGGGGTTTTTGCACATGGAGGGGGGTCACACGTTTTCTGGGGTGCAGTCCCTGCGTCTGAACCCCTTGGAAGTGCCTCGGCTGCTTCCTCAGACAAGAGTAAATGTGTTTCCTGGTAAAATTTGTGTCCTGATAACCAGTTAAATGGGGCAAACGCTGTAAAAATGCAGCGTCTGTGCATGTGTCTCTTCCCTTTTCTCCCCTGTGTGCTGCCTCTGGCTTTTTTTTTCCTCCCTGAATACAAGGTTTGGGTTGTTTTACTTCTGCATTTGTGCATTTTCCAGCAAGGGCAAACTCCGAGAGCGTTAATGCTTTGGGTTTACCCCTTGTGCCAGGAGTGAAACATCCCTGGTGCTGTTGGCACACTCCTGGAGGATTTGGATGATTCTGTAGGTGTCCAAGGGATGATCAGGAGCACATCCTTGGGGATCTGTGTGCCTGGCTGTGGCTGAGCCCTACATGACTCAGTAACATGGATGTTGGCTGGGAAGTGCCTGCCTTTCCAAGCTGGCTCCGGGAGGGATTCTTAGGACACATCCTTCAGCCTTCGTGCACTGTGCATTGGGATTTCTGCTGCTGATATTAAAAAAAGCAACAGCAAGGGGGGGAAAAAAAAATTCTCCTTGCTTCCTCCTTTTCTTCATAATGTGTCTTTGTGAGCTTTGCAGGGGCAGCTCAGCCTGGCTCAGGAAGTTCCAGCACTGCATGGCTCAGGGATGTTTTTCCAGCCACATGCACAACTGGGGGCTGTCGCCTCTGGCTCGAGGCAAACAGGGAGGGAGTGACTCCAGCATTTGGAGCCTGCGCTGGGGGGGAGCAGAGCTGCAGGCTCGGAGCTGTGCTGGGCAGGGGCTGCTTGGTGTGCCTGGCACCCTGAGTCTCATGGCAGAGGGGTCACAGTGCCCAGGCTGCAGTGACCTCAGCATGCCCTGCTGTGCCAGCTTGGCACTCATAAAATCCCAGAGTGGTTTGGGTTGGAAGGGATCTCCCAAACCCCTGCCATGGGGCGGGACACCTTCCACTAGAAGGTTGCTCAGAACCCCATCCAACCTCGCCTTGGGCACTTGCAGGGACAGGAATCCTGAATCCTAGTTCCAATCCTACACTCTGCTAAGCTGCAGATGCTGTCTGATGCTGGAAATCAGTGGGTTTCAGCCACAGGACTGAATCCATCACTGGATTTAGAACAGAAGTGAAATCAGAAAGGTTTGATCGCTCGGATCTGTTTTTCCATAAGGACAGCAATTCATAACTGGGCTCTCAGCTACTTCCAGACATTCCCCAAGTCAAATCTGTTCTTCATATCCATGCCCTGCAGCAGATGACTCATGTAAATCCAGTTCTCACTTGGTTTGAGTTGACTTCAGGTCAAACCCTAGTGTTGTTCCAAGCCTGGACTTTGGATCTGTAAAACAGGTTAATGGCAACAGAGAGATCAGAGAATCACAGAACCAATTAGGTTAGAAAAGACCCCTGAGATCATCAAATTTGGCTGTTCATCCAGATGGGTGTAAAGGATGCAAAAGATGTTTTGATAATAATTCTTTTAACTGTGAAATAATCAAATAGTCTGATAACATAGGAGATATTTCGAAATTAGTCTGTGCTCAGTGAGTTGTTTCCTCTTAGCAGAGAGACTTAGAATTCCTTAATTATGATCCTGGTCCTGCTGATTCTTCAGCTCAAGGAGCAGGACAGTGTGTCTTGAAGGAGAAATGAATGAGTTTGGTGCTTGAAGGCACTGGGAAGTCTCATGTAGCCATGAGAACAGCCACAGTAACACTGTGAATGACAAGCAGCGTGACATGGCATACATCTTAATTGTTTTAATTAGCAGCAACACTAAACTGAAAAGCAGAACTGGTGATGCTGTGAGATTTCAAGGCCTATTATAGCACACATGTCACTTGTCCCTGGGCTAAAGGTGATGGGGACTGGCACGAACCACCTCGTGCAGCCACTGGCAAAGCCCCTGCTCTGCTCCAAGCCCTGCCCCACCATCCCCACCCCAACCTGCAGACAAATGCCATCCCAGAGCCTTCCCAGAGAAGCTGTGTCTCCACAAAGCCCTGGCTGCTGGCACTGTGGGCTTTCCCTGGCTGTGTGGAGCAGTTTCATGCCCACAAACCCAAAGTGAGCCCGGGAGGGACCACATGGGCTCCACAGCTCTCTCGCCACCATCCTAAACAAGGCACCTAATGTTTCTAGGAGGAGCTGGGGGTGTTTTTGGCTTCCCTGCCCCTCCACAAACCCACAGTCTGGGTTTCTCCTCTCCAGCTGGCTCTAAACACGACCCCACCTCTCCAACAGGATCTCCAGGAGGTGAAGTGAGGAGTGTGAGGGCTGGGCAGACCTTGTGCCATGTTTGGTTTGCAGCAGGAGTGGGTTTGTCCCCGTGCCTACCCTGGAGCCAGAGGAGTGGCACCACACACAGCCTCCCCTGGGGGGAAGAACACCAGGGTCCTGTGCCCACCTCTCCCTCTCACCCTATAAAGTAGTCACCCCAAAATAGACCCCAAGTGACTCCTTGGATTAATCCCAAGTCTGGATCCCCCAGGACACCTGGTTCTGCTTTCCCCATTTAGAGCAGCTAATTGAAATTCCAGCCACCAAGCCAGGATCCTTTCTGAAGCAGAAGGACTCCTTGCAAAAACCAGCCTGTGTCCTGTGTGGAGAGTCCCCAAGCCCAGAAATACAGGAGGAACTATTCCAGAATAACCTGTCTTGTTTGGGTTGGGAGCACAGGCACTGGATTTCCAGGCAGGACTTGGCCCTGCAGATCTCAGGAGAAGGAGAAGGCAGCAGATTTGAAGCACGCCTTGAGTTCCACAGGATTCTCCAAGCACCTCACTCAGGGAGGAAAAGTGCTGAGGTCCTGTGCCCTCCTTTCCCCCTCTCCCTATAAAGCAGTTGCCACAAAATAGATCCCAAGTGCCAGGGGAGGTTTAGGTTGGATATTAGAAAGAAATTCTTTACAGAGAGAGTGATCAGGCATTGGGATGGCCTGCCCAGGGAGGTGGTGGAGTCACCGTCCCTGGAGGTTTGTAAGATGAGACTGGATGTGACATCAGTGCCATGGTCTGGTAACCACAGAGGTGTTGGGTCAAGGGTTGGACTGAATGATCTCAGAGGTCTCTTCCAAGCCAGCCAATTCTCCGATTCTATGCCATGGTATTCCTTCCCAGCCTTGCTTGCTGTTGAGGACACCATGGATGGCATTCCAAATAAGATCCCTCTCTAGTGCCCCTAAAGCATTTCATCCCTAAATGACCCAGCCACACTGCATCTATCCTACAACTGAAGGGTCTGAAAAATGAGGATATTCCCAGCACAGTGCCCGTGGTTCTCCTGGAAAGCCTTATCAGGGCTGGTAGCACAAAGCAGTGCCTGAATCTGCTCTGCCTGAGAAAGCTCCTACGGAGAGAGCAGGATGAAGGGGCTGTCAGCACCTCCCAGCAGCTCAGGAAGCACAGGCACTGGGAGCTTATTGTTCAGCTGAAATCCCCCCCTTGCCTCCCCTCTGGCTCGAGCTCCCAGATTTATAAAAAGCCGGGGTTGTTTTTAATTTTTCAGAACTTTTTAAAGCTTATCAGAGAGGGTTTGCTCCCTAATGCATTGTATCTGAAACCCAGACTCCCCCGTGCCTTGTTCTTGGGACTGCATTCAAGGAGTGCGGGGGATTTGGGATGGTGGGGTGGAATCCACTGGGGGGTTGGGATGGTGGGGTGGAATCCACTGGGGGGTTGGGATGGTGGGGTGGAATCCACTGGGGGCTTGGGATGGTGGGGTGGCATCCACTGGGGGTTTGGGATGGTGGGGTGGAATCCACTGGGGATTTGGGATGGTGGGGTGGAA
>JAWWMP010000068.1:659332-669502 GCA_035047865.1 Dendrocincla tyrannina | reverse complement strand
CCAGGCTCCCCAGGGCAGTGGGCACAGCCCCAAGGCTGCCAGAGCTGCAGGAGGGTTTGGATGATGCTCTGGGGCACGGGGGGTGACTCCTGGGGATGGTCCTGGGCAGGGCTGAGGGTTGGACTGGATGATCCTTGTGGGTCTCTCCTGTGATGAGCCAGCAGAGCCCCAAGGGGAAATGTCAGGGCAGTGACTCAGCAGTGACAGCCACTGCTCCAAAGCTGCCCTTCCCCATGCCAAAGGAACATCCTTGTGCCATCTGAGTCACATGGAGCACCTCTGGAGCATCCCAAGGCTGTGGAGCAGGTGCCAGCCCATTCCTTCCCTCCTCTGTGCCCATGGAAGTGTCTCCACTGGGGCTTCCCCAAACCAAACCAAACCAAACCAAACCAAACCAAACCAAACCAAACCAAACCACACCAAGGAAGAGCAGCAAACCCTGCTGGGCAGGAGCACTGGTGTTTCCTGCTGCCCTCCCCAGGGGCCTTTGAAAGGCTAAACAGCACCCTCGCTGCTTTGCACAGCTGCTTTCTATCCCTTCCTTTAGTTTAGGGAGTTGGTTCTTTTGGCATCCATTCAATCCACCAGCAAACGCTACAGATCCAAATCACCAAAACCAGAGAGAGGCAAAGGAGAAGTGTAGAGATTAGGGCTGAGGAGGCCCCACAAAAAGGGAAGGAATTCATTCCTAATAAATGCTTTGTGGGGTTTTCAAGAAACACTCAGCCTCGTTGGAGCCAGCGACAAACTCCTGGTACTCTCATTTGTCTAATGCTCTGTTTGCTTCCAAAAGAGAGAGCTGGGGGAACGTTCCATGGACCTCAGAGGGCAGCAAGCTCAGCTGCTAACAAGTGAATCTGAGCCTCTCATCTGCTGCCCAGCCCTTTTTATTAGGAGAAATGTGTTTAGTCGCTCTCCGTTACTTTCTACTGTCCCACAGTCCTTTTTTCCACGTTTCGTGCGTCCTGCTGGACTCTCAGTGTAGGTGTGTCCAAAGGGATTAGAGAGTGTGAAAGCAGGAGAGCCTGAGAGCAGGGCCACAAACATTGTGCCCTTTTGGATTCCACAAATACTTGGTGGTTGTTTGCTGAGGAAGAAAGAAGGAGCTCGCCAGGCCTGGGAGAAGAGGCAGTAAGAGCAGGCAAAGAAAATGAAAATTTGGTTTCTAGAATAAACATCACGAACTGTTGTTTCTTTTTGATGAAACATTTTTTAAAGCAAGTTTGTTGGGTGATTTTTTTTAGATCCCTATCAAGTCCTGGGGCCCACCAGTAGCCGTCTTGCCAACCCAGGTGAGTTCATCTTTATATTCCAGATCCATCCTCAAAGGGGGCAAATTTCCTGCTGAGCCCCCTCTTGAGGCACTGAGCTCAGTAATTGTGCCCTCACAAGGGCTCCTGCAAAAATCCCTACAGAAAAGTGAGGGAAGTGGTGCAACATCATTTTGTTGGGACAAAATCACCACCCTGGATGTTCCTACCCAAACCTAGCAGTCCCTAAAGAGAGTTTTATAGGGGATTTAAGTGCTGGTCTCTCAGATTTGCAGTACAGGTTAATCTTTCACTGTTTGCTGTGGATGCAACGAAGGAAGGCAAAAAACACCGCTGTATAATAACTGTCCCCAGCACATCATCTGCAGCAAATAATCCCTGAGTTTAGGGAGTAAGACCTGGAGTAAATCTTGCTTGAACCGACCAAACTTATACACATCTCAAAATGTTCTTAACCTGTATAACCACCCTGAGCAAAACCAGGGGACATCCACCCCAGGGAGGAAATAACCTCATGTAACTCCGGTCACCAACTGCAAAGCAAACTGGAGGTATCCAAAACAACGTCCCTGGCGAGCTGAGCTGTCCCCTGTTAACCAGCCAGTGACCAGCTCTGCAGCTCAGAGCACTCGGCAAGAGCCCTGTTTGGGAACAGCCCCAGCCCCTGAAGGCCAAAGGCGCCCATTATGAAATCTAATCTGACCTCAAACCCAGGAGCAGAACAAAGGGTTGCCTAACTTGTTTGCTGGGAACAGTTTATCCATGGCTCCTCCAGCCTTCCGAAGGGCCGGGGGAGCCGCTCCCAGCAAACATCGAGATAGCCCTTCTGTTTCCTGCCTTTGTCCGAGCCCGCGGGCAGGAAGCAGCGTGTCATTTCCTTTGCTCTCGCAGGGAGCGGGCAGATCCAGCTGTGGCAGTTCCTCCTGGAGCTGCTGTCGGACAGTGCCAACGCCAGCTGCATCACGTGGGAGGGCACCAACGGGGAGTTCAAGATGACGGACCCTGACGAGGTGGCGCGGCGCTGGGGCGAGCGCAAGAGCAAGCCCAACATGAACTACGACAAGCTGAGCCGGGCCCTGCGCTACTACTACGACAAGAACATTATGACCAAGGTGCACGGCAAGAGGTATGCCTACAAATTTGACTTTCACGGCATCGCCCAGGCCCTCCAGCCTCACCCCACCGAGTCCTCCATGTACAAGTACCCGTCGGATCTGTCCTACATGCCGTCTTACCATGCCCACCAGCAGAAGGTGAACTTTGTGCCCCCACACCCTTCCTCCATGCCTGTCACGTCATCCAGTTTCTTTGGAGCGGCCTCACCTTATTGGACCTCCCCTGCAGGAAGCATTTACCCAAACCCCAACGTGCCCCGCCACCCCAACGCCCACGTGACGCCTCACTTGGGCAGCTATTACTAAAGGCTTTGAGCTCCACGTGGCCTTCATGAGTCTGGGAGGACTTTTTCTTTACTTCTGGGATTTTTATGGTTTTTTAGGGGACCCTTAATGGATAATCGTGGCCTTTCCGGGGAAGAATTAAAACTGGATGTTGGTTATTCCTGGACCAAACTTTTTACTTTTGTAACTTTGCCTCTTGTGTCTTGAACTGAGAGGGATGAATGCTTCTGTGGGCCAGTACTCTGCATTTTCTTGGGGTTTGATGCTTGTGTCCTCTGTAGGAAGGGACAAGGAAGCTTGTTCACCCTCACCTGGAATGATTCCTAGAGAAATTTTTAAGGATTTGACAAGACATAGATCCACCAGTGGGTCGTAGGAAAAGATGACTACCTGGGGTTTCCTCTCACTGTGCAGCAATTTGACCATTAAGTGGAGGCCTTTGGGCTGCAGGGGACCACAACTGGAATCTTAGCTTTAAGGCAGATGAGGATTTTCACCCAACTGGAAATTAAATATATATATATATTCATATATATATATATATGTACATGTATATTTTAAGAAGCAAAGGGCATTGAAGGAACTTTTTCTCGAGTGTACAACTCCTTTAGGCTGTGTCTTAACTCCATAAAACATCAGCAACCGGGACAAAACGTGTCGTAGAGTCAAGCAGAGACATTGCTTGAAAGCAGCAGGAAGTCAAACGAGTGACAGCAGGTCCTGGGCTCGGGGGGAGCCCGAGGGGCCTCTCGATGTAGCGATTCGCGAACGCTGTGCGTTTGTCAGACCGTCGTCCAAAGGGTCAACAAATCAAGGCAAAATACTGTATAAATTATGCAGAGTTATTTTTCCCTATATCTCACAGTTTTAAAAGAAAGAGTAAATAAAACGAGTTGACCTCGGTCACAAATGCAGGTTTTTGTTTTTGTTTTTTACTGCCAGCTCGGTTTGGTTTTTGTTTATTTTTTAAATGTAATTTGTACATCTTTTCAATCTGTACATTTGGGCTGTAGCTTTGTAGTTTTTGCTAAAAAAAAAATAAAAAAATAAGACATGAGTAATGTATCTGATGGACTTAGCCTTGGTCCTGCAATTGGATCCATAATTGACCCCAAAGTCACCAGAAACCTTCCAGATTGCCCTGGGTTTGTCTAGAGTAGAGTATTTGCTCGTATTAATCTCTTGTAGTTGCCTGCAAATTAACTCCACTTCGCTCCCATGTTCTCCTTGAAGCTGATTGAAAACATGCACGACATTTGAAAGCAACTCTTTCAATATTTTGTGCTTGTTTTTCGCCGGAATCTTCAGCTTTGGGAAGATCTTAACCACTTCACAGCTAAAATTATCAAATACCTCTCTCTGATGATCTGATCCTGTCAGGGGTTTCCCTTGAGATCTGGAACATTCCCAAATTCTCAGCCGTCTCTGCTTTTGCACATGTTAATTTGACAACCCACAACTGGTTTGGTGCCACGAACAGAGGGTGAACCACAAACATTTGGGGTTTAGCACAGATGTCTGGAGGGGGTGAGATCCCCATGTAGAACCCATTAAATGACTTGTATTAACTGGCAACCAATTAACAGGATCACAACTATCTAATCTAGTCTAGACACAACCCCTGGGGCTCTGGTGGGGCAAGGTGTGGTCCTTGTGCATCCCGTTGCAGGAGGAGAGTGTGAACCCAGAACTCTGGAGGCTGCTCAGAACCTGAAACAGAAGCACTGATGCCATTATTTAACAAATGGGAAAAGAAGATCAAGCTAATCCCTTTAGGTCTTTAGTGCTTTCATGGGGTTTATAAGTAACATTTCTGCAATAATCGCAACATTGAAGTATTTGAAGAAATTACCCATGGAAATGGGGCTTTTGCTACTATATATATGCAATGTACTTTTTTTGGATATTAAAATATATATAATTTTGCAAGCTATCTTGGTGGTTTTTTTAAAAGAAATATGTATTAATGTTACAATGAAACGGTTGTATGAAGAAGATGATGTAAAAAAAAATGTGACAAAATAAATGGTGGTTTTCTTCTCTAAGGCATCACATTGTCCCACTCTCTCCCTCCCCTCTCATACCTGCAGATACAGCAGGAACTTGATATTAAATGTAGCTAAAAAGGAAAACAAAGCAGCTGCACAAAAGTGGCAATCAATCCTTATCATTATAAAGTGTATTTAGAGTATTATCTAGTTTTATATTGTTATAGCATTACTTATAGTATTTAGAGCATAAGTACTGACCACTTATTCCACAAAATTTGTGTCTGTGGAGCCAGTGTGGGTCAGATTTAATTCAGTTCTTGAAGTCAGACCCGATTTAGTCAGTGAGGTGCCTAAACCCAGGCTCCAGTTTTTGCCCATGGAGAGAGAGAGGGAAAGGGAAGAGCAGCCAAGGGAAGTGTTTGGCACGAGGATGTGACAGAGCCCCCATTCCCTCATCCCACGGATGGGATCCCAGTGCCAGGACATGTGCCCACCCCTGCCTGCTGGCTCCTGGCGTGCTCCAGGCTCCTCTGGAAGGTCTGTGTGCCACCACCCTGCTGCCAGCTCGTGGTTCCCACCTCTCCCCCAACCCCAGGGTCTGCTCCCAAGCATTCCTGACGTGGAGGCTGCACAAACAAGCCCTGCCAAGGAATCTTCTGCCTGTGGAGAAAGGTCAGGCCAGGCACTTCCTGCAGTCCTGAGAGATATCTGCATGTCCCTGCAGCTTTGATAAAGCCTCAGGAACCCAGGGCTGCACGAGCACAGCGTTTCCTTCCTCCACACAGCCCTTTGTTGCTGAGCCCCGGCACAATAACCTGATTAGCTCTGAAAAAGAGCGACTTAGAGCTGCTCCCCCTGTGCACTCGACCCTGCTGGCTCAGTTTAGTCCCAAGAGCGAGTGGTTTGGTGCTTATCTCTATTGTTTTTCACTTCAGCACTGTCGAGATTGGTTCTGGCCACTCAGCACCGGTGGAAATATCAAGTGTTTTATTTTAATTCTCGTGCCTGCCCTCCTGCCAGTAATAGGAAAATCAGGAGAGGACATTGCACAAAAACATCTCGAGGCAGAATCTGGAGGTTATCAGAGTGCAGAGATGTCCTTGATAGAGAAATTTGGCCAGTGGGAACCATGGTGGGAAAAAAAGGATGTTTGAAAACAAGCAACAATTTAAGGAGTACCTGTTTCTGGCTGCCCAGCATCTCAGCAGAACCCAGACTGGGATGGAAGGAGATCAGCAGCATCACAGCTCAAGTCCTCTCTGTCTCCTTCATCCTTCTCCTCAGGGTACTTTCTGCTATTAATCTTTGGTAGAATGTGCTAATATTTAGCTTTAGATAGTAACCTTTGCTAGTATTTGCTCATATTTAGCTTTAGAGAGATTTTGCCTCCCACTGCAGGCTGTATTCCCATGGAATAAAGAGATCATGGAGCAAAGAGGTCTCACACCACAGTGCCAGGCAACCTCACACCATCAGGGCACTTTTTTACAGCATTTACGTAACAGCTTGGTAGTTTTCATTCCTCGGGTAAAGAACAAGCTGCCACACACAGATTGGAACAGATCATTTGTACCCCCAAATCAGCCTGACTTTGCCAGGCTGGACGTTCCAGGGGTGGTAACTGGGGGATGTCCCCTCCCAGCCCACGTTCCTGGGGCACACTGAGCACGAACAAACAAGGAACTGGACAGCACTAATGCTGCTTTCTGCTTTTCCCAGAGGGACGAGGCAGATGGAATTCAAGCATTCCAGGCTTAAATCAAGAAGTTCACCAAACAGATGGTTGGGATCACATGGCTGAGAGCTGTGAGTCAACAGGGACAGCAGAAAATCTTCTCTGCATGAAGCTCAGGACTCCGACCTCCCCAGGAAAGGCAGGTCCCACTGCAGTCAGGGCTGCTTTAGCTGCTGATTCCCAGGGATCTGGCATTCCCCAGAGTTTCGGTTCTGCTCTCCAAGCACTGAATGGGGTCTACCTTAAACATGCCAAACTAGAATCAACCTGACATTCCACCTTCTATAAATGGATATTGGAGCTTGTACATCAAGTAGAGTCAGTGATGGCTTTACAGGCTCAGAGCTCCAGGTCCTTTAAGTGGGATCTTTGTGCTACTCCTCTCTATTTGAGGTGCACCTGCCTCAGTGTGTGCCAGAAAAGGGAGAACAAGAGGGTATTTCTACTGCTTAATTACAGCCAGCAGGTTTAGAACCTGCTTTTAATCGTATTTTGAGGAAGATCTGAGAGTCTGGAGGATGGAGCTCCTAATTTAAACACCTGTTAAGTGCTCTAAACTAGGAGGTGATAAATCCTTCGCAAGTCAAGCACCTGAAATCTGTCTGTTCTATTCTAATTCTTATTATATTCCATTTCTATTCTATCCTATTACAATTCTATTCTATTTCATTCCATTCCATTCTATTCCAAAGAACCCAACTTCTTTACACACAAGTGGCCTTCTGTTTTATATACCTGTTTTATATACCTAAAACCTCTATTTCAACACTGAATTTCCAAATAACTGCACATTTCCAATACTACCACAAGGGAGAGGGATTTCAGTGTGCTAAGACCTTCCCTTAGTAAAGACAAAGACCTATTTCTCATCCTAGTGCCCAACAAGTGCACTCCAGCCCTAATGAGACACTAATTATGGGGAAATGTGCCTTAACTTCTGCTGGTGCAAATATTTCCTGAGAAGCTGGACTTGCCCAGCATTATTTCATATCATCCCTGGCAGCAAGTGACTGTGGCTGGAGCTCTGCACTGAGAGCAGGGATGAACCAGCTGCTGTTCCCTCCTCTCTGTCACAGGGAAAGAGCCACCAGGCTGTCACTTCTGGGCTGAGGGAGCCAGCTCCACTTTATTATCCCATTACAATAATAGAGTTTTTACAGGCTGCTTTGCTGTGCTGATCCAGTATTTTTAATAACTTCTGTGAAATTAGTTTGTGATCTCAGCCTGACAAAGTAGGTTCTCCCACCTCAAACGGAGCGTTGCTGCATTTGGTGTTAATTAGAGCTGCAGTCGAGAGGCACATCAGGGGCTGGGGTTTATAAATTCACTTCAAAGGCCCTATTTGTATATTTTTGCACAATGCCCAGCATAACATAACATGACAAGTTTCATCTGTGAAAGCAGAACTCGTTGCAAATAAAGCTCAGACGTTTCTGTCGTATCAGAAAAGAACTGAGACCTCTGGTTAAGGCCACGTGAAGAGTGACAACAGGTAATTCAGTGGCTGTGCTGTGAGTTTTCATGGCCAGAGGTAGAAATGCCTGCACATAAAGCTCAGCTTCGTCTCTTCTATCAGAAGAGAATTAGAGATCCTTGGCAAAATTCGGCTCTTCTTCCTCCAAGCTGCAGTTGCTAAAGGAGGATGAACACCACCTTGGAGCACAGCGATTTCACCACAAGAGCCGCTTCTTCCCTTCCAGGAACTGCTGCAAACTTGTTATTTGCTTTGGCCTTTCCTGAACTTTCTGTCTCCTGGAGCTGTAAAGTCCCTGTTGGATCCCCTTCACCTTCCCTGCAGCTGCAAACCCCGTGCACGTGCCAGAGGAGTGTCCTCTGCTGCAGCCTGTGCTGGCGGGTCAGGGGATGGGATCTCCAGCCCTTGGGAGCACCAGGGTGGTTCTCCAGGTGTCTCCATGTGGTGGCTGGAGGGGGTTTTCTTGAGTGTTGGCAGAGGGTACCTGTAATAACAACACCACCCTTGGGTTGTCTGTCACCCTCAGGACCTATGTATAATGTATGTATTATATATATACACTTGTCCCACCTCTGGAAGTGTCCAAGGCCAGGTTGGACAGGGCTTGGAGCAACCTGGGCTGGTGGAAGGTGCCCCTGCCCATGGCAGGGGGTGGGATAAGATGAGCTCTAAGGTCCCTCCCAACCCAAACCATTCCATGCTGATTCCACAATCCACAGTGGTGTTTTTGGATCTCCTGGCACTGCAGCACTAAGGGAGGTGATCTGGGCTTCCTGAACCTTCTCAGGTGATATGATGGCTCCACAGGCACTGCCACAGTTCTGGTGACTCCTTCCTGGCAGTCACCTCTGTGCTGTCCCAGGAGCACCCCCAAAGTATGGGGGACTTCAGCTCTGCTGCAAAACTACCCCAGAGCGAGGATTCGGGGCCTGTGGTAGAACTGCAGAAAAGAATCAAGGCTGGAAAAGACCTCCAAGATGAGGAAATCCAACTACTGACCCAGCACCCTCCTGGTGTTGGTTTTTACCAGCTGGGGAAACTGAGGCACAGAGCTCGGAGCAGGGGCTGCTGTGAAGTCACAGAGCAGAGTCCCAGATAGACTATGGGGCTCTCCAGCTCCTGCCTTGCCTTTCCTACCCCAGCCCCTCCTCTGGCTCTGCTTTAGGTGCCTCTGCAGCCCCAGGTTTACAGCCCCCAGCCCGCCACTTCCACATCACCTCCGAGTCCGCTGCAGCGGGTTAAGTCTCCCAACACTTCTGTGGAGAGGCTAAACAGATCCAGCTTGCACAGCCCGTGCCAGAAACAAGTCACTCAATGCATTGAACTCCGTGTTATAAAACAAGGAGCAGTCCCAATAAATTCTTGCTTTGCCTTTCAAGGCTGCCGTGGTCGCGCTGTGGAATTCGGGCTGTGCGGAGCTCGGAGCGATCCGCTGGTGAGCGGTGCCATCCTGTGGCAGCAGCACAGAAAACAACTCCGGCATCGCTCCATCCCTCTGGCGGCATCCCTGATGGTCTCCTGCATCCCTGATGGTCCCCCTCATCCCTGATGGTCCCCAGCATCCCTGATGGTCCCCCTCACCCCTGATGGTCCCCTCATCCCTGATGGTCTCCTGCATCCCTGATGGTCCCCTCATCCCTGATGGTCTCCGCATCCCTGATGGTCTCCTGCATCCCTGATGGTCCCCTCACCCCTGATGGTCTCCTGCATCCCTGATGGTCTCCTGCATCCCTGATGGTCCCCAGCATCCCTGATGGTCCCCCTCATCCCTGATGGTCCCCCTCATCCCTGATGGTCCCCAGCATCCCTGATGGTCTCCTGCATCCCTGATGGTCTCCTGCATCCCTGATGGTCCCCCTCATCCCTGATGGTCTCCGCATCCCTGATGGTCTCCTGCATCCCTGATGGTCTCCTGCATCCCTGATGGTCCCCTGCATCCCTGATGGTCCCCTCACCCCTGATGGTCTCCTGCATCCCTGATGGTCCCCTCACCCCTGATGGTCTCCTGCATCCCTGATGGTCTCCGCATCCCTGATGGTCTCCTGCATCCCTGATGGTCTCCTGCATCCCAACCTGCCCCCATGCTGGGCTGTCACAGTGGAGAAACACAGGGATTTTGTACCAGCAATGCTGGCCTGGGATGTGCTCACCCTGGAATCTCAGAATCCCAAAATATGCTGAGCTGGAAGGACCCACAAGGCCCATCCAGTCCAACCCTCAGGCCTGCACAGCCCCATCCCCAAGAGTCACCCCCTGTGCCCCAGAGCATCATCCAAACCCTCCTGCAGCTCTGGCAGCC
>JAWWMP010000068.1:646441-658796 GCA_035047865.1 Dendrocincla tyrannina | reverse complement strand
AGCTCCAGCCCTTCCCTGGGTGCTGTCCCTGTCCCCACAGAGCAGAGATCAGTGCCTGCCCCTCCTCTGCCCCTCCCGAGAATGCTTTCTGTGTTTAAATTTGACATCAGCATATAAAGGGAGCCACAAAGAGAGATTGTCTCATCTCCAGTCTCCCCTTGCTTGGCCACCCCCTGTGAGCTGGGAGAATTTATGCCTGTCTTGCACAGCAGTGAGTTTGTTCAAGTGGAAATGTCCCCAGGCAGATGCTCCCACCACAGGAACGTCAGCTTGGCCTCAGGAAGTATTTTAGATGTGTCTTCAAGCAGCCTTGGAGAGAGCTTTAGCCTTCCCCACTCCTTCCAGTGATGGTGTCACAGGGTTTAGGGCCAGTGACGGTGCTGTCAGAGGTTCCCCAGGCTGCAGCAAGCACAGGTGCACCAGAGGATGTAGGAACTTGCTCAGCTTCCCTCCCTGCTCACGTTCCTGGGGCTGTGCTGGGGTTTCTCCCCGCTCGTGTGGGGAACAGGAACTGATGGTGGTTTGAGGGTTGAGGGGGATAAAACGAAGGGGAAATAGAGGCTGTTCCCAGTGGAATTCTCCTGAGTGCAGCCACAGGAGAAGGAAGGGGATGTGACACCTCAGCTGCTCTCACTTGTGTCAGGGCTTTGCTTCCTGTCCCTTGTTTGTGGGTGAACAGCAGAGTTTCCAAGGAATTGGGGACAGGCCGGAGTTATCCAGGCAGTCTCTGGGGCTCCTTTAGCAGGGATCAGCCCCATTGCAGCAGTGCAAGTCAGGATTGTTGTTTTTTAAAAATGATTATTATTATTATCACTACTATTATTCCTGTTGCTGTTATTGTAATGATTATTTAGGGGTCTCTCTTCCCCAGTTACTACCCAAGGGTGTGTGGAGACAGGACCCAGCACGTCACTTTACTAAAAGCAGTTACTTTAATTCATGGCCCTTTCTCCAGCAGTCAGCAGGATGCCTTATTCATTTGCCAGCAGGAGGATAAATCTATTTCAAAATGATTGAAATATTATGCACAGCTTGAATGACTGTTTAAAATAAATACAGTAGAAGCAACATGTTGTTTGTGAAATGAGAAGATAAATTAAGTTTAGTGCAGACATGTTATTCCCAAGCCTGGCTCTCACAGCAAAACCCTTAATCCAGCAGCACGTACATGGAGTGATTCCCTCTCCTGGAGAGGCAGGACTTTCCCTCCAGACCTTGCTGGCTTTGGACCAGGCTGTTGCCTCCACAGCATCTTGGGGCTGGTCCTGGGCTCTGTGATCCCTGTGAGTCCTTTCCAGCTTGGAATACCCTGTGATTCCGTGCTCCACTTTGTGGAAGGACTAACGGCAGGCTGTGGAGTGGTTGGACAGACAGACAGACAGACAGAGGAGAACCTAAGGCTGGAGCAGAGCTGTAAGAGGGAAACCCTGTCACGGGTGAAGAAACCAGCTTTGCTTTCCAGTATCAGCTCTGTGGTTCCCTCCAGCCACTTCTGCTCAGCGAGATTAAATTTATTTTCATCCTCTTAACTGAACTTTCTTTTAATGGCACCGGGGGTGACAGCCCCCAAAATAGACTCCCCAGGGAGCCTGTCCTGCGTGGCCCCATGTGCCGTGGGGCTCCGGATAACCCCTCTGCCCGGCTGGAGCCTTTATCTCTGCCCCGACAAACAGCTCTCCCTGGACAGAAAGAGGAAATTCCACTCATGGTTGGGCTCTGCTGCAGCTCTATCTCCTGCCAGGGCTTCCTGAGGTGACAATCAGCGGGAGGCTCAGGGAGGAGGGAATGGGTCCAACATTCCCAGTAAGTCCCAGTATGAGCCTGCTCTAAGTAAGCCTGCCCGCTCAGCCACGGCCCTGTCAGCTTTGGATGCATCATCCCCCTTGTATCTCCTGATCTCAGCCCCTGCAGAAACACCAGAACACACCAAAGAACACCCCCCCCCCTTCCCTTGCTGCTCCCGAGGCAGGTGGGACTGTCAGGACAGCTAACAACAGGTATCCATCCTTACAGGGTCAGCAAGCAGCTCCTCTTCGAGCTGTGGTAGCGTTTAGTGCTTCTAGAAATGGAAAAACATCTCCTCATGCCTGTGCTGGGGGGACAGGGCAATGGGTTCAACAGCTGGGGCATGAAGAACACCAAGGGTTAGGATTTTGAGATGGTTTTCCAAGGGCACTGCCTGTAAGTGTGGGGTTTAGGGGCCCTCTGAGCTTTGGGGGGGGCACAGCAGCTCCTGGACAGGCACTGGATGCTGTTTGATTTGGTTTTCCCACTAGCACTAACATCCCAAACCAGCTTTATTTAAAGTAGGATTCTTCCCTGCCTCCTCATTGCATGGCTGGGTTTGACCCTTAAAATGGATTTCCCTTTGTCTTGCTGGTTTTGTACAGTGAAGACACTTCTTTTAAGGGCCTCTTGGTGCACCTTGAGGTGAGAGGTGCAGCTTGTAAGCCCAGAGTTCTGCCAGTGCTGCTTTCTGGGGAAATCACACGCAGGGAACTGCCCAGGAAGCCCAGGAAGGAACTGCAGCAGCAGCTCTGCAAGGACTGAGCAGCACAGCAGCTCCTGCTCCAGACAAGCCTGGCGTTCTCGAGGCATCATTTCACCTCCCTGCTCCCCCCTGAATTCTGTGCACGGCCACTGATCACTCACTGTGGCTTGGGGGGATAAAAACTCTCCTTCAGGTGGATAATCTGCAGGGTACTGAGGCTGGAGGGGCTCCGATGCCGTGGGGATTGGGACTCTGAAAATATAGTTACAGTAGGCACTGTTAGTTTGTAAGGTTGTAAAACTAGAGCAGTTTGGGCAATATGTGTGCATGTCCCACGAGGACTCGGCTCAGGGGTCAGTATTCCATGGCTGTGCCCCTGCTGAGGTGTGATGAGGACAGCACTTGGTGTGCTGACCTTTCTGGAGGTCAAGAAGGAGGAGAGGAAAGATTGAGGCAGTTGAGAATTGGCTTTGAAAGTGCTTTAGTGACATAATTGTTCACAACATTGCTCTTTGTACAACGTCAGTGTTTATGTCCCGTGTTACAGATGGCAAAGCTGAGCTACATGAAGTGATTTGTTCTGACCCAACAAAGGAGTCGATGCTACACTGGGACTGACACCTGGACATTCCTGGTTCCCAGAGTTTCCTTTCCACACTCACACTGTGCATTTGCAGCAGAACTTTCTCTTGGCATCATTTGACCTGCCTTTTTGAAAACCACTCAGTCCAGCAGCTTTTAAACAATATTTCCATTTTACCACAGCATTGAAAAGAGAGGAGCTGACTTGCATCCCTGGGAAGAGCTCCCAAAAAACCTGTCCTTGCTCTGCCACTTGAACTCTCAGCAGCAGAACTAGCTGGGAGGGGAAAAAAAAACCACCAAAAAACAGGTTGTAAGAGAGTAGAAATTCACCAAAAATTATTGAAGCTTCTTGTTGCATTTGAAACTTAAATATATCAACAATTATACTCAGAAAATATTCCCCACTGCTCAGCTCCACCGAGCAGGACCTGTTTCCTGGAGGGATGCATGTTCTGCTGTGGTGAGATGGATGCTTTGGGACTAAACCTGAACTTGGTAGGAGGCTCCTGGGCCATGGTTTTGTCTGGGCAAGACCTCGGTGCTTCAAAGGCAAAGCTAATCTGGGTTTGTGTTGGGGATGATTTTGAAGGACACATTGAGGGCTGGGAATTTCCTCTCTGCCAGGAGGGAAACGCTCCATGCGTCCTCCATCTCCCCACCTTGCTGGGCTGTTCCTCGGATGATTCCTTGATCCACAACTCCCAGGGAAGTGAAGGCACCTGAGGGGTGGGACAGCTGGGGATAAGCTGCAGAATCCCTCTCTTCCCATTGTGGGTCTCTGCTTCTTGGGGTTTTTCAGTTTGCATTTCCACTTGGCTGGTTTTTCCCTGAAAGGAATCAAAGGCTTTCACAGCAGACAAGTCCTGGTTTGGAGTTCCAGAAGCAGCAGCATGGCCTGAGCTTTGTCTTTCCTGGTTTCCTAAGCAAATGCCATCCCTTAATGCTCCGGCCCTGGAGCTGTACCAGCCTCAAAGTCAGAATTGTTTCAGAACCTTCAGAAGTGCTCAAGTGTTCCCCAGCCCGAGAGTCTGACTTTGGCAACCAGAAATAGGCATTTTTTTGAGGTTTTGCCTCTTAAGTCTTTCAGGCTTCCTTAGCTTTGCCTTCTGTCTCCCCTTCTCATGGCCTCCTTCCAGCAGCTGTGTATCTTTAACGTGTCCTAAAGTGTCCTTCCATCTTTTCAGGCTTTTCAACACCCTTTCGTGCCTCTGGGAATGCCGGTGAGTTGGACATTCCAACATAGCAGCTTCATAAAATGTCCCCTTAGATATAAAAATAGAAAATCTATGAAATTGTGTCATTAAATAGAGTTCTGGAGATCACTGATATCCTGCTCCTCTGTGATTTGAGGTGTTTGAGAAAATAGATGATGGTTTGGAGTAAAAACCAACCTGTGCTTCTCTTTTGCTTGACTAAGTTATTAATCCTCTGGAGGTTGAATTCTTTCTGAGGGCAGGCACAGTCCCATGAGCATCTGAGCTACATCTTTGTGTCACTGGTCTCACTGACCTCTGACAGGACAAACCCAGGGTTGTCATAACCTTTCTTCTCTTTGGCTTTGGCTTCTTTCTCGTTGTAGAGGCAGAAGGCACAGTGGGGCGTCTCCACGGCCACTGTCTTGCTGAAGTTCTGGAAGTCAACTCTGTATTTCCCTTCTTTGGTCTTGGACACGATGGGAGCGAAGCGGTAGCCCCAGAGCACCTCCTCTGGGATGTAGGACGTCCTCACCTGGCAGGTAGCACTGGTGGCTTCCACAGTGCCATCTAAGAACACCACCAGCTCAAAATCCTGCTGCAGGATGGTCTCTGCTGCCATGTGGAAGAAGGGGCTGTTCTTATCGATGATGTGATAAATGGTTAGCGGGGAGATGAAGAAGAGGTTCTCGTTGCCAGCATCAACCACAAACTCTATGTTGACCTGGTCCAAAATGATTGTCTCTCCCTCTGGGGTGATGGTGGTCTTGAGGAGCTTCCCGTAGATGTGGCTCCCGATCAGGAGGCTCTTCCTGAGGTTTGCCACCCGAATGAGGAGGCAGAGCTTCCCCCCACGCTTGCTGATGACGGCGTTCTTGCTGAAGGTGATGGTCTTGGCCCTGTTTTTGGACCTGGAGATCTTGGCCAAGATGGCCCCGCACATGAACGAGTTGATGACCACCCCCAGGATGGACTGGAAGATGAGCAGGAAGATGGCAGTGGCACACTGCTCTGTGACACACCTGAAGCCGTAGCCGATGGTCACCTGGGTCTCCAGGGAGAACAGGAAGGCTGAGGTGAGGCCGTTGATGTTCTCCACACAAGGCGTGTGATTTCTGGAGGGGTTGAACTCGGGCAGGTCTTTATGAATGTAAGCCACGACGTACCAGAGGAGCCCGAAGAGAAACCAGCTGCCCAAGAAGGCTGAAATGAAGATAGCCATTTTGTATCTCCACCTGAGGTCCAGGATGGTGGTCCATATGTCAACCAAAAAGACAAACCTGGACTGTTCCACATTGCCAAACTCTATGTTACACCTGCCATCCTTGGAGACCAGCCTGGCCCTGCGCCGGCTGCGCTCGCGGATGTGGCTGCTGAAGCGTTGCCGGAGGTAGCTGAACATCCCCTCGTGCTGATGCTGTTCTGGAGAGCAAGGAACAACAAACACGCAGGTTTAATTCAGCTTTAATTAATCCTGACAAAGTCTCGAGGCGCTCGTTTAGGAAAAGAGTGATATCATTTGCATATTTTCCCCCAGTTGGCGGAGAAAGTTCCAGTAAGTACAGGGGGAAAAGAACAGTTCCTTGCCTAAGGAGCATTCCAGCAAAAAATACTCCTTTTGGCTTGCTCAGGAACCTTGGAGTCAGTCAGGTGGTAACATTGGCCTCTGCTTAGCTGAGCAGTGGAAGCAGAGACAAGAGGCAACCTCGCTGTGGGGAAAGGTGATTTCAGCCTAAATGCAGGGAGAAGGCAACGGTGAGACATGGAAACAAATTCCTTCTCAGGGCTGCTGATACAAGGACATTAAATAATAGAATTTACTTCTGGCTTTACAACATGTCATTGATTTGTGCTTAGACTCTGAATTATCACTGATAATTCAATCTTTGCTGCTCATTATTCTATCTGAAGGTCCTTCACTCTTTCTGCCTTTTAGGAGATGAATCATGGTGTGTGTGTGTGTCCCCCTTGGCGTGAGAGACCCTGGGTGTGACCTGGGGAGCACATTCAGGAAGAATCAAGGGTAGATGCAACAGGTATAACGAAGCCACACAGTTATAGACAGGGTTTGAAGGAGTGGAAATTCAAACTCTGGAATCACAAAAGCACCTCAAACAGGATTTTTAGGTGAGAATAAAAGGAAAAATTAAACTACAGCAGAGGGAAAATTTGGGGGTTTACCCACCACGAAGGATCAGCTACAAACCAGCTGAAATAAGTGAAGAATTTGAGGGGAAATATTCCCCCTGCTGCCTCCCACAAAGGATGTGCTGAGCCTGCTGGGTCCCCAAGGAGCACAATCCCCAGCCACACGGAGGTGAAGGTTTTGGGGTCCTGCAGCTGCTGTGGGGGATGTTTTCTTTAGAAGGACCTGGGTTTGATGGGCTGGGAAATGCTGAGAGCATTGCAAGTGTTTGTTGTTGTGACTTTACAGCTGCACTACCCTTCCCATTAAAAAGGGACTGCAAAACAACCCTTAGGAATGATTTTTTTAGAGCAACCTAGAGATGCTTCTCCACTTATCTCAAACCTTGCCTCGTATCCCATGCCACCCAGGCTTCCTTTCTGGTTAGAGCAAAATGCCTGGGCTCAGGTTGTTCTCAAATAGACTGCACAAATTGTGCTGAATTTCATGTGCTTAAATACCTGTGGCAAGATTTGTTTAGCTCCCCTGAGCTCTAATTTCCTGTATCCAAGGCGGGGATGATCCAGAGCCATCCATCAGACACTGATGTGAGTTCAGTGTGAAATCTGTGTCATTTCACTTCAGCCACTTCAACATGAGACAGCTGCCTGTGCCAGCTGGGTGTGTGACCCCCAAGTGACAGGAAAGGACCCTGTGTCCCCTCCCCACCACGAGGGTTTCCTGAAGTTCTGAATTTGGCAATGCCCCTTTACTCTGCAGGCAGCTTTTAGTTGGCTAGACCAGAAACCCTCCCATTAGACAGTCACAAGGACCTTCAGATATGATAATGGGTAGCAAAGATTAAATTATCAGTGATGGAGTCTAAGCACAAATCAATGACATGTTGTAAAGCCAGAAGTAAATTCTATTATTTAATGTCCTTGAATCAGCAGCCCTGAGAAGGAATTTGTTTCCATGTCTCACCGTTGCCTTCTCCCTGCATTCAGACTGAAATCACCTTTCCCCTAATAAAATTAAGATGAAAAAAAATTGAAGGTCACTTTGTAATGTTCCTTTTCCCCGTTTGAAACTTTGCTGTTGGATTTATTGGTTGCAAATGTAGCTGGCAAAGGTTAAACTTTAAGCACGTACTTGAGGGAAGGGGAATAGGTCACACTTCCTAAACAATCCTCCAGTCTTATTTTCCTCACTCACTTTTAAGCTGATCGTGTTAATGCATAGTTTGAGCAAAAATTAAATATTCCTCTGCAAGTCACTATCCAAGACACTTTCCAGCCTTTACTTTCTAACAGTTTTATAACTGTTTAAAACATCCAGCTGGTTTGGGTGTTAATTTTATAACAATAATGTGAAAATTGGCTTTACCAGACTAGCATGTGAAAATTCGGGATGCATCACCCTGTCCATCATAAACTGCACACGGATTCCTTTGGGCTCCTAATCCCAGGGAATAGATGTGAAGGGGAGAGACCTGCAGGAATTCTGGTTTCTGATCTCCCCTGAGGGTCATGATAAATTGCTGCCATGGTTCTGGGAGGTCTGATTTAGGCTTCAATGGAAACCTTTGAGAATTTGGCCAGATAATAATCACGGGAGAGCTGGGAACAAGCCTGGAACCTTGAAAATAGGTCCCGACTCTCCCCATCCTTCTCCTGCCTCTTGAAATCTTGCCCACCCTCCTCAGGGGCTGTTTTACAAGCCCTGCTGAAGCCCCCCTGGAGCAGATCAAAGAGGCAGAAGAATTACACCTTTCTCCAGGCAGGGTGACAAAGGAATTCTCCTTTCAACAAATCTCTGGCTCCCACACACAGCTGAAATGTGTTGATTTGCTCCAGCAGGAGCAAAATTCCCTCCTGGATAAGCATGCTGTGAGTATATCACTGACTGTCTGGAGGAGATTATATAAAGCAAGTTATATAATACAGCAATTAAAGCCCTTTTAATTTAAATCAGCAAAGGTAGCCTGGCTACACCTTAGCTAATCTTTACCAGGATATGTTTCCTGTGGGGTCCAAACCATGCCAGTGTTTCTGTGTGTCTGGGGTGTGGAATTCCACGCTGCAGGAGCCAGGCACAGGGTGCTGTCCCCGGGCACTGAGGGTTTGCAGGGGCTGCAGTGCCCTGGGCTGGAACAGAGGGGCCTTTGCCAATAAAGCTCCTCAATGAATAAACATGACTCGTCAAGGTTAGCTGGGAAAAACAGGAGTTTCCACTTCCCTGTGACCACTGGAATAAGCAGAAGCTTGCAGATCTCCATTCTCCACTTTCCAACTGCTCTCTCAGTCCCTCCACCCGGAATATTTGGTAGATGGCTGAAATTCCGTTGTTTCCAGGTGTATTCCTGATTTTCCCCTGTGAGGAGGTAATGCCAATCCTTGCAGTTCTTGGCAGCTCTGTCCCAGCTGGAGCTCCTCTGCTCCCTCACAAACGTAATTGAGTTCTTCTCTTTGCTCTGCCTCGCTTTCAACTGGTTTGTTTTGAAAAATTTGGGATAACGACCAGGAGCTTTAATTGCTCTGTGGGTGAGTTTTTCACAGGGCTGTGTGTGGAGCACATTAATCCAGAGAAAGGGCTTTAATCTCAGCCACGTGCAGCCCTTGAGGAGATCAGAGAGAGAGGGAAGGGAAGGTGGTTGATGTTGGATGGGGGCCTGACAAGAACCAAGTTTCTTTGCCTCTGTTTCCCTGCAGCTCTGCTATCTGAGGCAAAGGATGCATGAGCAGAGCACAAATGGAAAGCAGCTCGGAACCCAGAGCCTTTGTTAGCAACACATCTTTGTTAGGGATTCACATGAACTTCTAAGCGGCTTAGGAGGAAGAAAGGGGATGCAGAGTTAAAGGATTAATTTTTTCCCCAGTTCTGTTCAGTTCCTTACAAACCTCAGATCTTCTTTCAGCCCTTTCTGTGTTTTTCTCTTTGTTGAACTTTCTCTGAACAAAGTATGTAAAATATCCAGTTCCTAATACCTTATAAAATCCTTTTTTATTAGAAAAGCAAACTCTAACACTTAGTCTCGTGGGGTATTATCTGCTGGGTGCTTTAATATGGAGCCCTTTGGAGAGTGTGGCTCCCTTGCCCTTCACTGGGTGCCCTGGGCAGAGCAGGGATGGGCATGTTGGGATGGGATGGAGGGCAGGAATGGGCATGTTGGGATGGGATGGAGAGCAGGGATGGGCGTGTTGGGATGGAATGGAGAGCAGAGATGGGCGTGTTGGGATGGGATGGAGGGCAGGGATGGGCATGTTGGGATGGGATGGAGGGAAGTAATGAGCCTCTTGGGATGAATGCCAGTTGCAGGTTCTGTCTTGCTGCTTGTATCTAAATGAGAATGAGGGGCTGTCAGAGAGAGCTGACCCCCTACTGAACCAGCTGTGAGTGGAGCCAAATCCACAGTCACTAGAGCAGCCAGTTAGGCCCAGGGATGTCTGAAAAGACCCTGATCTGCTCCATCCCCTGTGCACCTTCCCAAGGGACATGTCAGCACCGGGACCAGACCTGCAGGGACCAGACCTGCAGGGACCAGGAGCTGACACAGCCAAGTTGGGTTCCTGGCCCTGGCAATGCCACCATGAAGGATTTCTCCCTGGCACCTGAGGCTGTGCCTCCCAAGGGCGGCCTGAGATGCCATTCCATGTGGGAAATGTGATCCTTCCATCCGGCTCAGTGCTGATCTGGAGCCTTGTCACAGCTCCAGCCCAGAGCCTGCCTTCTGCCAGCCTAAAGTCCAAGTGGAATTTCAAGTGGCTACACCGAAGGATTTATGCCCTGCTTGAATTCTGCTGGACAGAATTACTGGGAGATGCCAGAGCTGCCCTTTTCCCTCAGTGCTGGCTGGGGCACCAGCTCAGAATATCCCTGGAATATCTGTGGAACAGATGTCTTCCATCTCCGAGCTGTGCAGGCACACAGCTCTGTGTGAGCACCTGGCAAAGTCCTCTGAAATGCCAAACTTTCCTCTTTAGGTGGTTTCATCCTTCTGCCTTTCAAACTGGAGGAACCAGGACTGTCCCAGCCCTCTCCAGCAGTGATACAACAAGGACAGGCACTATCCCCTTCCCTCCTTCCTTCCCTCCCTCATGTCCTGGTTTATAGGGGAGGGAAACATGTAAGCTCTGACCTATATGGGATGTATGGACTCTCCAGGAGCGGTTGGGTGGCTGCAGTTTCCCTCACAAAGCTGGCTGAAATAATTCACTCATGGCAACACAGGCACATGAACAAACGAAAGCACAGGCACTGCAGCACTGGAGACTCCAGAAAATCTTGTTTTCTGAAAGCTTAGGAGTGCTTGGGGTCCTCAAAGGTTAAAATACTTACTTCAGATGTATAAATAAAGGATTTACAGCTATAAAGACATTACTGTCATTGTTAGCAATTAATAATACTGTAATTAGTGCTGCACAGAAATTAATCCATGGCTGCATGTCCTGGGGGAGAGACTAAAGGCTTCAGCTGCCTGGGGAGCAAAGGGTATCTCTGACACAAACCCACTGCTGGGCTTTTGGTGGCAGCACAGAAATGACGTTTCCCTGTCCCTCCCTGGCCACCCCTCGCCAGAAACGTGGCCTTGTAGAACAGCTCTGGCTACACAGACTCATCTCCCAGCCCTTTTCAGCAGCACTCACTTCACAGGCCCCAAGGACAAAGCCATTAGTTGCTATTTTTGCAGTGCTGAGCTGATTCCATGGCAGGGCTGTGTCTCCCCCAGCACCTTCTGCTGTGGCAGAGAATCCAGGGTGCAGCAGGAGCTCTGCAGCCAAGCTGGTTTGCTGCCCCTGGAGACAGGCAACTGGGAGCTGAGCTGTCTTTACAGCAGCATTGCTCAACAGAACCATCTCTATTTTAGGTTTTCACTGAAAATATTAAATTTTCAGTAGGAAATGGCTCTCTGGGAGAAATTATTTTTCAAGGAAATTGTATCTTTGGAGATTTTTTTCCTTTGGTCAAAAAACCCCCAAACAAAATAATCCTCATTGCAGTGGGCTTGTGTGTGATGTGTCATTGTGGCTGCAAGAGAAAAAATGGGGATTTAACTCACCAAGAGTGTTATGCTACTTTTGTATTCTGCTTTAAGAGAATTGATTTGGATGGGCTCGATTCTTGAAAATAAAACTTGTTGCTTTTAGTCGGAATTTTTTCAATGGACAAAGGCAGGTTTTGTCTAGTTCCTTCTCCTCCCTGTTGCCAGACAAAGGCACTGCACTCCAACTGGGTGAGCAAGGCAGATGGAATCAGCTCCACCTGTAAAAGTGGGAGCAGAACCCCCCTGTACCCAAAGAACTCCCATCACTGAGCCCAGGCTGGAAGGCAAAGCTGCACAAACACCCCCCTAAAAGCCACAGGGAAAAGGGGCAGAGTCATGTGAGCCAATCTGCACATTCCCTCCTTTTGCTGAAGTCTTTAAGGGGTTCAATCATTAACTCAGCATTTTGTTCCCCCAGGCTGGCAGTGTCAAGTCTCAGCCACCAGCACGGTGTGGCCAGAGGGTTTGTGCTGCTTTTGGGGTCAGTGACACAGCAAGAGACACTTCACCGAGGTAAAACCACCTGCCTGGCCCTGCTTTGTCAAGCAGTGACAGCATCACCTTGTCATAGAGGAGCTTCTGGGCACCCTTTCTTTCCAAAGTGCTGGAAAATTTAAACTGATGGTACCTTTTGTGCCACCCCAGAATGGAGCCAGCCCTGGGAGGGGGAGATGGGGCTGACAGAAAACACCACTGTGGGAACCTGAGGGAGATGAGGGAGAGGCCAATAACACTGCAGGAGAAGAGTTTGGGAACCTGAGGGAGATGAGGGAGAGGCCAATAACACTGCAGGAGAAGAGTTTGGGAACCTGAGGGAGACGAGGGAGAGGCCAATAACAGTGCAGGAGAAGAGTTTGGGAACCTGAGGGAGATGAGGGAGAGGCCAATAACACTGCAGGAGAAGAGTTTGGGAACCT
>JAWWMP010000068.1:635889-646341 GCA_035047865.1 Dendrocincla tyrannina | reverse complement strand
GAGGGAGACGAGGGAGAGGCCAATAACACTGCAGCAGAAGAGTTCCTTTAGTGTTCAGGATGAGCTCCAGAAAGATGCCTGGTGTGATTTCACCCTGTGGGACCCTTCCCCTGCTGAAAGAGCCAGGGAAAAGCCTAGGCAGGAATAGTTTCCTGGACTGTGAAGAGCACTGTCCTCTCCTTCAGTCAGGCTCTAATTTCAGCAGCCCAGTCTGTGGTGGTCACCAAGGTCACTTTGGTTTCCAAACGGGCAGAGCTGGGCTGGTTTGTTGCCAATAACCCAACCCAAGCAGCACAGACACACCGGTCTGCATAAGCCAGGCTCAAAGCCTGCTTTGCCAGGTTTCCACAGGGAATGCCAAGGCCTGGGCTCTTCCCAGGCAGCAGGATTGGGAGAGGAAAGGCTCGGAGAGGAACCGTATGAGCTGCACTCTGGGGTGGGCGAGGCTGTGAAGAGGAGACAGAAGATGAATCTGGAAAGAGGCAGTTGCTGAGCTCTGGCCCTGGCTCTGCGGTCTCACACTGTTTCCACTGCTTTCTAACTCACACTGCCTGTCTGCAAAGGAAATAAGAATAATTTCACTACCTTACATGCAACTGTGGGGCTATTTTAAGGTTGAGAATGGGGTTTCAGGGTGCAGAGAGTTCTTTTATTACAACTTCTGGGCTGTTAGAGCGGCTTGTTGCTTTGGTAGTAACTACCATGATCCCTCACACAGCTGTCACTTCCACTTCTTTGAGATCTTTCAGGAGCAATGGTGGGCTATAAATAGAAATTATGGCTATTTTTTCCCTACAGAAAGGCAGCTCTTTCATACTTTATCACTTTCTTCATGTCAACAAAGAACAAAGTGGGAAGGCTTTCTCTCAAGATGAAAGTGTGTGTACGTGTGTGGCTCTTCCCTTGGATCATTCCTGGCACTGAACTGTGCGTAAGGAAGTTTTCCATCTCTGCCTGGCTCACTTGCCAGGGATTAAAGGCTGCACTGAAGCCTAAATTCTGTGCTGCTTCTCATTACTTAGCACCTCTCATGCCCTTCCTTCACTAACAGTATTCTCAGAGCAAACCCCACATGTATATAGTTTATACAAGTCTTTTCTCCTCTTAGTCCTTTTGCTATTTCTGTCTGTTCCTGGCTCTGCTGTTGTTTGGATTTGGCTTTGTTTTCCACTTGACTTGTCCCTGTTGCTTGAATTTCTGTACTGAGGGTCACAGTTTCTCTTAGGCAGGGATATTAACACGTGTTAAGTTCCCCTGAACATGTCCTGCCTCTCATTCAGAAGATTTCCAGCAGATGTGTTGAAAGGAATATCGTTCCAGACTTGCTCTTGGACTTCAGGTTTTGAACTTGTTTCTTCCCTCAGAAGCATCAAAAACCCCCCTTTGGCTGTAATGAAAGTCAGGGGGGCTGCAGTGGGGTGGATGTAACCTCTTAATCCTCCCTGAACATCTCCAAAACCTGTGGTGACCCCAGCGAATTGCTCCAAAGGGAAAGGATTCGTTGCATCCCTAATGTTTCCTTGTCCCTTTTTGGATGGCACAGGCTCTCTGCTGAATTCCTGTGGGAATTTTTGGTATGAATTCCTTCCTGAATCTGCCCACCTGCCACGCTGAGCTGACACTGAAGCTCTTCCCTGCTCCTCTCTCCTCTCCCTGCACGCCTGTCAAGCAGGAGCAGCTCCACAGTTTGGCTCATGTCGTGCATTTCATCAGTCCAGGCTCAACAAGAAGAGTATCAGACACCAATAGTTTGGGAGATTCCCTTCCCTCCCAAGTGCTGCAGCCTCTGACTGCCAGGTTTGCTCCTGCTGCTCCATGGAATGGGATAACAACCATCATTCCAGAGCCTGTGCAGGGAGGAGCAGCTCAGTCTGCAGCCCCTGCCACGGCTTTTAGAGGTCCCCAGACATGGGAAAAGGAAAAAAGCTGATTGCAGAAGTTTCCAGCTGAAGTCAGAGCTATTAAGGGCATTTGGTGCCCTTTCCTACAAGCTCTGATGAAGCAAATTTTGTCCAAGTGATTCAGAGCCTGTTTGTGCCCAGCAGATAGGGTAAAATGTTCCTGGGATTTATTACAATTTAATGCCATGAAAGCTGAACAAATTTCAGGAACACATTTTGAGGATCAAATCTCAGTAGGCAGCTATTTGCCTAATGTCCTACTTTTTTCCCCCCACATCTCCTGCAGGAAGAAAATAGCTTATACTTACCCAGGAACCTGATTATTCCCTGAATGACTAGAACTCAAAATTGCCCCTTTTAAGGCTGTTTTCTGCTCCCTTTGAAGGTGCTGGGGGAACACAAGCTGAAGACCTAAAGCCAGGAATACTCTGCTTTCCCTGGGATATACAGTATTTCACCAGCAGAGCCTTTTCTATTCCAATCCTTCGGTTCCTTCTGCTCTCCTAATTATTTATATGAGTGTAATTGCCTTGCAAGCCATTCTTGGCTTGCAGTGTGCATTGAGTGAATTATTGACCCGTCACATGGGTCATTGATGTGAAGAGACGTCGGAACAAACTGGGTGCAAAGCAGCTCCTTTGCATTCCTAATGGCAAATGGGAGCCATTAATAACTTTGCTGCTCGCTGCTCTCAGAGCCTGCACAGTTTTAGTTTGACGTGCATATGGCTGAGTTCATCCTCGGTGTAATTTGAAATTCATTGGGCATGGACTTCAGCTCCTTCTGCTCCTTGCAAATCTCTCCTGTGCTGAGACGTGCTATGCTAATTCCAGAGTTTATGGCTGACTTGAGATGCTACATTTGAAAAATCAAATCCAATTAAATCAACTTATTACCAAGGTCAGGGACCAGCATTCAGCACATTTTCTTCCTTGCTCTTTCACAGCAAGGAGTAAACGGAGGGAGCATATTGTGTCTCAACCCCAAACCAAACTAATCAGTCCTAATAAAATGGCTTTTGGCTGCAGGACCCATAAAATACAGTGCAGTGATAAAGCATTTCCCAGAGTCCAAATATCTGAGCACAGTTCCTGACTTTTCCCATTTTTTTTGTGTGTGCTGTGGAGCAAATATTCCCCCCTTTGGGCCTGTTTCCCCACCTATTCACAGGATGGCAGAGAAATGAGGGTGTTGTAGGAAAAAGTCAATGATTGCAAAGTGTTTGAGACCCCTCGAGTGCGGTGCTGTGGTGACAGCATCAGCCTGCTGGAGTCAGGATTGTAATGCAGCAGAGATTTTAGGAGACTAAAGAAGAGATGCCCAATTGCTGTCCTGTTTATTATCTGGGAAGGGGAAAAAGGTTCTGCATGAATAATACCTTCATATTCTCAGCAAGCAGTGGAACAGAGGGGAATGTTCTGTGGCTTTTGGGGGTGGACAAATGCTAAGCTGATTTGCAGATCCTTTTGCAAATTAAAATCTTAAGTTTAGATTTATTATGAGTTCCCACACTGTGCAAGGCTTTGTATTGAAATTACACCACCACCAAGTGCCCAGTGGCTCTTTCTGCCTCTCTTTGCTCAGGATCTAATGTATTCCCTGCAGGAGGCCCTGCTGCTCCAGCCAAAACCAGATGGAAGAGTGAGAGGGATGCTGAATTCCTAGATACCCTTTACACACATCCTACTGTCTCAGTTCCAGGGGAGAATACAGTTTAACCTGCCCAGGCATTTTAGAGCTTTCCCATTCATTTAGCAGCTTGGTTCTTGTTGGAGTTTCCGTGGTGTCAGTTCACTCAAACAACCTGAGGGAACTTATTGAAGTGCCCACTTTGGTGGCTGAGGTGCCCCCGAGTCCTCTCAGCTGTCAGAGCTGGCACCTCACAAGGAATTGCTTCAAACTTCCCTGGATCATCAGCTGCACAGGCTACCAAGACTCCCATTTTAAGTTCCTGCCCCTGGTAAGTGCCCAGTTTGCACCTGAGTCTAAATGACTTCCAAAAGTGAAGCTCTTACCTCAGACAGGAATGTTTTAAACCCCTTGTATCAGCTGCTTTAGTTCAAGCAGAATTCAATTCTGCAGCACCCCTCGGGATGCCACTGGGGATTTCCAGAGTCCTCCTAAAGAGGTGTAAACCCCAGGCAGGATTTACTCCCACCTCACTTTACCCCTCAAAACGCTAGGAAAGCCCAGGCAGCAGGAGAGGCAGGAGAGTCCCAGCTGGTGTCTGAGGGCTGAGGGAGCATCTCATCTCACTGGGCCAGCCCCAGGTTGTGCGAGCACGAGATTAGACACGACCCCCAAAGTCAAAGGGAGAAAGGAAGTGAGATGAACTGCTCTCGGTGTTAGCAAAGAGCCCCAGCCAGGCTGGCCCCCCAGCCCTCAGGAGCTGCTCCTGTGGGCCACCTGCCCCTTGGGGAACTGCTTCTTTTCCTCTCTGGGCTGGCCATTCTTAGGGCTTCCAGCTCTTTGGGACCTGCCCTGTGTTTCCTTTCCCTGGGCACGTTTTCTCCCCACAGCACGGAGAGTTTATTAAAGCAGGAGCCAGCAGAAATCCCTTTGCATTTCTCATGGAATGCTGACCTGTCCAAACCCTGCGTGGGGAAAGCAAGAAAGGAAGAAAGCCAGCTCAGCTCACCTCTGGGAGGTCTCAGCGTGGTCCCAGCTCCCTGCCCTGCAGAGAGGACTGGCGAGGACCTCTGGGGAGTAACAAAACCCTCTGGATCTGAGCTCTAAAGCTCCTTTGCTGCTGTGGGCAGGCTGAGCTGCAGCCTGCAGGGCAGGGGATGTGCTGCTAGGGCAGCTTTTTGGGCATTGCATTGCCCACAGAACACACAACTGCTCTGGGGGGTAACCTGGAAGGTAAAACTGCATTCCTGAGGCAAACTCCCCTAATTCCTGCTAGTCCAGGGACCTCAGGGTTCAGGTGAGCTGCTGGAAACAGCTGGAACACAAGAGTGTGCAGGCTGGAAAGTGCCTTCACCACGACCACCCCTCTCCAGCACCCACCCAGTTATCCCAGGACATCCCTCTTACCAGCTCTAGAGGTGGCTCCAAGAACTTCTGCCAAGAAAAGGTGGATTCCCAGAGCTGCACCCTCTTACATTTCTCCTGAAACAGTCAAGGACAAACGACAAATCTGGATGGGGCTGGAAAGCAGCAAGAAACCCCGGGGAAGGAAATGAGGCATGAGAGCCTCTTTCCACCACCTTCTCACCCCCCCAGCCCCCGGCTCCTTCCCGAGCACAAATCCATGATTAAGGCTTAGTGCCCTTTGCCCTCCTCCTTGGCCACTCCACACGCTGCTCCCACTGAACAGGGCTGTGTTTCCAAGCCCTCACACACTTTCCCCAGCTGTTCCCTGTTTTCCAACCCCGGGTTTGTCTGGAATCTCCTGCAGGAGCTGCACTGGATGCTGAACAACCAGGGGCACTGGGTGGTGGTGGAATTTCAACCCCCAAAGAGCCCATCCTCAGGGTTCCATGCCCTGAGCATCCATCCCCAGCTCCCCTGGGGCAGGATCCAGCAGCCCCAGCTGGGAGCAGACATTCTCCAGAGGGTGGGAATTGCTGGATCCCAGTACCACTGTGGATGGAGAACACCTGCAAATGAAGGTGATGCCCCAGACTCTCCTACGCTCCACCTTATTGGGCTTTCTTAAGAAAACAGTGGCAGTTCTTAGCTCAGCACCTATGGGAAAAGGCTGTGGTCTAGGAAACAGAAGCAAACAGTCCAGAATGAGCACTTGTTCCTTCCTGATCATTCTAACCATTACTTGGTTATTTCTGTAATTTGATTCTATAATGGAGATTTTCCTCCTCTTGTGCGGCCAAGTTGCATCAAGCAGAAAATTGGTTTGTTTAAGTAAGAACTCTTCTGGTGTCTTTCATCCAGTGTTCTCAGAGAACATTACTAATAATTCATTAAAGCAGCACTGTCAGCTGGAACACTTTTAATTACCATTTTCTGACAAGTCAACCCTTAAGTGGTATGCCCTGATTTTTAAATTTATCACTAACACATATGCAGATTTTCCCCTTTCCCTGCTGATGTTTAGATGGCTCGAGAAATGTAATTGCCTGTGAGATTAAGGAAGTGAACCAAGCACGACAAACGGAAGATCACTTTGGGGCGGTTGCCTCTTTTAACAGGAGTTTTGAGCCCCTCGTTGCTCAGAGCATCTCTGTGCAGCTGCTGGGGAACTGAAACACCTTGAAGCCCAGGTATAGCTGTAAAAATCATTAGCTGCTGCTCATTAACTGCCCAGTTACTCATGCTTAGCTCTTAAGTTACTAGGAGGTGAAGACCAGGTGGTTGGTGCCAATAGAGGGTTAAAACAGCAGTTCCCACACTGCTCTAACATGCTGTGAGCAGCTTATCCCCCCCTACTTCTCCACAAAGCTGTAGGTTAAGGCTCTGCCAGCTCCGTGGCACTGCCACAAATCCACTCAGCATTCCCAGAGCAAAGCAATGCCTGAACCTTCTGCCTTCAGTGTCTTCCATGACCACAGGCAGAGATTCCCTTTGGGAATGGTTTCCTAAGTAGCCTCTTTTGTGGGGGCAGAAACTCAGGCAGAGAACCAGCAAGAGGGTTGCCCAAGAAAAGGTGGGACTAGAATGCAAACATCCCATTCCACACAAAAAATAAGGATTTTCTGGTTCCCTTGCTGTAGTCCTGAAGTGGTGACTCTGTGCAAGGAAACACATTGGCTGGGAACATTGGGAATTTGTGCTGCTATCAAGAAAACATCGAGCCCCTTACCTTGTGAGGGTGAGCAGAGGACGGAGGTGGGAGAAAAGCTGCCCAGCTTTGTATCCCCCTGGACCACAGACCTTCCCCACAACTGGGGTCCAAGAGCTCCTGTGCCAAAGGAGGAGAGCCCAGGGCCCTCCTTGGCTTTTATGTGTGGCCGTGTCAGCTGGGACTGGTTGCCAGCTCATCTATATGCAATGGCTCATTAACGCCGGGCCTTGGTTCATACAGAGGGTGCAAAGGCACAGGAAGGCATGGAAAACTCAGGGGACGTGTTGAGCTGCTGAAGTCAGAGCAGGTATTACCTGGAGGAGCTGCTGTCACTCCTCCTGTCCCCACCATCCCAGGCTCCCGTCCCCTCTCTTGTCTCGGCTCCCTTCCCTCTGCATGGGCAGTGTGTTTGGGCAAGACCCAGATGGCCCTGGATGCCCCCCCAGATCCTGCAGAATCCTTTGCAGCTTGATTTATTTGATGTGTGCTCCATCAGCTGTGTGTGTCCTGGCCCTAAGCCCTGCTTGGACTTCCCTTCCTGGACTGGAGCTGAAACTTGGATTCCATCTGGACTCTTCGCAGAGGAGACACCGCAGGAGGCAACCCTTGCTGGGAGCAGGCTCTTGCTCTGCCTGCATTGCTGTCATCTTGGATTGAAGAAATGGGTATCTCTTGTGGCTCTCAACCCTCTGTGTGCCAAGGGAGCAAGTGGCTCGAGCCTGGGATGGCCCCACCCACCCCCAGGCACACAAAAATGATGAGTAATAAAGACAATCCTGGTTCTCCTCGTGCTCAGAAGGAATTTCTTGTCCCTCTAAGCCATCATTTCCTTGCAGAGATGCCCACCCCTCTCCTTCAGTCCAGAGAGGGCTTGGGTGGCTGGGGCAGTTTGTACCCCTGTGTTTTGGAGGCCCTACCATAAATAAGTGAGTTCTCCCCTCAGCCATGGCCAGTCTGGAAGCTGCTCTTCCCTTGGGTTTGCAGCAAGAAGCACCCAGTGCCTCAGCCATTCCAGGGACAGGTGGAGTCTGAGGAGACTCTGAGTCTTAGAGGAAGTTGGGAATGGCATTTGTATGTTAAAAAAAAAAGTTCTTTAATGCTCAGAGGTGAAACCAAGAGCAGCTTTGTGACCCAGTGACAGCAGCCTTTGCCCCTTTGGAGTGTTCTGAAGACAAAAGCAGTGAGACAAGAATTAACTCTGCCATTATCCACCCCATTGTTTTAATGGCTCCGTCATTAATGATAGATCTGATAATCCTCATGCAGCACTTTTCATCTCCAAAGCAAGTTAATCCATCTGTTCCACCTCTCAGCATTCCTGGGGGCAGGTGTGTCACAGCAACACCCAGAGGCTTTTACAGCACCAGGGACTGGGCATGGAATTGCTCCAGATCCTTTGCCCAGGAGCTAATTGGTGAGGGACACCCTGAAATAACGTGGTTGTTTTCATACTCCTCCTAGTCCAGGCAGGATTCCCATCTTTTTCACCTCTTGGCACAAATGGATTTCCACGTGTCCCACAACATCGTGCAGGTTGTTTAACATCAGTTTTCAAAGCAGCAAGCTGGTTCTCCTGCAAGGAAACTCAATGGGATTTTTTCCCCACTGGCTTCAAAGAGCATAACTGAGCCCTTAAAGGGATTTGCTTCTGTTAAATATTATCCTCAAAACTGGGAAATTAAAAGCGAATTGGCTTTCTTCCCTTTTCCTCTAAGACATGTCAAAAGAATATTATAAAAAAAGAATAGCTTTGCCCAGCTCTCAGAGACTCCCCGAGTGAATTCCAATTGCAGGTCTTTAGGAAAAAGTGTAATTAACAACTTTATTCAGTCTGAAGCCAGAAAATTCATTCTATATTTGGCATGGGGAAAAAAAACCCAGAGTAGGAAGAGGGGAGAAATGACCTAGATTTTCACAAGTGACAAATGACTCCAGGGTGCTCGGAGCCCCCTCAGATGGCAGAGATTCCCACAAAGTGCACTGAAAAATGACTTCTCCTTCTTGGCTTTCATGCTGGACACTCCAAATCACCCAAGGTGCAATTGGAAATCTGAGCTACTGTGTTAGTTAAACTGATTGATTGATTAATTAATAATTCATTTCAATAATTAGATTAATTCTATTAAACTGGTTATACACACAGGATAATATTTCCAAAAATGCATCCATAGCCCAGCAGTTGAATCCTATTTTCAGCACCCACCTCAGTATTCTAATTCACAGCAACCCGTCCTTTCCCAAGCTTCTTTCATTTCTTTCCTGAAATGTACAATTTGAGAGGATTTCCCATCAGAAAGAAACAGGAAAACAAGGGAGACACAACCCCAGAATGTCCCTTTCTATATTTGTATCCTCTTCTTGTTTCTCAGTGCCCTGTTTTCCACGGCAAACCCAACGTTTTCTATAAAAAGAACAGCCTCTTTGCCTACCAGCGTTTTTTTCTGTATAAATGTTGATAATCTCTGCTCTGTGAAAAAAGAAAAGAAAAAAATATTTCAAGCGTTTATGTCTCGGAATGGTTATTTATAGGAGAGGAGCTCTCCTGAAGGTGGAAGCAGAGACACACATGTGAGGGGTGGTGGGAAGGGGGGTGTTCATTCATTAACCTCGCTGGGGCTGTGCTGGCAGCTCCCCAGGACTTCTTTACTCCGTGCTTCCCACGGTGAGCAACTGGGATCCACGGGGCTTTTCTCCCAGTCCCAGGGGAGGTGATTCCACCCTTCCTGGTGGAGGTGAGCAGAGCAGAAAGCTCAACACTCATCCTGATGTCTGAACGCCTGGGATTCACTCCCAAAACTTTCTTTTCTGTGGAAAAGCCAAGAGAAATGTGAGAGCTGGGGTTTTGCTCGCTTTGGTTTCACTGCCAGCCTTCTGTAAAGAGCTAGGCTTGGAGAAAGGGAAATCTCTGTGTGTGCAATGGCAGGGCAGTGGCCCAGAGGAAGATAATTGCATCCCTCATCCCTTCCAGCACGTTCCAGCCTTGCTGCTAATGGAAGGAAAATGTTTGGCATCACTGCAGTCTTGTGTGTTCTTAGGCAGGAGGATGCTGAGAGCCCTGTGCTCCTCTGCTCCCTCTAATGCCAGAATTTCAATGCAAAGGCTACTGAAATGCAAAAACGAGGCTGGGGGTGCTGCTGGCTGGGCAATGCCTGTGGAAATGCAGAAAGACAGAGGTTGGTGTTGCTGTTTAACCCCCTGGACAGCAAGAGAGGCCTCGTGTTCTCTGCCCTCCCCTTCCCAGACACGGTGGGTGGGCTTGGGAGAGGGAAATCCCACTCCGGACCTCACAGCAGGAGAGATCCCACTGCAGAGTTATCTCAGAATCCTCAGTCCCAGAATGTGCTGAGATGGAAGGGACCCCCAAGGCCCATCCCCAAGAGTCACCCCCTGTGCCCCAGAGCATCATCCAAACCCTCCTGCAGCTCTGGCAGCCTTGGGGCTGTGGGGATTTGTCTGTGGATGATCGACCAAGAATTTTGGCCATCTGCAACAAAATATGAGAGGGAAAAGTGTCTCAAGAAAATCATTTATCCACAATTGAAGAGGAACGGTGAATTCAGCATGACCTAGAGTAGATCTGACCTGGGTGGGCTCCAGGAGACAGATTTGTCCTCCCAGCCAACAGATAACCAGCCTGGAGAGCCTAGAGGGAAACCTGGAGGGTAGTTGTCAGAGAGGAGTAGAATCACAGAATCATGGAACGGTTTGGATTGGATGGGACCTCAAAGCCCATCCAGTGCCACCCCCTGCCATGGGCAGGGACACCTTCCACTAGCCCAGGTTGCTCCAACCTGGCCTTGGACACTT
>JAWWMP010000068.1:610505-633566 GCA_035047865.1 Dendrocincla tyrannina | reverse complement strand
ACAGCTCCAGCCCTTCCCTGGGTGCTGTCCCTGTCCCCCCAGAGCAGAGCTCAGTGCCTGCCCCTCCTCTGCCCCTCAGGAGGATGTTGAAGACCCCACTGAGCTCTGACCTCGGTCTCCTCCAGGATGAACAAACCAAGCTGGTGTCCTTCTTTCTGACACGTTCACACACTGAATTCTTCTATGACTTTTCAGAAGGCACAGGGAACTGATGATGATAAGTAAGCCCTGCCTTTAAGTTGTTATGCTGGAACAGCACAGCTGCCCTAAAGAATTCCTGAAACAGAGGGGTCTAGAACCTTCCCCAGTCCCCTGGCAAGGCCAGAAGGAAAACACCTCTGCTGGTCGTGCCACATGGGGAAAGGGGGGGCTTATGCAACTCTGTTGATGGAGAAAATTATTCCCACTTCTCTGGAAGGAGTAAAGCTCATTACTTGGATTTACTTGTAACTCAGCTGCTTGGCAGAGGAGGGCAGTGCCAGGGGAGTCCTCACCCCCCAGAAATGTAGGGCATGAGTGGACTGCAACAAAGGCACTTCTCTCCCTCCTGGCTGGAGTGAACTGGTGTCCAGCACCAGGATGTTTGGCTGGAGGGCAGTGTGGGCTCAGGGAGCTAACCAGGAGTCACTTCCCTTCTCTAGTCACTGAATCCTCCTCTGAAAATGTTTTAAAACATTCAGCTAAGCGCACAGAAGAAAAATGAAGGCTTGTGTTGGTAGAGAACCATATTCCTACATTGTGTTCTTGTCTTCTTGCCCCTTCTCTGCACTCCCAAACAAAGGAGTCTGGCCTGGGAAACATGAGTGAGTGCTCTGAACAGTGACAGTGGCACCTGGCTCAGGGGGATCTGAAATCTCTTTCTCTTCTTGAAGCCAGAAAATTAGAAGCTTGCCACACTGTGTGGGGGAAGGTGTTTGGAGTCATGGAACAATGGGCCACCAGCTCACACCTGGATTTCCAGCTGGGTTGGTCTGGCAGCATCAGGGTGCTGTGGGACATCAGAGCTCCCCCCTCTCGTGCACAGGATGGCATTAGGGGTGTTAATTCCTTTCTGTAGCTCTGTGCCCATGGTTATTAATTGGGTAGAAGAACAAGCACAGATGTCTCAGGTACTCACTGTGCTCCACCAAGGTTTTTCTGAGCTAAAATTAATCAGTTGGTATGAAGCCTCAAAGTGGGATCACACCTCATTTCATCCTCTGCGTGTCTCCTCTCACGCTGGCTTCCAACTAAACACGCTTCTGGAAGCTCTAAAACCACATTTCTGGGAGTTTTAGTTGTTCTCAAGGGCCTGAGATGTTGGTAAAATGCTGGTCTCGAGGTGTTGTCCCCACAGCAACCTCTGAAGGTCCCCCAGGCTGCCAGATCCAGCTTGGCAGGAGCACAGATGTGTTTGGCCACAGGTTTGCTCTGGAGCACGTGGTCCCTGCCTGCCTGAGCCTGAGATGTTCAGCAGGAGAGGGTGGCACCTTCCCAGCCAGCCATGGGGACAGGAGAATATACCAGGAATAACCAGATTAGGGTATATCTGGCTTTACTTTCAGAGGTCTGTCTGGGCTGTGTTAAATCTCACCAGCCAAATCCAGCTGAGAACAGAACAGAACTTCAGTCCTGGAGAACTGGTGTCTGTGCCTCAGTTTTCCCACCGTTTGTGCTTTGCAGCTGAAGAAAGGACAAGTCCTGTGGGGCTTCAACACTGAATTATCTTTTGCACTACTGTGGCCATCCCTTGTCCTGCTGTTCTTTAAATCCCTTGATCCTGCTGCTCCTCAAAGGCTCCCAAATATTTCTGTGCCTCTGTTTCCTCTGCAGAAGGACCATCTGATGGTGGTCGTGTCCCCCTTGGGATGTTCCTCTAAGGTCACTTTTAGGCCAATTTTTGCCTTCTCTTTCTTGCATCTCCAGGAATTCATTCCATCTGTTGCCTGTTTACCTGAGAGCTCTCAGCTGCACGTCACAGACTGTCAGACTCAGGCTTTGACTGCTTGATTATTATTGCTGGGCTTATTTTGGACATTGTCAGTAGGTGCTTGGAAAAGAAATAGTGAAACTCAATCCTTCTGCAAGGTGGAACATTTGATTCTGCTCCACATTGAGTGTCTTTCTCTGCAGTCTCCACGGACTCTGCTAACATTAATAAATGAAGCTCAGCCTCTCTTTGGGAATGCAGGGGAGGGAGAAAGAGAGACAGGCCAGCCCTCATCCTGTTTTCCACTGATGATAACCCAGGTGGAGAAAGGCAAAGGAGGCAGAAAGGCTGGTTTGATATCCTGACCCACACTGATCTCTCGTGGGAGCCACAAAGAAAGTGAGAGCTCATCCTGGGAAAGAATGAGCTCCCTTGGCAGAAAATGGGCTGGCTGGAGTCAGGCAGAGCGAGGCAGTGAGCAACCTGTGGGGAATGATTGTTTAGTCATTTCCCAGGGGCAGCAATACAGTCCCAGAGGCAGCAAAGACACACGACAGGCTAGTGAAGAAACCAGCACATCCTCTTCACATGTATTATGCTCTTTGTCCTGTTCCTTCACTGGGAAAAGGGTTATCTCTGTTGTCTGAGTGGAGTTCCCAGTCCTGTGGAGCCTGGTGCAATTTGGGCAGAGGCTCCAGAGGAAGGGCTGGATGCAGGAGCCAAGTGAAGCCCTTGTGAACGGGGTGTGTGCCATGCAGGTGGTGCTGAGGGAGCTGCCCAGCACCCCTGGCCTCCCCCAGCAGCTCCACAGCTGGCCCTTCACCCTGGGAACTGCAGAGCTTTGTCCTTGTTTCTCGGAGCTGACACTTTCACAGTGTTCCCATCAACGCTGCCATTCGCTTTCTGGGTTGCTGGGACCAAGAGAAGGAGATGTGAAGCATCCTGGGGTTTTATTTCCCACAGCAAAAGGTGCCTCAGTCTCTTCACAGGAGCAAAGCCTTGGCTCCGTGCTCTCTTTCAGGAGCACATTTCCCAGGCGAGCCCCTGGCCTTGCTTTTGAAGGTCAGAGCATTAGAAAGAGCCCTGCAGAGACTGACCTCTGTGCCAGGGCAGTGCCAGGGTGGGCACAGCTCTGGCTGGGCACTGCCTGCTTCCGTCTGGCACGAGATGCTCTGCGTGCTGCACAGCTCCTTCAAGGGGCAGCTGCTTTGAGAGCCTCAGCCTTAGGAGGGCTGGAATAGGAATCTGGCCAGCTCAGAATGAGTTGTCTCACAGAGTATTTACAGGATATTCTGAGCTGGAAGACACCTACAAGGATCATCGAGTTCAGCTCTTGAATGAATGACCCACCCAGGGGCCAAACCCACAGCCTGGGTGTCACTGGCACTCTGCTCTAACCAGCTGAGCTCATCTCGGGGTCACCTTATCTCTCCTGATCTGATCATGCAGGTTCAGTGGCTGGGTGAGACAGTCCTGTGCCCTTCCTCTTCCAAGGTGTCCTCACACTGATGGTCTCTTTGTGCTGAAGTTTCCCCTGTACAAAGTTTTTGTCATGTTTAGTTCCCCAGAGTGTGAGGATTTCTGGGCCAGGCACCTTCACCTCCTGTAGCAGGATCTCCTCTGGGTCTCCACCACTCACACTGGGGTGAACCCTGATGTGGTTGCACAACCTCTTCTGCAAGTGGGAGATGGGCCAAAACATGCTTGTCCTGCACAGCAACTCATAAGTACTTTCTGGCCCTGTAAACTAGTCCTCATCTATGGGGAAAGGACTTAAAACTGGCACGTATCATTTCCATGGAAAACTGGGGGCAAAGACCTTATTTCAGCAAAGCTTCTGCCGTGTGCTCAGAATCACGGGCTGGTCTGGCTTGGAAGGGACCTTAAAGATCACCCAGTTCGGCCCCCCAAATAAAATAATACGCAAATAAAATGCTCAGACTTTTGGAGTTCCTTGCAAATAGGGTGTGTGGTTAAATAGTGGTCTGGAGAGGTGTGGCTTTACCCTGAGACTGGTGAGCAGAGATGCAACCAGTGTGGCTGCCCAGTCCCCTCTGCTGGGCTGTGCAGGGACTGCTGAAACCTCGGGAAAAGGCGAAATAAAGGTGGAGGAGGGCGAGGGGCAGGTGAAGCTTTGGGTGGTTTCAGGCCATACGTGCCCGAGCCCCACAAAGCTCCATCTTGCTTCTTAAAATAGGGCCAGGGTCATCAGTTAAAAAAAACCCAAAACACTCAACTTTTCTTATATGCCCAAATCATTTTGGGACAAATGAGAGAGGCTGAACTTTTCATCCAGCTGTGGTTGTTCTGCTGATGGTTTGGGGATGGGGTGGCCCCAGAGGGGAGCGTGGGGCTGAGTGGAAGCAAGGGTGGTGGCAGCATCAGCTGTCTGCTGGCTTTGGTGGTCTTACCTCAGATTTAACACGGCCCAGAGGAGAACAGCACCTGGCCTGGCTGCAGGGGGGATCTCCCTGGCCTTGGCTCAGAGAAGTCCTGGATAAATCACCCAAAGCAACGATCAGAGCCTTGCTGGCAACTCACTTTCAGTGCCTTGGCCGCATGACAAGGTGTGTACAAGCTGTCAGCACGAAGGAATCCATTCCAAGCTGCAGAGGTTTGGGGGGTGTGGAAACACCACAGCCCCAGGCAATTTCCGTGCTGAGATGACACAACCCAGGCACCTCACGGGAAACCTTCTGACACAGAAAAGCCTGGGGAGCTGCGAGAAGCCTCACCAGAACAAAGCCCATGTCCATATGGCATCCTATTTCCCGGGAAAGCTTGTTTTTATGCTTTCTGACATGTCTGCAGTTCTGGGGTTGTGCCTCATTTGCACTGGGAGATGGAGTCAATAATTCCTTGTGTCTGTCCCTCCAGGAGCAGGGGGTGAGCTGTGCTTGTGCTCCACCCTGGGAAGCTTTTACAGTGGCTGAGATGCCACTGAGCTCCTTCAGCTCGGGCTCAGATGCCTCAAACAGGGGAGGGAATTCGTGCCCATCCAAAAAGGAAAGTAAATCCCATCCCTCTGGGTGAAGCATCTTTTCTTTTGCACCCTTTCAGCCCCGGGCAGTCCGGGGTGTGGAACTGCTGCATGGGATGGCACAGGAATCAGCCCCAGCACAGCCAGGCAGGAAGGGAAGTGTCACTGGGTGACTCTGGGGTGAATGAGGAGTTTCCCCACAGCATCGATGGGGTGTTGCACAGCCACACCATGGAAGGGAGCACTCTGGAGTCTCTGAGCTCCACGGGCTCCCAGAGAAGGCTGGAGGTGGCAGAGCACCCAGTTGTCTCCTCAGGACTGCCTGGAAGGTCCCCATCCCTGCCCTGCATCAGGTCACAGCAAACCTCAGCTGTTCACTCTGGAGGAGAAGGGGCAACGCCTTAAGGAAGGTGTCCGTGTTATGGGTTCCCCAAAAGCTCTTGGGCACTGCCCAGGCTCCCCAGGGCAGTGGGCACTGCCCCGAGGCTGCCACAGCTCCAGGAGGGTTTGGATGATGCTCTGGGGCACAGGCTGGGATTGTTGGGTTGTCTGTGCAGGGCTCCCTGTGGTAGGGAGGCAAATATCTATCCAGACCTAGTAATAAATACCATTTGTTTCCATAAATCTGCCTTTGCCATATCCATCTGGCTCTTTCAACACACAAAATAAGCTTGGGAGGAGTGGAATTGTGTTCTGTTGCTGCAGTCCAGCAGCAGGAATGACCAACCAACCCACCATGAAGAGTCCAGGCAAAGCTATTTCTCCTACTGACAGCAAAAGCAATTTTGATATTGCGAATCTTCTGATTTCCACCGACAAGAACAGCAGAGAATGCAAACCTCTGCAAGCTGATCCAGCACAGAGGGTGGAACAAACCTCCCTGTGGCTGGTGGGAACCAGGAGTGCCAGGGACCTGCCCAGCGCCATGAGGAGCACGTTTTGTCCTCAGAGCCCCAGCCAGGCACCACCTGCAGCTCTGTGTTTCTGAACTGTGCCTGGGCATTGCTGGAGAGGGCTTTAATGTCCTCTGCTTCTCCTCTGAACGTGCCTCTCTTGGGGCAGCAGGAACATGCCCAGCGTTATTGAATGGCATTTCGGTGCCAACGGAGCCCAGGAGAAATATCCCAACAATGAGTGGGATGTGGGAGGGGGGCAGCACTCTGGCAGCTGGTTTATATGTTATTTTATTCTTATTTTTCCCCCTCAGAGCAGAGTCTCAAGTCAGCTCTGCTCCATAGATACAAACATGCCAGGCCCAAGCTGGGCAGATGCTGAGGAGGGTGGCACAGCCAAAGGGCCCTGGGGCTTCACAAAAAGCCACTTTATTGCAGCAATACCCAGGTTTATCTTTCCTCTCTGCTGCGCCATTAAACACGAGTTATTGGCAGGTTTTGTGGCAAATCCTCCATTCAACATTTGATTTGGAGCATGGGGGAGAGTTTATAGCAAAGCACATAACAGAGGGCCCTGACTGAGTGGCTGGAGTAGAAACATGGGGGAAATGGATCTTTTCCTGATTGTGCTGCTGCTTTCTTGTGGAAATTCAGGCAAATCTTTCTGTGGCTGTGGCAGTTTTTTATCCTCCCTCTCCTCGCCCTCCTGGATATGTCAGATATTTGTGTGAAGCAGATCTCAACCAGCCAGGCAAAGGCTGCAAACATCTCCCTCCAGCACTCTTTGACTTAAAAATATTAAATATTAAATTTCAAATATTAATGCGTTTTATAATGGACTTATTTTTTTGTAGCTGTCACTCGTTGCTACCAAGAGAGGGAATTCCTTATAAATATTAAATGCTGCTGCAAGGGCTGCAAAGGAAAATCTAGAAATGCCTCCCTCAAGCTCCCCAACGTCTGGAAAACTGCTGAAACTCTTCCTAACTTTAGTAAATGATGTGGAAATCCAAGCTGCAGAAGTGTTTGTGGGATTTTGGGATGAACAGGGATAGTTTGTGAATTTAATGCCAATGATACTCTGGCCACAGACACTTTGAGCATGAAGGGAACAACTGGGTTTGTTCTACACGTCTCCCCTGAAGGTGTGAGATGCATCTCAGAAATTGGCCTGAAGGTCCCTTGGGTGACACATACTAAAATTAATAAAGAATGAAACTGGCTTCAGAGGAGATCCAGCACCCAGCCCAAGTGCTGGAGCTGGCATGGAGCAGAAATTCCTCTGGAAAAGCATCTCCAGCCCTTGGAGGGGGGAAGAGGGTGCAGGGGCTGCTGGGCCAGGGGTGGCCACTGAGATCCTCTGGGACCAGCAGGAACTGGATGGATCATCCTGCCCCAACCAAAGGGGCCCAGGGCAAGGGACAGAGGGGGCTTGGCATAAAACTGGGAATGGAAATAAAAATTAAACTGGGAATGAGAACAAAGAGGAGAAGAATAAGATGGAGAAGAAGACAATGAAGAACAAGACAAAGACCAAAATGAAAACACAGAAGAAGAAGAACAAGAACAGGAAGAACAAGAACAAGAACAGGAGAAAGAGGAGGAAGAGGAGGAAGGAGAGGGAGAGGAAGACGGAGAAGGAGAGGAAAATGAAGAGGGAGAGGGAGAGGAAGAGGAAGAGGAGAATCACCTTCTTCTTCTTCTTCTTCTTCTCCTCCTCCTCCTTCTCCTTCTCCTTCTCCTTCTCCTTCTCCTTCTCCTTCTCCTTCTCCTTCTCCTTCTCCTTCTCCTTCTCCTTCTTCTCTTCTTCTGTGACCAGTGTCCTTGGCTGTTTCTCAGCTCCCAGGCCCAGCACAGAACGGGCAGCTGGCGAGGGTGGTCAGTGCCCCAGGAGATGCCAGCCGTGTGCCAGTTCCCACCCCCGCAGTGCCCTTTGGTGGGAAGTTCAATCCCTGGGTGCCCTTCAGCCTGAGGTCCTGCAGAACAAGAGCTTCATTAGCGCTCATTATTCCAGGAGCTCTCTGCGTGCCAGCCTCACCCGCTGGTGGGCAGTGCCCAGTGCCAAGGTGGGAAGGAGCATTGGGCTGGGCCTTGGCTGTGGGCATCAGTGCCAGGCACAGTGCTGGGGGCTGGCAGGGCAAGGAGCTGCCCCCTGCCCTGGCTGGGCAGCTGCTGCCCCTCGGCACATCCATGGGGTGCCAGAACTGCCTCCTTTGCTCTGCAGGCGATGGAGTCCATCGTGGACACATCGCCTGGTCCTTGCCCACTGCCCAAGGATCCCTGGGACTGGGGAGATGAGGCAGCCCCAAACAGACAGAGTGGGTGACTGGCACAGCAGGGCTCAGCTCCTCTTTGGAGGTGGAGGAGAGAAGCTCTTAGACAAGGCTCTTCCAACTGTGTTGTCTTCTGCTGTGATGGGCGGGATGTGGTTGGGAAACACAAGGGGACATCTCCCCTTCCAGAGGTCCAAGAGCACAAGGGATTCAGTCACTCCCCGAAGGCGCCACTGCTCCCTCTGCTCTCCACGGGAGTGCAGGGCAGGTGTCCCTGTCCCTGGGCACACAGGGCACACTGTCCCTGTGCCAGGGCCAGCCTGTGCCCATCGGGGACAGACAGTCATCAATGTCCCGGGAAAGCTCAGGGAAATTGGGAGAACTGCCCTCGTTTGGCTCCTGACAGCTCCAAACCGGGGCTGCCCTGCGGCAGAATTCCAGAGCAACCTGCAGAATTCCAGAGCAGAATTCCACAGCAACCTGTGGAATTCCAGAGGAACCTTCAGAATTCCAGAGGAACCTTCAGAATTCCAGAGCAACCTGCAGAATTCCAGAGCAGAATTCCACAGCAACCTGTAGAATTCCAGAGCCACCTGCAGAATTCCAGAGGAACCTGCAGAATTCCAGAGCAACCTGCAGAATTCCAGAGTAGAATTCCAGAGCAATCTGTGGAATTCCACACCAACCTGCTGCTCATCCTTAGGGGAGAGGTCTCTTCTCCCAGCTGGAGATGTTGGGGAAATGGGATTTCCTGCAGCCCCAGGGCCTGGGGGGCTGTGGAAATCCACTCGTGGCACGTTGGCAGGGCTGGCTGGGAGGGACGGTGCCAGCAGATGGCAGTGCCTGTCAGAGTTCCACGGGCAGGAACACCGGGAATGCGCTCCGAGAAAGGTGTGAGTGGCGCTGAGGAGGCTCAGAGCCATCCCCAGTGACAGCACTGGGAGCCCAGTTTGGGTTCGGAGCTGGGATGTGTTGGACAAGCGAGTGAGGGAGGTGGGAGGGAGGGCTCTCCTTGCCTTGGCCATGGCACACCAGCTCTGCAGCCTTGCAGAGGCTCTGCTTCTCCAGGGCTGCGGGCTGGACAGCACAGAAACTCCCTCTACATTTCCTAAATTCATTCTAAATCTTATTAAAGGAGATGAAATGAAGGAGGGAGCAGAGCTGAGGTGGTTCTGAAGGTGGCACTGTCCTCAGTGCTGCTGGAGCAGCAGCCAGGGGCCTGGCACGGTGATTTTAGGGGGGACTGACTCTCACACTGCAGGAATTACTGCTTAGAAATTTTTAAGTAAATTTGGATGCTTATTAAAAGCACCCAAACAGTTCATTTACTCCCCAAATAACACTTTTATAAGGTTATCACAGACACGCTCCTACAGGTAAACTAACACTGCTGCAAAGACATCCCTAAGAGCTCTGAGCAGGCAGAAGATGGAACACAATTCCAGAGGATTTAAGCAGCAGTTTGTCACCATTCCTTCTGCTTTCCCTGCGAGTGGTTTCAGTGCTGGGTGGGATTGAGGGCTCTGAGGTGTTTGCAGGTCTGCTGTGCTAAGGGATGAGGAGCAGCAGCCAGGCTGGGGACTCACCTCGTGGTCCACACGGTGCTGGAGTGGGAAATGCAAACTAACAAGGGCAAAAGCAAAATTGCATCTGCAAACCTAATTTTTACGGGGTTAAGTCCTTGGTCTGGCTCCAGATTCCTGTCCCATCTGGCCAGGCCCAACCTCAATGAACTCAGAGGTCCTTTCCAGCCTTAATGGTTTTATAATTGTGTGATTCCACACGCAAAGCAGAGAACACTGATAAAAGGTGTGTGTTTATAGAGCTGGGCTTTCTCAACCCAGCCCCAGGCAATATGATTATTCATAATATTCAAATCTATGCTTATTTCCCTTTCTTTGGCATGTCTGTCTGTGCATTTCTCCAGTCTAGTTTCCGTAATAAGGTGTTATGTAGCCTAGAATTAACCTGATCAGAATGAGGTCTTCTGATCTACAGGAAGCTCCACTGGTGCCATTTTTTCCCTGTTCCCAAAAAAGAATGCAAATAATAGGTTGTAAAATGTCCACACAGTAAAATAAAAGTGTCATTCAGATGCTGGTGGATTTCATTAGTGATAGTGTAACCTCAAAAAAAAAAATATTGAAAATCATTCAAAGCAGAACATGCGGAAAAACAGGTTTCAGCCGTCCCAACACATTCCTGCACATGCTTTGGTTTGGAAAAGTTCTCTCCTCCTGAGCAGCCAAACCTTCTGTGAAGGCATCTCTGCTGATGCAGGTGCACCTGGAGCAGGGAATGAGGGAGCCCAGGGGGACACGACCAGGGGGACAGGGCAGCACAGCCTGCAGGCAACCTGCCCTCCCCACGCAGCTCTGCCTCGTCTCTGCAGCTGCCCTGACATTTGCTTTGCAGGAAAGGAAATATTTTACTAAGCCGGGGAGACAGTGCGGGATTATCAATGGCATAAAAAAAAATGAAAAAAAAATAATAAGAAGAAAGAGAAAGATAAAAAAATAGCGCAGAGCACTGAAGAGCTTTGAGAGCGTTCCCTGGATGAATCCCAGGAAAACACCCCAGCTCCGTCAGCAAACACCACGGCAAGAGCTTGATGGTTGACAGGCAAGGGAAACGTGCCAGAGGAATCCTTCTCCCCACTTTGCCCGAATTCCTTGCTCCAGCCTGGGAGGGACAGTTCCCACACAGCCGATGCCTGTGGACACACGTGCTCCCTGTGAAACGCGGGGCTTTCCCCTGATTTTTGGGAACTGCTTTCTGTTTGTGTCACCTTTAAACAAGAACGCGGCCGCCACCCCCTAAAAAGCGACCAGAAAATCCGGGCGAGGAGATGCCGGGAGGGAGGAGAAGGATGCTCAGCGCCCGGGATGCGCCCCGAGGGAGGGCAGCGTGTGGGATGGAGGAGGTCGGGGTCATTCCCGACCCCAATTCCCCGGCCCTCCCGAGCTCCGAGGGCTCGGGGTCGCCTCTCCCCCTCCCCAGCAGCGCTCCCCGCGCTCGGCAGCGCCCAAACCCCTCCCTCCCTTCGCTCCGGCTCATTGAGAACAGATAAGGCGCCGTCACATGCAGCCTCCCCTCCCTCCCCTCTGCCCCAGCCCTTTAAAAAGCTCCATCCCGGCGAGCATCCCTCGCACCGGGAGAGGGCAGGGGCAGGGGGAGGCAGGCAAAGGGCAGGCAGAGGGTTTGGAGCAGAGCGGGGAATCGGGGCTACCCAGGGGTGTGGGCATCTCCCTCTCCAGTGGCACGTCGATGTTGTGTGCCGGGGGGAAGGCAGGCAGGGCTCGCTGCTGATGGCATGGACCGCCCGCCGCTCCGGCCGCGCATCCCGAGCCCCCGAGTGCGCCACACCGATGCGGAGCCGCTCGTAGCGAGTAAGTTCCCGGCTTTCCTTTGTTATTGCAGGTGGCTCCGGCGCTTCTCTGACCGTAAAGGACCGGCAGCCCCGCGGGCAGCACGGGGAGAGGCTGAGCTGGTGGGTCAGAGGGGTGTCGGGCTCCCAAACCTGCCGCGCTGGGGGCTGGAGAGGCGCTGCTGTCCAACCAGCCCGCGCCGGGGAAGGCTTTGGGAAGCCGCCCATGGGATGGATGCTGATGGTGGGCAAAAGCACTGGCAGATGGTGTGCGGGAAAACACGGGAAAAAATCTGAACGGCTCGGGTTAGGGGAGATGGCTGGAATGCAAAGGGCACCGGGAGACCGGGCAGTAAGCTTGAAATGCTTGGAGTGGCTCCAGAATCCTTATCTGGAGTCAAAGATTAAATTCTTTCATGATTAGGATACTTGCCAGTCAGAGTTTAAAAAGCCCTGGCAGTGTGGCCCCCCGAGGATGAAGTGGCATGTTCAGCCCCCGGAGGGGACAGGGAATTATCGCACCGGGAATCCCTGGGGGCTCGGGGGCTCTGGGAGGTAAAAGCATGCCTGATTTTTTGATCCCTGTCCCCTCGCATCGCTCACACAGCCGCCCGGAGCCCTCCTGTTTGGAGCAGCACACGCTGGCTGCGAGTACCATGCTCACTCCTGTGCAGCAGCTCTGCCTTGGTTTGCACTGGAGAGTTTCAGGAGCCAATGAAGAACTGGCAGAAATTGGTCCTGTCCCAAAAAACTTGCCATCTGACTTTTGGGGATTCTGGCATCAAGCAGCTCCCTCCTCCTGCCCCTTTTGAGTAGATCTTGCATTTGGAGTAGAGTAGCTCTGAATGAAACCAAACTGGTCAGGCCAAAACCCCAGGATCTTCTGTAGGAGAAGGGGAGTGTGGGGGGCAGTGTTTGTGCTGGGGGGTTATTTCACTTCTGGGCTCAGTCCTTGGCCCCACAGTTCCTACTCAGTCAGAGAAAAAGGATAGGGATCATTCCTGATTCCTGTGACAAACCATTCTCTATCTCTGGAAGGTTCCATCGCGATGATTTGCCAGAAAAATAAAAGCAGAGTTTTGGAGTCATATTCTTGGGCAAATCTCCAGGCCGTTTTATGTAAGTCACCCACTTTCTGTTCAGTGTGAGGTCAGAGAGGTCCTGGACATTGGGGTGACACTGGCTCTTACCCAGCAGGTTGGTTTGGCTTGGTTGGTCTCTGTGACTCTCCTCATGTCCTCAGTGGGTTGGAGACCTTGGGGCAAAAAGAGCCTGAGTTTGGTCAAATGTCTGTGAACTGTTTGGATGCAACTCACTGGAGAGGTGTGAAGTGGAATCAATGATTTTATTGTATTTTTTCAAGGCAGCTGCCAATTTCAGAGTGAATCTCGAGGGCTCTGATGGTGAATTCCTAAACAAAGGAGCACAGGAATGTCGGTGCTCTTGGGGCAGGATTTTCTTTTAGAGCTGAGATTTAGTTTTCCCCAATATCCAGTGTTTGCTGGGTGCAAACAGCCAGTAGTAGGATCTTTTCAGGGCAAAGGTGTCTCCTTTTCTTTGGTCAGTTGTGTCGAGTGAGAGACAACAGTCAGTGGTGCCCCTAAAAATACGGGCTGGGGTGAGAGGGCACACAGAGAGGCTGCAAAGTGCCTCAGGCACAGCCACTGCCTGCGAGGTGGAAGGATCAAATTGGTTTATTTCAGGCTTTATTTGTTGGCAGAAAAATCTCGTTTGACTGTTCCAACTTAAAGAAAAACACCTAAGAGCATAATATTGTGATTGCATCCTTTGCACAGGGGCTTTTCCTGCTCCTCTTCTTTAATGCAATGAAGTCTAATTGACTGAGAGTTACATGAATTATACCCTCCCACCCACCCTGTGCGGAGTAGGCAGGAGACATCCCTTCTCTTATGGAAAACCCATACTCTCCACTCCTTGTGCTGTACCAAGTTGCTAAAGCCTGCGCACTGGGATCATTGGGGTGTCTCAAAAGGCATTTTCTAGTATTCATTTTTTTTTTTCTGTAAAAACCCACTACCCCAGTGTATCTTCTCAAAAGTTCAGCTTGTGCATAGGTCTGAAGTAATCACATTTAATGCAACTCTGAGCTTGTGTTGTGTGGGATTTCTTATACTCCAACCCATAGTTGAGGGGAAAAAATCTCTCTGAAATCTGTAGAGAGAACAAAACCTGCCTTTCGTGACATTAGAAATAACCTCCCTAGTTACTCATGCTGATAGATGAGGCTGTGTGGGCTTTGCAGAGCAACCTTTAGCCACACCTGAAGCACACAGGGGCTGTGCTGGGAGGAGAAAAGAGCTGTGCAGTGATTTCAGGGACTCTTTTAGGATTTTGGAAATTATCAGTTTAGTCCCACTGTGAGTGTGGAAGGAGCGTCTTTGTGACTGACTTCCCCATCTTGAAATATGGGATATGGAGCATTTCCTTGTTCCACAGCTCACTCTTTGTGTCGTGTTAGCTCTCTGGCCAGGGAGGTTTTCCTTGGAAGGACCAAACACCTTCTGTCCGGGGATTTCTGAGCCAAATGGACCCTGGGCAGAGAGGCAGCATTGCCAGCCCAGCCCTGTGCCAAGCATGGAGCCATCCTGCTCCTGAGCCCACCACCAGCCTGGGGACCCTGCAGGCACCCACTCTGTGTGCTGGGGGGTCTCCTGCACCCCACAGGAAGCCCCTTGTGTGATGAAAGCAGTCCTAAAACACCAGAAACTCGGAGGAAATAAGGAACATCTCCCCATCTTGGTGCTGCATGAGGTTACACTTTGAGAAGGAATTCCTTGGATGAGGGAGCTTTTGAGCTGGTGAAGTGCCACAGGTGGCCCTCCTTGGGCAGTTTCTTTCCATCCATTGCCCTGGTTTGGAACAGCACAATTCCCTTACTGTGGATCTCCCAGCACTTCCCAAAGAGGCAGCCACCACAACCTCTATTTATATGAAGTCAGAAAGCTGAGAGATGACACGATTTACCCAAAATCTACCTGCCTTTCCTCCTCTTCCTGTGTGTGTCGAAAGGTAATCTTGTGTTGGTGTTGTTGACTGCTCAGTCTCAGCCATGAACAGCCAGGAAGTAAAAGGGAATAAAAGGGAATAAAAGGATAGAGGGAAGGGTGCCTTTCTCAGGGAATTCAGAGCCCCACCCGTCAGTACCTGTCTAACAATCACTTATCTTCAGATAATCCTAAAGTTTCTTTTTCTTCCTCCATCTTCCCAATGTTCAGCAGTCAATTCTTTTATTCTCTTTGGGTGCTGCTGCTTTAATTCCCTTTATTCTTCTGCCAACTCTCCCACATTATTAGTGTCTGCCAATTAAGAATTTCTTTCCCTTGCAGCAACGTAACCCAAAGGAGAATTCTGTGGCCCAGAGGAACCCGGGCACAGTAACCTCATCTCTGTTTTATGGGGTAGGGGCCAACAGCAGCAAAAGAACCAGGTCAGATTTTTCAGTAATATCTGTTTAGCATTATTGATTGCTTGTTAAGCAGTTCAGGACTCCGTGTCTGGAAAAAAATGATGACAGAGTTAAGTAAAATCCTCTTTGGGGAAGGTGTGGGAGGTTTGCTAAAGAACAGTCGCTCAATTATTCTCGTAATACGAGAAAACACAAGCGTCGGGTTTAGAAGAAACAAAAGGAGTCTGCTCTTACACAAACTTGGCGACAAATTCATGCCTTCAAACTCCTCCTGCCTGCCACTTTAGTCCTCTCCAGCAGCAAATCCTGTCCCCACTTAAACCTGGGTTGACTTCACATCAGCGAGGCTCTCAGTGGAACAAGTCGCCCTGGCCAGCAGGAAAAGAGTTTCCTGCAGTTGTCTTGGTTTACCTTCCTGCTGTCAGGAGGCCCCTCAGCTCTGCCACAGACCCTCGCCTAAGCCCAGCCTGACTCTTCTCAGCAGGTCCACCCAAGAGCCCGAAATGTCATCTGGGCAGGGGCTCAGGAGCAGCACGGCTGATAAAAATCCTCCCTGCCAGGGTGATAATGCACTGACTCACAGCTGCTCAGGCACTAGCCTGGCCTAAAGCAAGGCAGCTTTGGACTAAAGTGGCATTTTTATTACCCTGCCCTCGTTTAGCCAAAGATGGGCAATGCCAAAGAAACAGCATTTCCCATTCTGTGGGGAGGATGTTCCTGCTGGGCAGCAGTGGCTGCTTGTTACACGGGGAAGGGGTTAACCAAGTCCTTACGTAGTCCATGCTGTGCTCCTTTTGGGGCATCTGGGCATTTGTGCTGAAGCTTCCCAGGGCAGTTAAAATAATAAAGGGAAAGAGAGCCAATTTCCTAGAAGATTCTTGTGCCTGGCATCTCACAGCCTGTTCATACTCGTCACCCAAATGTTACCATTGGGGAATGAAGGCAGAGGGGAAAGCAGAGATTTGCTCAGAATGAGAGAGAAAATCCTTGTGGAGAAAATGCTCCAGAGCAGAGAGCTGGCTGGTGAGCAAAGCTGTGCTCAAACTGCTGACCAGCATCATTCTTTTGACAGAATCCAAGGCAAAAATTCATCTGCTTCATTATTTTCAGTAACCACGTACTGAGGGTGGGCTTCTCCTGCCGTGGGAGGGGTTAGGATTAAACATCAGCAGCTATTGTGTTGCCACTGAAACTCGGCTTCAAATATAACTTTTATGACAAAATTCTCTTTAAAGCAGCCCTTTTAAAACTGAGAACATGCTACACTTCCCTGGTTTTACACTGAGATTGATGAAAAGCTTTTCAGTGCAAAAGGAGTGATTTTACATTAATCAGTCAATGAAAACATACATCAAGAGGGATTTTCATGAGAAAGCAAAGAGGTCCTTCAGAACCTGATTCCCTTTAGGCAGTGGATGGGAGGCTTCTTCCCTATTAAAGAGGGGGGGAAATGTGTGGTTGTTCTGCCATGTGTCTCCACACATTGTGAAGTGAGAGTCAATACCAGTATTGATATTAATTATTGGACAGATAATCATTATCTGGCAGATAACCATGATCTGACAGCCTCTGGCAGGCACTTCACACGGGGTTGTGACATCTCCATTGCAAGAGGTGGTGAAAAAAGGCTGAAGGTGTGCCTGGAGACACCACGAGCAGCTCTCAGGAGGGACAGAAAGAGAGGAGGGGATGATTTTCTGTCAGAACCTTTGCTGGTGCTGTTGGAGGAGAGGCGCACACCGCACTGGGGCTCTCCAGCATCACACACTGGGGGTGCCAGAGCTGCTCCCCCTTCATTTCCCATCAATCCCGATTATTTCCCCCTTCCCTGGATGGCTCAGCCCTGGCCCAAACCCTTCAAAGCAGCAAACGAGCCAGCTCTGGGGCCGAGCTGGGCACAGATGGTCGGGCTCCCTGCGGGCAGAGCCAGCGGGGCTGGGGCCAGCAACAGGCTCTGGTTGCTTCGTTGGAGCAATGATTGATGGGGGCTTCGCCACGGGCTAAGAGAAATTCTTTGCTCTTAACCAGCCTTGGCTGCAGCAGGATGGAAGTGGAAATTTGTTGCCTCATTTATTCCTCCTGCCTCTGCTTCCTTCCCGCCCACCCTTCGTGCTTTTTAATACCCAAAGGATGAAGCTCCTCTGCTCAGTCTTCAAATTGTCTTCCCCAAGATAGTCTTAATTGTAGCTCTACACCTTTCCTCATTCACAGGAGCGTAAGAAGATTAAAGATAGAGGGAGAAGTAATAGATTTAGTTTGGTTTTAATAGGATTTGCAGAGGACAATGAATGCCGTAGAAAATATTGCTGCTCTATCTTTGCTATCCCTAAGGCTGCTTAGGGAGTCTTTGACAGAGGTTTTGTCTGTGCCCTGCATCCAGAGTCAAGACTCTCATCTTTTAAAGGAGCTTCTAATCAGCTTAGTAAACAGGATGTTACATTAGAAGCTGCCAAAATCATTGCAAGCCATCATTTGGGGTTATTTACTTGTGCCTCTGTAAGCATGGCTCTGCAGGTCGACAGGGGGGTTTGAAGAAGAGCCTGGTGCATTTCTGAGAGTGTCTGGGGATTTTGACTAATGTCAGGGGTGAGTTCTGAGAGACCTGATTATCAGCAGGCCGGGGTTCCTCCCACCTTCAGATGTGTCATTCAAGAGGCTCAATTAAAGGGCTGGTTCGCATCTGAAGCCCAGCTCACAGAATAAACTTCCAGAAGGTGATTCAGCACTCCTGAAAAGTGAATTTTCCCTGGAGATGCCTCTCTCTGCTGACTGTGAGGGAAACCTTCATGCATAATTTAGCCTTGGGTAGACAGGGATGCTCAGGGGTTTCTGTTCATTTCTAAGGATTCTCTTGATATGCACCCAAAACCTGAGGCATCAAAAGAACCCGTCGCTCTTGAAAAGGTGTGTTGATGCAGCTTTACTTTGTTCCTTGTTGTCATCTCAAGCAAAGGTGGTGTGTAAAAAAGAATCTAAGGACAAAAAGTACCCAAAAAACTGTTACAAGGCTTAACTATTTCATGACTCCCAGCCATGGCCATGCCCAGGTTTTCTGAGGTCCCAAGCAGTGACTGGCAGCTCATTGATGTGCATAACAAACCACTAGTTAACTTGTTTCATGCTTATATTATATTTATTATATTTCACAGAATATCACAGTGTATTCTGAGTTGGAAGGGACCCACAAGGGTCATGGAGTCCAACCCTTTAGTGAATGACCCACACAGGGGATTGGACCCACAACCTTGGTGTTACGTCTACCAAGTTTTAACCAGCTGAGCTGATCTCTGGGCCATTATTTATTATATTTATATATCTTTCTTATATTATTTATTTATATTTATAATATTTAACTTAGCAGCATCATATTGAAGTGGCTCCTGGGGGAGAAGAGCTGAACCGTCTCCAAGTCTTTCCCAAAACAACATCTTGCTGGTTCAGACAATAAAACAAAACAGGGTTTTATCTCAGCGATTTTCCTTCTACGTTCAACTGTGTTTCTTTGCTCCGCAGCCCAGCCATGGCTGGAGATTCCAGGATCTTCATGAACCAGGACATGGACATCGGAGTGACCTCCAGGGAGCCCAAGAAGATTCCCAAGCAGGCTCGGGACGATGTCCCCATCGCCACCGACCGCACGCGCCTCATTTCAGCCGAAGGCAAGAAGCCCCGGCAGCGTTACATGGAGAAGAGTGGCAAGTGCAACGTGCACCACGGCAACGTCCAGGAGACCTACCGGTACCTCAGCGACCTCTTCACCACGCTGGTGGACCTCAAGTGGCGTTTCAACCTCCTGGTCTTCACCATGGTCTACACCATCACCTGGTTGTTCTTTGGCTTCATATGGTGGCTCATTGCCTACATCCGCGGAGACCTGGACCACCTGGAAGACGAGAACTGGATCCCGTGCGTGGAGAACCTCAGTGGGTTTGTTTCTGCGTTTCTGTTCTCCATCGAGACGGAGACGACGATCGGTTATGGCTACAGGGTCATCACGGAGAAGTGCCCCGAGGGCATCGTGCTGCTCCTCATCCAGGCCATCCTGGGCTCCATCGTCAACGCCTTCATGGTGGGCTGCATGTTCGTCAAGATCAGCCAACCAAAGAAAAGGGCTGAAACCCTCATGTTTTCCAACAACGCCGTGATCTCCCTGAGGGACGAGAAGCTCTGTCTCATGTTCCGTGTCGGAGACCTCCGCAATTCCCACATTGTCGAGGCTTCCATTAGAGCCAAACTCATTAAGTCCAAACAGACCAAAGAAGGAGAGTTTATTCCCCTCAACCAAACGGACATCAACGTGGGATTTGACACTGGAGACGACAGGTTATTCCTGGTGTCACCTCTGATCATCTCACACGAAATCAATGAGAAAAGCCCCTTCTGGGAGATGTCTCGTACCCAGCTGGAGAAGGAGGAGTTTGAAATTGTGGTCATCCTGGAAGGAATGGTGGAAGCAACAGGTAAGGATCTGCCACAGTTTCAAGGGGGACAGGGGTACAACAAAGGGCAGTTTGGCAGCAAGAGTTCCCTGGCAGTGTCACCTGGCCCGAGAACGTGGTGAGGTTTGTCCTTCTCCAGTGATGATCAGGTGGGAGATCGTGGTCTGAGGTGCCCAGCAGTGAAAGGTGGGTCCTTTAGCTCCTCTTGCAGTGCTACACACTGGGATTCACCAAGGGCTTGGTCATGGAGCTGCCCACAACCCCCTTGAACTGATCCACGGGAAAAAAGGGAGGGATTCAAGGAATTTCTGGCGTCTTTCGTGGTCCTGTTTCCCTGGCTCAAAATTCATGGCTCAGATCTTTTCCCGTCTCTCCTCTGCGTTAATAATTGGCTGTAATTGGGCTATTTTAGGTATTGCTGTGGTGGTGCTTTCTGCTGGGGGCTGTGAAGCCTCCAAGTATTCCCGGATCCCAGAAAGCAGCTGAATTACTTGCACGTGGTGCACGCCTTGTATTTTCACAAGGAGCTCAAAGAGGACAAAGACAGCAAAAGCTTTTGTGCCTCCTGCAGCCCAGCAGCTGCTGAGCAGCCTGAGCAGAGCTGTGCAATGGGGAAGTTAGGAGAGCTCCTCAGCCCATTCCCAGAGTCCTCCTCAGGGTGTCCTGGTGGCAGGTGATGAAAGAAGGCTGTGTCCATATATAAGAAATGTGGAAAAGCTGCATGGCTGAGCTTTCCAAAGTGCACAAAGGTGGAGAAGCAGAAGGGTGGCCACAGAGAGCTCCCTGGGTAGGGAGAGGGTGCACCACAGGGTGGTTTCACCTCTCCAGCCAATTCCTTTGTTCTAGGTTTGAGGAGCAGCTGGCAGCAATTCCTGCTGCTCCTCTGGCACAGGACTGGGTGTGAACACCCTGGGATGGTCCCTGCAGGCAGGATTTCCAAGCCCGGGGTGCCTCGGTAGAACCAGGGGCTGGAAGGGGAATGTCAGGCAGCTCTGAGGAGAGAACTGCTCTCTGGAGGTGGGGAAATGTAGTCAGAGCTGCACAAAGGCTGTTGTAAGTATTTTTATCCTTTGGTGTTGGAGTGCTTTAGTAATGAGGTGCCACTGTGAGCCCAAGGGTTTTCTCTTGCTGGTGGCTGGATTTTTTTTCCATCCTGATGAGGCTCCCTCTGAATCAGTAGCAAGAGTTTTCAGCTTGATGTGAGTATTTGGAGGTGCCAGCACCTTGTCTCACAAATTCTGGCCTTTGCTTTCTATGAATAATATTCCCTCCTTGAGATTGGTCCTTGTTATGCTCCTGACAGAACAAGGAAGGGGAGTCTCTCCAGTTCCTGCATCCCACAGTTTCATTCTTAAAGACAGAGAGAGCCAATTCAGTGCCCCAGGATCTTCCTTTAGTCATTAATGATCAGGACTTTTCCCAGCACTGCACCAAGGCTGGAGTTTGTCCTGCAGGAATGGAATTCATCTGGCGTTTCCAGGCAAATGTTCTTCCCCAGCTGAGCACTGGTGGGTGGAAAAGACTATCAAAGGCAGAGATTTGTAATGGCAGCTTATTTGGTAGCCTAAACATTTATTAGCCACTGGAACCTCCTCATCTGAGCATGGAAAGCAGCTCCTTGTTTGTCCAAAGCCTCTTTGCTGGGCACACAGTGACACCAGAGATTCTGTTTGAAGCCCTTTCCTCTCCGTGGAGCTCCACACGTGGGAGAGGGACTCATTCTCCACAACAACCCCGAATTAAGAGCACACCACGGGAACAACAGTGCCTTCCACAGGGGCTCCTCTCCCAGGGGCATTGCACAGCCCAGCGTGCAATGGCACTGAGGGAGCAACAGCTGTGCCAGCGAATTGTGCTGGCTCAGCCAGGCTGGGAAAGGAGCCCCTGGGGCTGGGAGAGGCAGCTTGGCCTGAGCCTGGAGCTGAGTGAGCTCACACGATGCCCTGAGCCACTGTCAGAGCCTGCCTGGGATGGGCTCCAAGGACATATGGCAAGGGGGCAGGGGGTGGCAGGTTTGGTCGCTTGCAGACACTGTTTGTCCTTTCCTGCTTCGTCCTCACATGAGGTAATACTGATAAAGCACTTTGGGGGAGATTTATGCTGACCTCCATACCTTAAAATCTGCTCCAAGCAAATCCCTGAGGTTCTTCCCTTCCCATGGCAGTTCCAGCGCTCAGGAATGGTGTATTCTCAGAGCAGGGTTGCTCTGAGATCCTGACACTGTCCCAGCTGCTCAGGGCAGTACCAAAATACAGCAGACCATTTGTTGCCTCAGTAACCCCTCTGAAAAACCAGCATCATCCTTCGCAGGGTTCAGAAGATACAGCTCCATCCATGGAGCACGAGTGAGTCCTGTGTGCTCAGCCCTGCCCTTGGGGTCAGGAGGAAAAAATCATGGAAATTCATTCCCCCTTTGCAGGCAGCAGCAAATCCCCCCATAAATGCACCCAGCACTGGTGGGGAGACATATCTGTGTTTCACATAAGGTGTTTTGAAAGCAGGGCGAAAGGGTGATTGGCAACATATGAACGAGGAAAGGAATTTAGGTGTGATGTCTTGACTGAAAGGGTGAATATTTTTCACTGATAATTTGGGGCAGCAATTTTATAAATCTTTTCAGTGGATTTAACCAGCCACACGCTTATTACAAATGGAATGTGTTGGCTCTTCTCAAACAAGTAGCTCTGTTTACTGACATTTAAGTGTCATTCTAGTCTAGTGGCAGACAAAGATGGTAAATAGTTTCAAATGAAAAGTGCAGAGTAAATTCTGAGCAGTTCGCACCCTTCAAGTAATTGTATTTAATTTTTTTAACAAAACAAAACATTGTGGCTTAAAACAATGGTTTTGTTTTCAAGTTGACTGGAATTTTTAAAAGCCTGAATAACAACACACTGAAGAGCAGCAGCACAACAGCCAGGCTGGAATACAATGTTTTTATTTTGCTGAGAAACACAATAAACATGATGTTATTGCAGTGAGAGGTCCCCAGGGAGCCGGGGCTGCTCCCGCAGAACCAGCTGTGGCACAAAGCCCGTGGGTGTGGGTCTTTGCCATCAATATTTGAGTATATGAGGCACTGGGGCTCCCCGGGGGGATATGAATGGCCAGAGGGGGGGCAGTTTCTGGGCAGATCTGTTGTGATCATTGCTGAGCGAAACAACCACTGTAAAGACAAAATCAATAGCCATGACAAGTGTTGTGCCTCCCAGGGCTGCTCCGGGGCAGCAGCATCGCTCCCAGAGCCTCCTTAATGCATCGCTCCCAGGAATTACCTCCGGGAATTCATTCCCTTTTTGCCTTATCAGAAAGGGGCACTCGGCCAGATCACCTGCCCCAAGTCTGACCTGCAATAAAAGGGCTGAAAGCCAAGGTGGAAAACCTGTTTGTGGAGTGAATACACTTTGGCTTTCACTGCACAGTGGCAACAAAACCTCCAACCACCCTGTTGAAAGAGCAGCTGCTGTGGCCAAACCTCTCGCCCTTCCCCTCCTGACCCTGTGCTGGACAGTGTGCAAAGCAAAGCTGCTGGGACATGGAAGAGCAGCAGAGACTCAAACCCCCTCCACGTGATGCAGAGTCAGCTGGGGTGTGATGAACAGTTTGGGTCATCCAATTAGAGAGTCCATTTTTTAATTATTAGTTTTTTCTGTAAGCCATCACTCCATGCGATGACACACCCTGCAGATCCTACAAGATCCCTTCCCTTCCCTTCCCTTCCCTTCCCTTCCCTTCCCTTCCCTTCCCTTCCCTTCCCTTAGATCGGAAGAGCG
>JAWWMP010000068.1:593454-610363 GCA_035047865.1 Dendrocincla tyrannina | reverse complement strand
TTCCCTTCCCTTCCCTTCCCTTCCCTTCCCTTCCCTTCCCTTCCCTTCCCTTCCGCTCCTCACTGATTTTCATTACCTCTTTTTCCCACCACAATTAAATAAGCCACAAGAGACACTCCAAATGTCTGATTAGTCCAGTCCCTAAATGAAGTTTTAATAAACTCTTATGTAAGGAGAGGTATTTATTTTTCTGGCTTAGATCTGTGTGATAAAAGGTGATTTAGCGATTAGCAGTAATTAACCCCTCCTGTCCCTCTGAGACTCTGGGCAAACAGCAGGTTTTTCACACCTCGATTTATCCCCCTTTACAGAGGACAGAATACAATTTCCTGGCTGTAAATACAGGGCCAAATGGAGTAGTCACAACAGAAGATATGCTGAAATTAATCATGATTTTCCTGGGAGAACAAAGGAAGGGTGAAATTACTAAATGGAGTTTTCGTGCATTCATCATCTGCTTTAGGTTGTCTTGCTTTGTTTTGCATTTTGCATATAAATAAGTTTTCTGCAGGAAGGACCTTGCAGAACTGTTACAGAAACTGCCTCAAAAATTGCAGGGAAGAGGGAGATGTCTCAAGTCATTCCTTTCATGAGCTGGATTGTCCTCCAGAGGCACAGCTTGGTATCTCAGGAGCCTCTGCAGGCACCACAAACCCCTTGGGAGGACTCGGAGTTACCTGGTGTGGGCTTGATGCTGTGCCTGGCAGAGACAAATACAAGGTCTTTGCATCATAAGGTCCTTTTATTTTATTTTTTTCCCAGTGCCTGGGAGCTTTGCATGCCTGGAGAGCATTCAGATGAATTAAAATCCTATTACTCTCCTCTGGCATAAAAATCAAAGTGAATCAAGCCCAGCCATGTCCTCTAAAGGAGACAAGCACAAATAATTGGAGGACCATGTTCCTACCTTCTAATATTCCTTTTCAAGTTGGAGGGATATTGACTTTTTGGAGGTTACAGTGTTCCTTGGTCTAATTAACACAGAGGGACTAATAAATTTTATGACTTACCATATGCTAATGCAAATTGAAAGACGTGTATTGCTTAATCACAGAGAGATAAGTTAAAATTTTGATGCCTTCTCCTGTAACTCCCATCACTGTGACTGCCCCTCCGAGGACATCAGCTCCCTGTGCCCCTGGGGTGCAACAGCTCCAGAGCCCCCAGGACCAGGGGGAAAGTCACCCTGGGCACAGCAGGGTGTGAAACAAGGGCACAGAGGTGGAATCTCTGCCAGCAATATCCCTGCCTCAAGTGCAGGCAGAGAGCTGAGCAAATATGGCCAACACCCCCACGCCGAGAGCACCCACATGACATTTGAGCAGCAGATAATCACGGAGCTCCGTGGCATTTCAACGGGCAGAGTTAATTTTAGGCTGATGAAAAAGGTTGTCCTGACAGCCCCAGGGCTTGGGAGATCAGAGCCCACTGAGAAAGACTGGAAGGTCCAACTCTGCCCTCGATGGGATTTCTTGGGTTGGCAGAGTGGCCAAGGCCAGGTGGGATGGAGCAACCTGGGATGGTGGGAGGTGTCCCTGCCCGTGGCACGGGGTGGAATGGGATGGGCTTTAGGGTTCCTTCAACCCAAACCACTCTGGGATTCTGTGCCCTTTTTTTGTGCCATGAAGCTTCATCCAAGGAAACACCCAAATCCCCCATGCCACTTGTCTCTAACTGTATCTGTACCATTTAAACCCATAATTGGTAGTTGGAGTTAATTTAGGAAAAGGATTAACAGCCTTTCTCGGGGCATTCGAAGTGAGTCAAGGCCAGCCACGTCCTCTGAAGGAGACAAGCACAAATAATTGGGGGACCATGTTCCTACCTTCGAATACTCCTTTTCAAGCTGGGGGAAATACTGACTTTTTGGAGGTTACAGTGCTCTTTGGTCTAATTAACACAAGTGATTAAGGGCACCCTTTTGTTCTCCCATTAAACCTGCAGTGAAGGCACTGGATGGATGGGATGGGATGGGGTGGGATGGGATGGGATGATCCTCCAACAGCTGGGGAGAGCCTGGTGGTTCATCCCAGGTAACCAAACAGCTGAAAGTGCAGGTGGATTTGGGATAATGAGGGTTGGGTTTAATTGGTGTATTTTAAGGGTAGACAAGACATGGGAATGAGGAGCAATTGATCTATGCCTTCAGCCCACAGACAAAAACCCCACTTCTGCTCTAATGAAATTATCATTAAAACTCCAGGCAATGTTTATTGCAGAACTTGAAACCAGGAGCCAGTCTGCTGGTCTCCAGCTAAAAGAGCTTGGAACTGGTTCCAGCTTTATTGAAAACTTGATTCATCTGCTTATAACTTTGGTCAAACTTTTTTCTGGTTTCAATTAAAACGGAGTTTTGTTTGCAACCCGAAGCTGAGCTGCTGAATTAAGAGATGACAAAGCTGTAACTGGAACTTGACAGCTGAAGATTTCACAAATCATTTCACATTTCCCACAACTGACAGATTACACACACTTATATTAAACATACTTTTTCATTTTTAAACCAGAATGTTTCAGAGAAAATGAAACTTCGAATGGTCTTACAATCCAGAACACACAATACACTTGAAAGATGTACAATATCTGCAACTTTATTGTTCCATAAGTTTAGAAGCACATCTGCTTGGAGTGGCAAAGGGAAGATGAGGATGCAGGGCCATGGAGATGCTCCAGGGCTGGAGCCCCATCCCTGGGAGTGTCCAAGGCCAGGTTGGACAGGGCTTGGAGCGACCTGGGCTGGTGGAAGGTGCCCCTGCCCATGGCAGGGGGTGGCACTGGATGGTTTTAAGGTTCCTCCCACCCCAAACCCCTCTGGGATTCTGTGTTCTTTTGGCATGAAGCTTATTCCAACAAAACACCCAAGTCACCACTTCTCTCTAACCATGTTACAGAGGTTGTTAAATCCACTTAAGAAAAGGATTAACAGCCTTTATCAGGGCCATAAATCCCATGATTAATTTTGCAAGAAACTCGGAGAGTTTGCAATCTCTCTTGATTTCTGGTGCTCCCCAAAGTGTCGGTGCTTCAAGAGCCACTGCAGAGATCAAAGTGTTTGTGGGAGCCAGGCTAGTTCTGTCTGCAGCCAGGAGTTGGACCCGATGGTCCTTGGGAATCCCTTCCAGCTCAGGATATTCTGTGATTCCTCTGGATGGCCAGGGGCGCGTGGTAAATGATCCCCTGCACCCCAGACAATCCCCTGGACTGGGATAAACAATGCCTTTGCAATCAAACGGGATTGCTGTGCCCCACTGGGAGCTGGAACTGGGATGTTCCGAGCACGGAGGGCACGGTGCACGTTGGGGGCCAGAGGCCAGCGGCTCCATCCGTGCGCTCTTAATAAAAACAAGGTTTATTGTTTCCACACCTCTTCTGTCATCTTTGTGCACTCACAGAGGCAATAATTAGCTGGGGACATTACAGATGCATTAATTAGGCAGGCTGGGGAGCACAGGGCAGCCTGCAAAGCAGGCTCTTAATGGAATTGGGAGCAGAGACAATGCAGTTGTTTACTGGGTGATGTAGGAGTTGCCAAGCACTGTGTCCCCACGCAATTAAAACGCCAGTGCACATGTGCTAAAAAGGAATATTTGAATGGGATTATGGAGCAATTACAAGTTGTCTTATTGTGCTGGCTCAGTGTACCCCTGGGCTTACAGAAAGCAGCGACTGCAGGAGGCTGGCAGTGGGCAGGGTTTGGTTGCTGAAAGCTTTCCACTGTTCCTTCTTTAATTGAATACTTGCAGCAGGAGACCTGGGACTGTGTCCCTGGAGCTCAGGGTCACTGGCAGGTACTCCCCCAGGGAAGGAGCTATTTCAGGCTGGGATTACAAGGCAGGAGTTTCCTTAGAATGCCTCAGGCCCCACATTCACCAGGACAACCCCTCTTGGCCTCGGGGATTTCTTGAGGACACCTTCATGCAGCACTTGCAAGGCTTTGATAGGAATGAGCTGGTTCATTCTGGAGCCTCCACGGTCTCCTCTCCTGCTTTGGAGGAGACACCTGGAGGTGTCTGGGATTTCTGGTGTCTGAAGGAAAAAGGGCTGGTTTATTTTAACCACCTCCTTCCCCCCCCACACACACGTGCTGCTGGTTTCTAACCTTCTGACCTCCCAGCACGAGGGAGCATCAAAAAATGGGATTATCCCTGCAGTGCTGCATCACTGGCCCTCCAAAAATCCAGGAATAAGAGCCCTTGCCCAGGGAGCTCAAGGGGGTGATCAGTGCCAGTGACACAGCTCTCCTGGGAAAACCCACAGCAGGACTCAGAGACCAAAAAGGTTCAGAGACCAGCAGGACTCAGACACCAACAAGGCTCAGAGTTCAGCAGGACTCAGAGCCCACCAGGTCTCCATGGGCTGCCTGGTTGGTGAGCAGCTCCAAGGAGTGAGGATTTCCACCCTCTTCACCTCAAGGGCTGGTGATGCTGCATGTTGTGGTGGCACCACGGTCAGGACCTGGCTCACCCTGGTCTTCAGGTCTAGAGCAAATGCTGAGAGTCCCCTGAGAAGCTGCTGGAAGAGCTTCTCCTTAAGGCAACACCACCTGGGGTGGGTTTTTTCCTTCCCTGGTGTTATTTTTCAGAGCAGCCTCTGCACTTCCCGGCTCCTTCCGGCCCAGGAAGCAGAACACAGTGACTAACACTGTACTTGTTGTTCCTGCCCAGAAGCAAATCCTCCTGCAGATCCTGGGGGGAAAACTGGCTCTTCAGGCTGTGATACAGAACTGGAGGTTTCTCAGTGTGTCCCTGTCCCTCTTTTCCCCTCTCAAGAACCAAAAGCAACTGATACACTCCTGGCCTGGGAACTTTAAAGTGGGGAAAGAAGGAAGAGAAAGCTTTGCAGAGCACTTGCTTGTGTGGGTGTCTTTTAATGGACTGGAGCAACTATGAGAGCAAAATATTCATCTTTTCACAAAAGTGCCATTTTATTTAAAGCAAAGGAGGTTTCTGATTACTCTGAGATTTCAGTCACTGGGTGGGAATACATGATATGCTCTTCCCTGAAGTATCTGACACTGATCTTTTTGCCCCTTTGCTTTAGATTTCTGCCTGTGTGCTTTGGGCTGCAGGAATTAGACTGGGGAGTATTGGCCAGGAATTGGATCAAGTGCAGGTTTTGAACGTATTCCAGTCAGGCCAATCCCTCACTCTCCACAAGAGAATGGTGGGAGGACTTTGTGATGTGAGGTTTTCCAAATTAGTTCCAAAATCATAACATAATTAGGACAAACAGGAAACAAAATATTTGGGACATCAGTCAGCCTTGACACTGGCAGGTGGTTCCAAGAGGATTTCTTCACAGTCACTCTTATCCCTGCTCTGAAAAGCTTCTCTTTAAACTTTTCCAAAGTCAATAAACCCTGACCCTTGGGGCTTGACAAGTATCAGTTTCCTACTGTCCACTCTTCATTTACACAATCCATTAATACATGGGACTGAACCCTCCAGAGTATTTAAAAGTCATCTCAGGAACTCTCACCTCTTGGGCTGAACCTCTTGGTGTCCCCAGCTGTGTGCAGAGGGAATTCTGAGGAGGGATGGGACCAGAGCCGGAGGGAGGGCAGGGAAGTGGCTCCTCCTGCTCTGGGGGTCAGGGTTGGAGGTGCCCTGGCAGGGCTGGGTGTTGTTCCAGCACGGTTCACCAGGAGCTGGTGGTGTCACCATCACAAACACCCCAGCAGAGCAGGGGGAGCTGCTCAGTGGTACCAACTGCAGAGCCACGAGCACGAGGTTCAGGAAGCAGAAGACACGGCCATGAATCCATCCCTTCCCTTGGGGAGCTCAGCTCTTTCATGGTAGAGGCTTTTGTGAGGCTTGTTCAGCGCAGACTTTTCCATGTCCCAGAGCAATCAGGTATGGAAAGAACACGAAAGTGCTTTTAAGGGGAAGCGGCGCTCGGGAGAGCACGGGAATCAGCTTTGCATTTACCATCCCTCTCTCTCTGCCCAGGGATGACTTGCCAGGCTCGCAGCTCCTACATGGACACCGAGGTGCTGTGGGGACACCGCTTCACCCCCGTGCTCACCCTGGAGAAGGACTTCTACGAGGTGGACTATAACAGCTTCCACAGCACCTACGAGACCCACACGCCCGTGTGCTGTGCCAAGGAGCTGGCCGAGTCCCGCCGCGAAGGGCAGCTCCTGGGGCAGCTCTCCAGTGCCACCCTCCTTGGCACGGCCAGGGAGGCAGAGCCAGCAGAGGAGGAGGAGGAGGAGGAGGAAGGCAGGGAGCCAGCAGGGCTGGATGGAGCCAATGGCACAGCAGGAGAGATGCCTGTATAACCCCCGAGCTGCCGGAGCACAGACAGCACCCACGCTCACTGGGAGACTGGGATTGACTGGGAGCCGGGCACTGGGATGGCCACGCAGAGCTCTCTGCTGGATCCTGGCGAGCCCCTGCACAGCAGTGCCTCGGGTTCCCTCCCCTCTGTCTGGACAGCCAGGCTTTGCCTCCCTGGCAAAGCATTCTGATCCCCAGGGACGAGGCTCACTGCAGTTCAGCACTGCTAAAACTGAAATCCCCCACTGGTTGTCTCAAGAGGTGTTATTTGGACGTTCAGAACTCTCTGAGAGCGGGTTTAAAAAGTCCAGGATGGCCCATCTCAGTATGAAGAATGTGATTTCATACCTTCACTTAATTTGTGACTCAGTGTATTGTAGACATTGTTACAGCTAAATTAAAAAACAAAGAGGGAAAAAAGCCTCTCTTGTATGCAGTGAAGTGTTTTGCCTTCATGAATTTTACAAGTAGATTTAAGTGTTTTCCTCCAGGATCACAGGCATTGTGATTTTTATTTTTTGCTGCAAAATATGAACAGGGCAGCTTTCCCTGCATATTTATCCAACATTTTGTCTTTTTGTCTTCTCCAGCTGAAGTTTCCTCTTTCCATGGAATCCCTGACACCCTTCACAGGCTGCCCCTGATCAGAGAAAGATTAGATCTTGCCCCAGCAAAGGTTTTTTCCTGGCCTGGATGTCCCAGTTTCAGTTCCAACTGATGTCTTAAAACAAAGGAAGGAGCCATGTGGGAGTTGGAATGTTTTGGACTTTCAGAGTCCCTGGAGTAGTTTGCAAAATTCTCTGCTCCTCTGCAAAGTGAGTATTTAAAATAAAGGTTGGTGTTCCTGTAAAGGGAGCACACACTGATCTAACTGAAGCCAACAATTCTGATCTTCAGAAAGAGGCAGAGAGCCAGATTTCCCAAAGAGGATTGTCCCATCCAGAAAAGGAATGAAAAAAGTAGTCTCTGAGATAAAAGATTTCCACAAATTCCAACAACACAGGGGAGAAAATGGCCTTGTTGGGGAAAATCTTATCCCTAATCCCTCAGACTTGGGTGGGAAAAATAAGATCCCTGCAGAACTACTTCTTTATTAAAAGAGAAGGAAGAATATATAATATGCTAAAGTTATTTTCTGTACAGGAAGGACTGTCTGTATCTGTGGAATAAATGTCCTTTGCAGTAGGGATGGACTGAGCTGCACACTCAGGGTCTGAAATGTGCTTCTGCCTCTTGATATTTATACAAAGACAAGATAAACTGGAAATAGAAAGCCATGCTCTTATTGACATGGAAACAAGGAGGACAATATTATCTGTAGGGGCCAGGGATACTATTGACTGAGAGGTGCAATGTTAGAATGTAGATAAAAGAAAAATTTGAGGGGTTTTTTTCCTGTGGACGTGGAAAAATGAACATGACAGGATTGTGTTGTGCTTAATCCCACATTAAGAACCAGCATCCAGTGTGGCCTCCAGGATAGAGGAATTACCATTCTGTTACCCAGTAACTTCCCCAGTGAAGTGACTTCATCTGAAGTGCTAGTCAGTTCTAGGAAGCATCTTGCAGACTGGGGCAGAACTGTGTTTTTCCAAAGATCTCCTTTTAGTTTTTCTGCTCAGCTTCCTCTTTTTCCATCCTAAGCCTCAGAGGAGCAGGGACTCAGAAAACAGGGAGGAAAATGGCATTCTTAGAAGGGTTTGTTCTTTCCCTGAGCCCCTCTCTGCTCACCTCTCCTCTGCGAGATAATGATGTGTCAAAGCAGGGGTTCAGCAATCTTTTCCTCTCCTAATGGAGGAGATGGGAGAGTCAAACTGCAAGGGATCTGTGCGAGGCAGGGGTGATTTCACCCTCAGAGGGCTGTTAGTTCAGCTCTGCCCCAGGAGCTGCCTTGGCCAGCCCTGCTGAACATGAGAGAGGCTTGGCTGGTCCCTTATGGGACAAGTGGCACTGCATTTACCTTCTCCTTCACCTTTCATTTTGGGGGATTATCCTCCCTCAGGGAAATGGGGAGATGGACCAGAGGGTCCCTCAGCTTCGCACTGGATGTCATTGCATCCTCTCTTGGCACTTGGCTCTTGCCCTCCAGAGAGAAAGGAGCCACCTCCAAAAATCCAAAAACCTGTTTCATTTCATTGCCCTCTAGATTTCATCACACAGAACTGCTCCTTCCTGACACTGGGAATTCTTACACCCTGCAAGGAGGGAAGTTTGGTTGGTGCACATCAGATATTGCTGGATAATTGGGGAGAGGAGTGAAAATCCATCCCTGTCTTTGGTCTATTTTCAAGCCATGTTTCCAAGTTGTGCATCCTGGCCATCATTTTTTGGGGTTGGTGACACAATCCAGTTGTGCCCTTTCCAAAGCATGTCAGGCTGGCCCCAGGGTTATCCTCCTGAAATCTGTCCCAGAGAGAGATTTAATTGAGTGGGCATATTGAACTTTTCTGAAAGCAAGGGACACCACCTCATCCAGAATTGTCATCTCTGAAAATTATATCACTTTATTATATTAGCTTCCCTGCTTTTCCACAAGGACAATAAACCACGGGAATAAAAACATAATAGACCCACTCTTTGCTTTAATGAACATTTAAATACAAGTCTGCATCTCTTCTGTGAGCTGAAATAGCTCACACTGATTTGTCCACCCACATAAATATCCAATATAAACTATCCACTCATCAGTGTACTTTAAAAAATATTAACTGACACTCCCCAAGAAACATTTGCAACCTGTGCACACACCATCCACACACAAATAGCCATTCCCATTTCCATCAGGCACCCAGTAAACAAGCTAAAAATACAGACTCCAAACACTGAGTAATTGCATCTGCCTTATGAATGTCCCACTGATAAGCCAAATTCACAACAGAATCCATGCACAGCTTCTGCATGAGCCACTTCTGGCTCTGTGCAGAGCAGCTGGCTCTGCTGGCTGTGCACACAGAGCACACAGCCACTCCCAGACACAACCATTCCTACCTGAATTTCTACATTTTAACACCCCCCCCTGAGGACCTCAGTGCTCCTCAGGAGTGCAGGGGCCTCCATCTACCCACCACTTGTGTTCCCAAGAGGCAGAGCTGCACATTGAGGAGATTTCCCAACAGCACAGACCTAAATCCCACCTGGCACAGCACGGACACACCGTGCTAGACTCGGGTTTGGAGGCACAATGGGATGGGTCCCAGGCATGTTTCTGCCCTGCTCTCCTTAATGAGAGCTTTGGAGCAACCAGTATCTGTGTTTCTCGTGCTTTATTTGTCTCCTTGAGGCAGGATTGCTGGAAACACCTCTCCCCCGGGAGAGCTAATGGGCTGTGACCGGAGCAGGCTTTGCTCACAGCAAGGCTTTGTGTTCTCCCTGGTTGGGAATGTGGTGGGAGGGTTGGGAATGTGGTGGGAGGGAGCCCTGCACACCCTTTGGGTTTATTCCCTCAGCTGCCTCCCCAGGCCCCCCTTGGGCTGTTCTGGTGCTGGGCAGTGCCACTGGTGCTCGTGGATGGCCAAGCTGACCCGTGTGCCTCCCGGACGAGATTCCCCAATTATGCTTATTAAGACCCCTCATTTTGACTAAAGGATATTTCTTAGGCTGGTCTGAAGATATCAACACTCTCAGGCATTTTTAGGGTGCCCTGTGCAGGGCTGAGGGTTGGACTGCACGATCCCTGTGGGTGCCTCCCAACCCAGCACCTTCTGGGACTGTGTGATCTCATGGAACAATCCAGCCCTTGCCTTGGCACTTAGTTCCAGTGGTTAACCAAAGTGGCTGTTTGCACCTTTACTTCTCCTTTTAATTTGCCTGGCATTAACTTTCACTCAGTGCAAGACTCCTCACTCATTTTAGACTTAAATTTACCGCCTCATTGTTCTCCCTCTCTTCTTATTACGAATATATTTCCAGCCGAAAGAGCGGGTCATGAAGCTGAGAGAAGAGGGAATGTTATTTATGCTCAAGTAATTAATACCCCTGATAAGCTCTGTTTGTTGCCAGCCATATCTGCTGCAATATATGAGAGGCAGGTTGCCAGAATGTGTTAAGCAGCAGTTTGGCAGATGATGGAGGAGATGCTTAATTAAGGTACAGGGAGACCAGGCAAGCTTTGAGTTTGGCAGATGATGGAGAAGATGCTTAATTAAGGTACAGGGAGACCAGGCAAGCTTTGAGTCCGTGCAGAGAAGTGTTTTCATTTCAAGGCTGGTGAAACAGTGATTAAGCACTGAAAGCCTGCTTGGAGGGACACTTCATATCCAGGGGTGCCTGGTCATTGAGATGGCTGTGAGAAGCAGCAGAGCTGACTGCTGGCATGTTATTCCATGAAGAAGTCAAGGCCATATTCTGATTTAATTTTGGGGGTGCTGAACAAGTGGGGCTGGTGAACGCCTCCAGCTGAGAGGCAAAGCCCCATTCTGCAGCCCTGGAGGAGGGAGTTTGTTCTTTGCCTCGCAGGGCTGTCAGGTTGTCCAGCTGAAGGCAGAACCATGAGGCACAAACACACAACTGCTTTCCCAGGAAGGAGGAATCCTGAAGTCCCACTGAAATCTGTGTTTCATGTGCTGATCTGAACACAATTCCAGAGCTGCTTCAGTTCTGCAAGCCCTGAATGTCGCTGTACGAGCAAGGACAGGATCGGGCTCAGTGGGCTGAGCTGAATGAATGAATGAACGAACTCCAGTGAAATCAAGAGGAACCCCTCAGAATCAATCCTATATTTTGGTTGGATTAGTGAGATCAGAACCAGGACATGAAGCTCTACCTTTATTAACAAAGTCCATGTCTGAATAGGACAGAGGAGGAACTCAAAGACCTGTCCCTGCCTGGGTGTAGAAGTGAGCTGGGCCATGGTATTTTACTGTCTCGTTCCATACCAAACAGACCAAGTTATTTAAGGAAGGGTGATTCAAAATTGAAACAACTCTATCCTTTCAAGCCTCATCTTGTAATTGAAATATTCATAAAGCTCCTCATTCAGCATAAGACCATTGCAGGAATATTTTAAGGATTTCATGCCTTTTGCAGTTGCAATGTGCAAATTCAGCAACAGCAGCCTGCAGTTTAGGAGTGCAAATGCATCATATTTTTGACCCATCACTCTCAATATGTTTTCCTTTATGGGATTTTCATCAGTATGAATGAAATTGGGTTTTTATAGTATGCATGAATAGCAACTATGGGCTAGGCTGAGAAAACCACTGTCCTGGCTGATGGGGGTTGATGTCAAAAAATCCTAACCTTAAAATAGGTTTTTAATTTTACCCTGGTCCACAAATCCTGCGTGAGTTCAGAGATGAAAACTAAATGCAGATGGATCCAAAGGTTAATAAAAGAAGTGTTTTCATGCCAGAGAGGAAACAAATGCTTCCCCAGTTCTACCTTTGTCAGTCAGCAGTGCCTAAGCAGGGAAACAGAGATGTCTGTTCCCATTGCCCCAAAGTGAAAGAAATGCAGGAACCCAGAGCAGCCTGTCACATAAAATACCTGATGCCACTCAGGATGCCAACTCCAACCCTCCACGTTCATGTGGATTTATCACTGACTGAATGAGAAGAACAACTCACAGTGCCAGGGCACATTAATGCCTGCAAAAGCTCTTCACTGTCCCCCTCCGTTCGCTCCGGGTTGTTCCCTGTGTGTCCATGATTTCCATGGCAAACAGGCGAGCAGGCAATGCGTGCCCCATCTGGTGCCAGGCACAGGGAGCTCAGCTGCGTGCCCAGCTCCCGGAATAGAACGGGCACTGCCAGATGCCAGGTGCAGGCACACACAGCCATCCCTGCTGGACCCCCGTGGGGAGCCCACCAGGGCTTTGTGCTCGCAGGGCCAAAGTGCTCTTGCTGCCAGGACAAATAAAGGGGCAAGGGAAGAGCTCCAACAGCCCTTGGAAGAGGAGAGGGGGCAGCAGGGGGACCCCCAATCCTGTGGGGCGGCTGGGACGAGTCTCTGAGGATGTTTTGGGAGCAAAGAGAGGACATTGTCGCTGGGTTTTTCCACGCTGAATGTCACACCGTCAGGTTGTGTTGGCTCAGGGCTGGCTCTGCCCTGCGTTTCACCCGCTGCGTCCCCTGCCCAGCTGCTGCCCGGGCACCTCGGGGGGGGCTGTGGGGCTGAGCAGCTCCTGCTGCAGCACACACACCCCACAGGCACTGGGACCCCAGAGAGAGACCCCACAGCCACTGGGACCCCAGAGAGAGACCCCACAGGCACTGGGACCCCAGGGAGAGACCCCACAGCCACTGGGACACAGTGAGTGACCCCACAGGCACTGGGACCCCACTGAGAGACCCCACAGGCACTGGGACACAGTGAGAGACCCCACAGGCACTGGAACACAGTGAGAGACCGCACAGGCACTGTGACCCCACTGAGTGACCCCATAGGCACTGGGATCAGTTTGTGCCTAGTTCTCCCTAGGGAATGGGATCAGTTTGTGCCTGGTTTGGACAGGGAATGGGATCAGTTTGTGCCTATTTTGGACAGGGAATGGGATCAGTTTGTGCCTGGTTTGGACAGGGAATGGGATCAGTTTGTGCCTGGTTTGGACAGGGAATGGGATCCGTTTGTGCCTAGTTCTCTCTAGGGAATGGGATCAGTTTGTGCCTATTTTGGACAGGGAATGGGATCAGTTTGTGCCTATTTTGGACAGGGAATGGGATCAGTTTGTGCCTAGTTCTCTCTAGGGAATGGGATCAGTTTGTGCCTGGTTTGGTGGGTGACAGGGGGTTGGGGTGTTCAGAGCAAGGACAGTTTCTGTACCTGAACAGAATTGCTCCATTCACATCACCCATTGCCATTAATTGCCCAAGTGCCTGTGCCCTCCTGACGAGCTCCTGCCTCCAGATCCTGGCTGCTCCAGGCTTTATTTATAGGCTCCCCTGACCTTTTCACTGCTCAGAGTCTCTCATGGATCCTGTCCTCTGTATGTTACCACATCGCTTTCCCTTGTCCCGTCTGACATTTAATTTTTATTAACTGTGGTGTTAGGTAAAGCTGTTTTTCTTTGTTTTCCACACTGTGTCCTTCTCCTGCTCTCTAGGCCACAGAAAGTCATTCCAGAATCACTGGGGAGAATTTTCTTGTTTGACATTTGGAGGTTTTCCAGCAGGACACGGGAAATTAAAACTGGGTTTAAGGTTAATAATGTCTCCTTGAGCCGGTGGGAACTCTAAAGTGAGGACATGAATCTCACTGCTGGCCCAAGTGTGAAGGGCAGGATTTTGTAGCACACCAGGTGTCCTGTGGCCACTGGAAAATCCTCCTGCACCTCCTAGTTCTGGTTCTAATTCCATTCTGTGCAAGAAGTGGGAGCATATGGTGAGAACTTGGGTCTGACAGAGACAGGGCGAAGTTTTCCAGCCGTGCTTAACGTGTTTGCCACACCCTTGGATGAGGAATCTCTTGTTGCTACGCATTTACCTGAATAATCACATTAACTCCAACAGTTTAAGCAGAAAACATGCGAAACAGAAGGAATATTTGGGAGAGCCGGATATAAAAATGCTTCCATTAGCTGCTCCTCATTTGGGAGGTTCCTCCCAGTTACCAGCAGACTTCATTCACTCTTAGAGGATGTGTTGTCTCCTGCACTTTCCTGCTGGCTAATTAAGGAATCCTTCCCTCAAAAGCTGAAGTTCTCTGCATCTTTTGGGTGACTCACGGTGCGTGTTTCACCGGGAAGTGCCTTCCCCTGAATTTACAGCCCCCATTAATCTGTATCCAAACATGTTTATGCAAACAGTTATTGAAAGGGATCCATAGCTCATTCCTGACGCTAATGGACAGTAGAGAAGGCCGAGCTAATGCCAAACCTCACTAAAATTAAATGCTTTCCTTCTGTTCAATGGAGCAGCTACATTTCCAAATGCCAGGAGATAACATCTCCAGAGCAGTCACCCAGACAAGTGGCTCCAGTGCTGGGTGGATCCACATCTCCAGTGGGGTCCACGGGGGATTCCCATCCCAGGGGACCCTCAAGGGAGTGGAAATTGCTGCCAGGAGCCCCCAGGTCGTGTCCCAGCTGGCAGAGGCAGAAGAAGTGGTGGCCAGGTCCCCCCAGGTATAAAAGAAGCCCTGAGGAGTGTGTCACACACTCAGTGGATGAGGGAAAGGCTTGGGGTGTTCCCTGCTTAGACTTTGGCACCATTTCCCATGGGATCCTCCTGGGGAAACTGGCTGCTCATGGTTTGAAGGGTTGTGCTCTTTGCTGGGTGAAAAACTGGCTGCTGCCCAGAGAGTGGTGGGGACTGGAGTGAAATCCAGCTGGGACGGGTCACCAGTGGGGTTCCCCAGGCTCTCTACTGGGACCAGTCCTGCTCGACACCTGTGTGCAGGGGGATCCAGTGCAGCCTCAGTCTGCAGGTGACACCGAGCTGGGTGGGATGGGGATCTGCTGGAGGGCAGGGAGGCTCTGCAGAGGGGGCTGCACAGGCTGGATCCTTGCGCTGAGGACAGTGGCGTGAGGTTCAACAGGGCCAAGGGGCGGGTCCTGCTCTTGGGTCACTACAGCCCCATGGAACACTCCAGGATGCGGGAAGAGTGGCTGGAAAGCTGGGAAAGGCCCTGGGGTGCTGGTGACAGCGGCTGGGCATGAGCCCAGGTGGGCAAGAAGCCCAGGGGCACCTGGGTTGTGGCAGCAGGACCAGGGCAGGGATTGTCCCCCTGTGCTGGCACTGCCGAGGTGACACCTCGAATCCTGGGGGCAGTTTTGGGCCCCTCGTGACAAGAAGGACAAGTGTCCAGGGAAGGGAATGGAGCAGCAGGAGCAGCTGAAGGAGCTGTGGGGGTCAGCCTGCAGAAAAGGAGGCTCAGGGGGGACCTTCTCATTCTCTGGAACCCCCTGACAGGAGGGGGGAGCCCAAAGGGGGTCGGGCTCTGCTCCCAGGGAACAGGGACAGGAGGAGAGGGAATGGCCAGGGGAGGGTCAGGTTGGATAGAGTGAAAATTCCTTCCCTAAGAGGGTTGTCCAGCCCTTCCCAGGCTGCCCAGGGCAGGGGTGAAGCCCCATCCCTGAAGGGCTTTAAAAGCCAGGGAGATGTGACACCTGGGGACATGGGACAGTGCTGGCTTGATGTTGGACTCGAGGATCTCCCAGGGCTTTTCCAATTCCGGGATTCCAAACACAGGGTTTTCTCTGTGGATATTGATACAGTCTGTATTCCAGACTGAGGGAATATTTCACATTGCTTGTGGATTAAAAGTTGGAAACAGGCCTCTGAATTTCCCCTGGGACACTGGTATTATTTACTGAGCAATAATATTTTGCTACTGTGTGTCCAAGGGAATATCAGACTTCAGGAAGAATTAATGAATATTCAAGGAGTTCTGCTTCACAAGGACCTTCAGCTGAGAGAGTGTTCATTCACATACATTTAAAGCTCAGATTTGCTCATTTTTCATAAATCTTCTTTCAAAGGGAGGAAAACAATCAAGCTGTGCTTTTATAGAGTGAATTTAAAATTAAAATTAGACATTTAGGTGTCATTTCAGTTGTAAAGTAGCCCTTAGTCCTGATGGTGGGAGCAGGGATTCCAATTATGTTTCATTTGTATGCACAGGGCTTGGTTAGACAAAGTATTAAGGATTCTTACTTGTTCATAATATTTCTATCGTGTGCAGGGCTTTTCAACACCCTCACTAAATTAGTTCTTGGAAGCTGCTGCTCTTTGTATTCAGGGAATATATCCCACACACAGGAAAACAAACTCGTTGGCCTTTCAAAGGAGAGGACCCCAGTCTTAATAAACACTGAATGACACAATCCCTGCGTGGGGAATACGAGGCAATCCCTCCCTTTCCCATGGGATGTGCAGTGCAAACTCCCAGGAAAGAGGAGCAAAGTGAAACCCCCAGCCCTGTGGGGTCCCTCAGGGCTCTGGCAGGGGAATTGGCAGGACAAAGGGCTGGCAATCTGTGACCTCTGGAGCAGGAAGAGAAGATCCACAGTGGAAAACAGGCTGGTGCTCTGGTTGGGGGTAACTCAGCTAAGCAGGAGGAACATGCTGCTCTTTAACCCACTTGGCACCATCACTCCTTCCACAGAGCATCCTCAGCAGGATTGGGAAGAGGCATCCAGGCTGCTCAGGCCCAGCTGGGAATGAAGGGATGGGATGCCTGGAGAGCTGTTGGAGAGTTCCAGCCCTCTCAGGGCACCTCAATGGTCTGGTGCACCATGCACAGGGTGATGGAATATCAGTGCTATTCCATCCAGCAAAGGGGAAGCTCAGCACAGCAAAGCACCACAAGCAAAGGGTGGTGATTTTTCATTCCTGAGGGGTTGAAATGGTATTAATTTTACTGTAATTGCAGCAGCTCCCCTGAGCCAAGTGAGTGTAGCAAGAGGGATGAAGTCTCACAGGATGGGTCAGGTTGGAAGGGAACACAGTGGGGCACCTGCTCCAGCAGGGCCACCCCAGAGCACATGGCATTGTGTCCAGACACCTCTGGAATATCCCAGTGAGGTTCTTCCTCCTGTCCAGGTGGACCTTCCTGGGCATCAGTTCCTGCCTGTCCCTCTTGTGCCATGGCTGGGCACCCTGAGCAGAGCCTGGTCCGTGCTCTGCCCCCTCCCTGCAGGCACTGATGGACATGGGGAGGTCCCCTCAGCCTTTCCCGGGCACAGAGATGCTCCA
>JAWWMP010000068.1:582449-593132 GCA_035047865.1 Dendrocincla tyrannina | reverse complement strand
CTGACCTGCTGGGAATGCTCTTCCTGATGCCCCCCAGGATCCCATTGGCCTTCCTGGAACCCAGGACACACTTCTGGCTCAGGGACAACTTCATTATACCCCGGGTGATGAATTCCATCCTTTTGGCAGCTCAGCTTCCAGTGCTTTGTATGTGGAAAGCTTGGGTTCTGGGGGGGAGTTGTCCTGGCTCTGTAAATCAGTGGAGCTCCAGAGCTGTCTGAAGCCAGACAAGACCCAGTCTGCAGCAGACAGTGTGACTTGCCCTCGGGCAGAAGTCCTTAAAATTCCTCTGTGAGTGTTCACTACCTCGGGTGCTTTCAGACCTGCTCTGGTACGGTTTGGTGCGGAATATTCAGTTGCAGGTTGTTTGCACTGAAGAAAAGAACAGGATAATTTGCCACAATCTTAGTCCAGGTTCTAATAAATCCCATTTTCGTGCCACCAGAACCCTGGGAAGAAATAAGGCAAGAATATTAAGGTTTTCTGCTTGAAAAAGCAGCTCTCTTAGTAGTTAAGTTCAATCCCTTAAGTGATCATCTAATTCTAGTCTGACATTTTCTGTAAGTGAATAAACCTGCATCTTAATTCTCTCCCTGTCAAACATTAAATAATGCAACATCAGCTTTTACCATGATTGATCCAAATAAAGAGCACGAAAAATGTAGCCTGGTTGGAAACATTCAGTGGAATAATACATTTTGGGGAGGGTTCCCCCCCATCACTGCTGGTGGGAAAGGGCTGGATTGTGGGAAAAGCAAAGCTGGGATGAGAACACTTAAACTGGGGTGGCTCTGCATGAGGGAGGGGGGAGGCTGGATTCAAAACAGGCTCAATCATTTCGAGATCCTTGCTCTGGTGAGCTGGGAAACACTGATGGTTTAGCAAAAACAGGTTCCCTGGAGCCCCAGCTGGAATTCCAAAGTGACCCCTCAGTCACAAATGAAAATTTTGGCCCTGCTCATCACGGCAGAGGAAAGAACTAAAGCCCTTATTTTTGGCAGGGGGGAGAATGGTAACCTAGCCTTGGATTTGGGACTTTAGGCAGAACGGGGAGTGGGAGGGCAAGCAACAAGAGTCTGAGAAATGTTTCATGCCTTTTGTGCCCATTTTATTACTCTTTGTGGGGAGAGTGAGGGATGTAGAGACATCTGATTCGCAGTAATGATGAGGAAAGGGCTTTAGGATGCTGTTGTGGTGGTTGTCCATCATCTGCCCTTTGGCCCCTGAGCCACTGAGGTTTTCATTTGTTTTTCAACTGAAAGCAGGTTCTAAATTCATCCTGCTGTAATTTTGACATCAAGAAGCAGCTTTTTCCTCATCCAAATCAATTCAGTGATTCACTTCTTACACATTCTGCTGATTGCCACAAGGATGGAATTACAGTCTTGGTAAATTATTGCAAAACAAAAGCCTGGCTCCAAAATGTTTTATTCTCATATCAGTGATTTTAGGAAGAGAACTTAAAAGTCCTGTAGCTTCCCTTGAGTGCTGGGAGAGGTCTTTTGGAATATCTAACCCTCTCAAAGAAGAGGAAGATTGATGGATAGGCAGGTAGAGGGAAAGAGAGAAAGAAAACAAAGAGAGGAAGAAAAGAAAGAAAGGCAGGAAAGCAGAGGTTTATTTTTAGGAAGGGGTTATTCTTAGCAGGTAAATCACAGCCAGGCTGGGCTCAGCAAGGCATTTGCACACAATGTTCTGATGTGCAGGCGCCCAGATGCCCTTCAGGAGCCCCACACACAGGGTGGCCAAGCCCACAGCCTGGTTCATCCCAGGAGAAGTGTCTGATTGCCTTTGCACCTCTGCTATTAATAACGCAGCTGGGAGGGGAAATCTGACAGGTTTTAAATATTAGGGTCATTCTTTAAAGCCCAGTTATACCCCTGTTCCCACCCCGATGAAATTTGCTGCCCTCTCTCTTTCAATGGTGCACGTTCCAAAGATTAAGTAGGAATTTACTGGAAAAACTCTAAACTGATAAGAAGGCATTCATATTTCTTGTCTAATTGTCACTGAGATGGATGTTTTGGGAATATTTCCAAGACCCATTTCTTCCTGAAGCCACAGCAAGTGGTGAAGGACAGGAGGGGTGCGTGTCCTGCCTGGCAATCCTAAAGGGTTGAGCCGACCCAGCCTGGCCCCTGTGATCCCACTGGTTACACTGGGGATCTTCAGCACATCTGGAAAGCTTGGTCAGCAATTCAATTCCCAGTTTGGGACCGTGAACCTTAAACTTCCTCAGGGGTTGGCCAGGTATCAATGAACCCCTTGCTGGAAGGTTGTGCTCCCACTATTGCACATGGCAAACTGCAGGAAAGCTGGATGGCATGAACCCAAAAGGCACAAATCCCAGCTGAGAGGACGCTCTTCTTGATGGCTCCCGCTCCAAACTGGGATAAACTGGGCAGCAGTGGTGAAGGAGGGGAGATGCCCTCCCTTGCCCTTCTCCCTCCTGTCCCCCCAGGGCCACAAATGCTCTGATTCCTACTTGTCCTGCCCTTCCCTCCGGAGCACAGGGCAGTGCAGGGGAGGGAGCCTTTCACACCCCTCTGCCAGGTCCTTGAGGGGTGTTAAGAGCGAACTAGGTGTGAACAACACCTCGAGTGGGCACACACAGGGAAGCTGAGCCGGGAAAGCATTTGCTCAGTAAAAATAGAACGGGGCTGTTGGCACCGAGAGGTGTCTGTAACACACAAAGCCAGCAGCGGGCACAGAGCTGGGGCTTGCTTTATTAATGCATCACTGTCCTGACCTTCCGAGGGAGGAGGGAGCTGGGCAGGACAGGTGAGGGTGGGATTTGTTGGCACTACAGGCAATGCACCTCCCCTGGTTCTACCCTGAGCTGCCAGCACCAGTTCTAACCCCTGAGTGTCACATCAGCTGCCCCACTGGGGTGGAGGGCACATGAGGGGTTGCCAGCTGTTGGTATCCCATGGGAAAGCATCAGCTCTGCTCCAGTTGGATTTTGGGGGGCTTTATTGTGCCCCTCTGCAGTCCCCAGCCTATTCTTTGATCAGCCTTGGGCACTGCAAAGCTTGTCTGTGTGCCTGGATTTAGAGGCAATGTGCTTCTCAGGTGAAATATTGATAAATCGAGGGGGGTTTTCTTTGACTGAACAACAAGTTGCAGTGTGGGCTTGGTAGGAACATCCCTCATGTGTAACAGTCAGGCCACAGATTGCAGAACTGCCTTCAGTCCGTGGGTCTCATCCATCCCCATCCCACAGAGATCAGCATATTACAAGCAGAAAGTGATTTACCAGACAAGTGCCTGTTGCTGTCTGTGTTATTTGGTGATTTATGGCCCATCTGATGGCAGTGTAGCTGGAGTGGAGTGGAGAGCCCTGTTTTGCAGCACAAACAGAGTATTAGAGCAGCAGATCTGATAGTGGGAAGATGGATATCAACCTGGCTTGCAGCTCTTTGCCCTGCTGCTCATTTTGCTGTCTCACCAATGCAAGCTCTACCTTTTACTGCCTTGCTGCCAGAAAGGCCAAAGCAGAAAATGGGATGACGAGGATCAGCAGCTGTGGGTTGTCTCAGACACACAGAGCAACCACAGCTGGGCCACCAGAGATGGGGAGGGACAGCAGAAGTGAGCCCAGCACTGGGGCTGGGGCAGTCACGGGGGTTTTCCCCACTGGGTCCACTGTTTCAGACCTGGTCTGATCCACAGCAACCACTGTGAGTGAAATGTAGCTTTTAAACACATTAATGAAGCATCAGAATTCAGAGCTCTGCACTCTGGTTTCGTTAAGGATTCTGCTTTAGATCCAGGTAGACTGCAAAGCCTCTGCCCCCAGAGCAGCCCCTTCTGCCTGGGGCACAACAAACCAGGAGCTTTTATTTGAAATGCCCTCGTCTCACACGCAGCTGCTCAGAGCTTCGTGTCTTCTCCACTGTCAGTCTCACTCTTGGAAACCTGAACCTCTGCTCACCCTCTTTACTTTAAATATCATGGGGCAAAAGTTGCTCAGGTGAAACCACTGGGGGAAAAAAGCTGCTTTCAGCCTAAAATAGAATGATGAAGCTTTGTGTGGATGTCTGCAGAGAAAATAAACACAGGCTGGTTTGCAAACATCACTTAATGTGTTTGAATTTCCCTTCTGTGTCACCTTTGGGTGAGCAGTGAGATGGATTCACGTGTCTCTCATGGAAATTGAGACTCAGAGATGCTGAAAATCGGGGTTCAAATGAACAGCACTAAGAGCCCAAATCAGGCATCCCCCTTCTGAGCACCTTCACAGCTTCAGGCACTGCCTTGGAGGACTTCAGGTGTCCTTCTGGAGGATCAGGTGTTATCCAAGAGCCAGGAGAACCTCGGGGGGAAATGAAACCTCAGGAAAGAGGTCCTAGTGGGACCTTGGCCCAGCCCTCAGAAATAATGGGAATAGAGAAGTGTCAGCAGGGAAAAGCAGGATCAAATGCTTTCAATCCCAATATGTGACACTTCCCCAAAGCACACTAGTAATATACAGCCTTAATGCCATTTTTTGCCTTTTTTGGGGGAAGAATACCTCAGTGTGGAGCTGTCTGAAGACCTTGGACATTTTTTAGCCCTCGATTATTCTGAAACACTGAGGGTTTGCACTGCTTGAGCAGATGGACTTGAAATCCCTGGTTTGCATCGCGATGATTTTTCTTTCTGGCCTCATTTGTTAAAGGCAGTGGGATTGTGAGACCAGAGGCACTTCTGTCATCTCTTGGGAGATGGTGCATGTGACTTGCTGTTTTCCATGGAAACTGGAGCAGGAAACAGTTAACAAAGAGCTCCCCAGCCCTGCAGTGTGAGAGAGCAGGTTGAGAGGGTTGGAGGCAAACCATAAACAAGAGCCTCACTGAGAGCAGACAAGGACAGAGCTCTCCAAACCTCCTGGCAGAGCCGGTTCCTGGGGCAGACAGACTCCCTCTCTGCCCTCCAGAGCCCTGTATGGTCTGAGGGCTCCACTCACCTCCCTCACTCCCACTCAGACTGAAAACCCTCACCCCACGAGCTCTGACCAGCTCTGGGAGAAGGCAAGACACCTCTGCGCTCCCTGTTTTGGAAGAGATTCATTCAGGGCTCTTTGGAGCCCAGACCATCCCCATTTCATTGAGATTTCCTGCAGCATCAGGGGCTTTCCTTGCTTGGAACATCAGTTTGTGTGACCCACAGGGCTGGAAAGCAGCAGAGGGGCCTCAGGCCTGTGCTGCAGCCACTTATAACCTAACACAGTGCTGGTTTCTGGCAGATAAATACCCACTTGTGATGTTTGGTGGGAAGTATTTCCATCCTTATGGACCTTCTCCCTCTCGTGCCTGGTCTCTCCTTTGGTGTGGGGTGGGATCTCTCCCCCCCAGCTCCTCTGTGACCCTACTGAGCTGATAAAATGTTAGTGCATTGCTGGAGGGTTGTTCTTGGTCGAGCTTTCTCCTCCTGTAGCTGGACCATGGAGGAAAATCTCCCTCTGCTCTGCCTGGGTATTTTTTCATGGCTCGCCGAGTCCCCTCCGCTCCAACAGCTTTTCCTTGGGGATCTCCCATCCTCTGCTTTTCCCCTGGCAGGAAAGAAGGGCTGTGGTTTCAGAGCAGAGCAAAGCACTGAGAGCCACACAAACACCTGGAGACCCAAAGCCTCCCCCCACCTGGGTTCCCAGGGCACTGCAGGGTCTCAGCAGGCTCCTTCTGACACACAATTGTGCCTGGAAAGAGCCTGTCTGAGCCTTGTACGGCACGGGGCAGACTTTTAGATGCTTTTTCTCCTCCTTTTGTCCCCCTATTCAAGGTCTTTCTCTCTTTGATTTATGGCTTTGGGGCCCATCTTTAATTGTGTCCCCTGAAGAGCTGCAGGGCTCGCAGGAGCCAGGCTGATGCAGCTGCAACCCTCCTGGGTTTGCACAGCAGCAACACGCCTTGGGAATGGCCATTAATCCCCTTGGGAAGGGCACATCTTCCTGGAGCTGGGCTGTTTGGGGTGGGGGAATGGTCAGATCTGCTCCTGCAAGCACCGAGACTCCTCATGGCCCCGTGCTGGGGCAGGTCACCCCCTGCTCCACAGGCACTGGGACAGGGCCACAACACACTCCGGATTTTCCAGTGGGGGAATTAATCTGGATGTGATGCTTGAAGGCATTTTCAGCGCTGGGAAATAAGGGCTCACTTATTTCCTTCAGAAGTTCTGCTCAGAGGGGAATGGCAGGGATGAGAACCCAGCACAGTGCAGGCAGGGCTGGCACGGTCGGGCAGGTCCACGCTGGGGCTGGGCACTCAGTTTTCCCTCTCTGAAGCTGCTTTGGAAGGCTCTGGCTGGACTGGGCTTCCATCTCACTCCAGATGAGTTGCCTGATTGCTCCCCACCACCTGACCCTCCACTGCTTCCCACCAGCAGCAGGATTAGAGCCCCCTGTGCCTACAGAGACTGTGAGACCCAGAGGAGCTGTGGCTGCCCCATCCCTGGAAGTGACCAAGGTCTTGGAGCAACCTGGGCTAGTGGAGGGTGTCCCTGCCCATGGCAGGGGTTGGGTTGAGATGATCTTTAAGGTCCCTTCCCACCCAAACCATTCCAGGGTGCTCTGAGTCCGTGTATGATTCTCTTCCCCACTCCCTGTAGGGATCAGCCTCCACTGTGCATGTTGGGATGCAAAACTGGAGCTTCTTCCTCTCTGGATAAACCCTATTCCATCTTCCTTAAATCACTTCTTCCCAAACCCCCTTGCAACAGCTTTCCTCTGGGTTCAGGGAGATGGTTGTGAAAGCCTCAGGAAGCGCCCTGGGTGTGGGGCAGCGATGAGGTGCTGGGAGAGCTGAGGGAGCTGCAGTCACAGGGCCCCTGGTCAGCTCTGGGTGACAGACCCACAGGGGGAAATGGCTCATTGAAAGCTCACAGACCTTCAGTGCCTTAGGGACATGGCCCTGAACAGGATTTCTGGACGTGCAAATTTATGGAAATGTGGTTTTTTGTCCATAACTGAGGGAGCAACCACGCATTTGATTATCAGATCATATTGCTGAGTCCACCTGACTGCCACCCCTTTGTCCCTGCCGGTTTAAACTGTGGATTCTTTGGGGCAGGAACTCTGCCCTTCTCTCTCAGAATAGAAAGGGATGTCAGTCTTGGGTGGAGCACATTGATATCGTGGTTATAAATACAGGGGCAGTGACAGAACCCTCTGGGGACGTGGCTTTGTGCCAGCCAGGCGAGTGAGGACTCCATGGGAGCTGAAGGGGTGACAAAGCAGAGCTGCGGGTGGCAGAGCCACGTCCTGCTCATTAACACTCACCCTGCTGCAGTCACGGGCACCCCCGAGGCCACTCGGGCAGGGACACCCTGGATTAGGGATGTGCTCCAAGCTCTTTCCCAGCTGGAGACACGCAGGGACAGGCAGTGCCTGTCCCTGGGATGTGTCACCTTGACGCATTACCCTCTTCCTGATGTTTCACCTGACCCTTCCCATCTTTCATCTCTCCCAGAAATGCTCCTGCTGCTCTTGGTTCCCAGCGATGGATCCAGCTGCTCCAACCCCTCTGCTCCGGGGGCTGTGCCCTGGGAATTCTGTTAGTTATGGGATGGAGGGAGCTTTAATTCTCAGCTCCAGCATCTGTCTAGACAAAAGCCCTGCCCAAGAGTGGCTTCTGAGAGAACACAAACGTGCTGAATACATTCCCCCCCCGAATTCCTCTGTGGCACAGCTCTGCTGGAATCACAACAGGCAGCACCTTTGCTGAGTAAGGCAGAAAGGCAGAGCTGAGCTTTGACCTGGGCTAAGCCTTGAAAGTCTGACTGTAAATCACAAATACAGAGTATGTGCCACATGGGGTTTTTTATTCTTTTCCTGACTGGTAACTCAGAAGTCCTGTCAAGGATGTTTTCTGCTGCAAGTGTGGGCCCTGGGGAGGATAAAAAAGTATGTTTGTGTGGCTGGGGCTGCTCCTTAATACCTTCAGAAGAAACTTCAGCTTCCCATTAGAAAGTACCATTTTACCTTTTTATTGTTTTTAATGAAACCATTTCCTCCCAGAAGAGAAGAGAATTGCTTTTTTCCTAAATGGACATTTTCATGAAAAAATAATTCCCAAGTTTTCATTACAGTCTTGAGCAAGAACTTGAAAATCAAATCTGCTTTAAAAGGGGAAACAGAGGAGAGAGAGAGAGCCAAGATGAGCTCTCCACACACTGTTTTTGTGGAGCACAGAGTGAGGTGTTGCTCACAGCTGCTCTTAGATCTACATTGGGCCTTCCAGTGATGGGGAAATGAGGCACAGAGCTCCTGGACCATCTCCAGGGCTTGTGCAAGCAGGGAAACTGGGGGCTGGAAACTGCAGCACTTCTGGAGAGAGGTGCTGGAGGCACAGCAGGTCCTTCTCCTCGTTGGCTTGTGGGGTTTCTCCTCCTCTTTGGCTTGTTTGGGTTTTTTTACAATTCTTATTTATGTGGGCTCTGGGACTGCCACCTCCCTGTCCTGGTGCACAGGCACAGCCTTTCCTGTGCCTCCTCAGGGCTCTGAGAGCATCACATGGTGCCACCAGGGAAATCACAGCAGTGCCACTGAATGTGACAGTCCTAACCCAGGACGAGGAGGACAGAGGTTCCCCACACCATTTAAAGGGAGGCTGGCCCAGGAGGATGCCCCTCCAGCCCAGGGGAAGGGATGGACCCACGATTTGTCCCTGGCTGGTGGTTTCTGCAGCACCACAGAGGGATCCCTAAGTAGGTCAAGCACAGCCTTGCTGCCAGTGCCAGGGATGGACCTGTGGAAGGCAGAGGAGGAGCTGCTTTAATGGGTTGATCTTGTACTTTCTCCTTGCTGTTCACCAGGGCTGAAGTGCCTTTGGGAGCCTTTTCCTCTGGCCCCAACGTGAGATCCTTTCTGTATTCTGGAAGCACCCAACCCCTCTCCTGCAAAGAGGAATGCTCTGAATCAGCAGGGAGAGGCAATCCAGCCTGCCCTGGGCCCTGGAGCAGAGAGAGAACAGCAGAGCTGCTCTGCCACGAGCCTGTGCTGTGTGAAATCATTCCATGCTGCTCCCAGTGCTTTGGGGAGGTTTTCCAGGCATTAAGAGGATCTGAGGTCCTGCTGCAGGGAAATTCATTTGCTGCCTCACCCACCTGTTGGGGCAAAAGCAGGTGAGGATGCAGTGGTCCAGCTGCTGAGCAGGAAGCTGGGAACACACAGGGAGCGGTGCCTTCTCTTCCTCTGCATGTGGCACCAAACACACAAGCAGGATTTAGGAATGTGGAGCACTGGCAAAGCAAGGGAAAAGCCCATGTCTCCCTAAGAGCAGGCCATGGGATTGCAGGACATGTGTTGGGTGCCCATCATGTGCACACCAACGCTCCAGGCTGGGTTAAAGCTGCCCAAGTGGTGCTGTGGAGCTCCTTGTGTAGATAAAAAAGATGCTGCTCATTTATCCATTTCCAGACTTCTTATTGCTGACCATGTTTGTCCTTACAGACTTCTCATCTGCATTTCTTATTCTGCGGGGATTTGGACCATTCTGTTTCCCTGGTTTCCCTTGCTGGAATTGCCTGAATTCCCCAATCCCCACTCTGACTGCTGTAGTCGTGCTCATGCCCCATTTCCTCCTCCCTGACTCTCTGCTCAGGTGTTCCCTCCTTTTCCACCTTAGTTTCTGCAGCTTCACATCAAATCCTGTTGTTCTGAGTATCCCACCCTGAAAAACTTCTCCATTTCTCCCTCTGGGATGTCCCTTTTGCCCCTTGCTCCCACCATGGCCACAGGGACACTGCAGGAGTGGGGGTGTTCTCTGTTATCTCCTCCAGGCTTTGGCACTGATGTTCCTAAAGGGACAGATTTGAGGCTATTTTGGAACCTGGCAAAAGCTTAAAGGCAAATCCTACTCAAAGGTGCATTTCTTTGGCCGGGCACTGCAGACAGGCAGACTTGTGTGGATGCACTTGGAATCCAGTGGATGTTGTGCCATTTTGCCCAGGAAATGTGACAGATATTTGGCTAAAGACTGAGGCTTTGCTGGACAACCCTGGCTGGGCCAGGCAATATTTCCTGTGTCTCCACAGTTAAGTTTTTATGGAAGCCTCGTTGTGTTTAATGTAGCTGTAGTTGAGTTATAAATTAATAATCCCTGCTGCTGGGACTGCTGTGGAGCAAGATGGCTTTCCTGAATGTATGTGTAAATAATTCATGCCATTAAATTAGTTGTGCTCCCTGTCCACAGCTCGTTTACCTGCTGTGACTACAAATATTCCTCCCTGCCCTCAGAGAAGGTGTTGGAATACACCAAGTGTGAGAGGTTCATGTCTGTAAAGAGCCTTTCCCTGCTTCAATGGATCAGGAACTCCTTGGGCAGGGAACACCAGGAATGCCTGGCTTGTTGAACGTGACACCCTTTGCATGACACACCTGCTCAGGCAGAGCGTTCACATCATAGCAGGGTTCAGGGGGCGTGACATGGGCTTTCCTGCTGTATCCCATTCTGGATAGCAGGAGGAATTTCCCCATGGAAAGGGTGGTCAGGCACTGGAAAGAGATGCCCAGGGAGGTTTGGAGTGCCCAGCCCTGGAGGTGCCCAAGGAGGTGGCACTCGGAGCTCTGGGCTGGGGGACAAGGTGGACATCGGGCACAGGGTGGGCTCCATGGGCTGGGAGGGCTTCTCCAAGCTGGGAATCACAGCCCTGCATCCTTCCCAAGCTGGGAATCACAGCCCTGCATCCTTTCCAAACTGGGAATCA
>JAWWMP010000068.1:535382-566773 GCA_035047865.1 Dendrocincla tyrannina | reverse complement strand
CACCACCCTCTGGGGGAAGAGCCTTTCCCTGAGATCCACCCTGACCCTGCCCTGACACAGCTCCAGCCCTTCCCTGGTCCCCCCCAGAGCAGAGATCAGAGCCTGCCCCTCCTGATGAAGTTGTCCCTGCCATGAGGTCTCCCCTCAGCCTCCCCTGGTTGATGGGAAGGTGAGAAGCCAAACGCAGGCTCTTTCCCAGTCCTGTGCTGGGAAGGGAGGCTCAGGATCAGCCCCTGCCTGGCTGGAGCCCTGGGTTTGCACAACCTTTGCTCTGACAGGTCCTGGGGTCGGGGCTGGAGGATTTTCGGGCTGATAATTCACCTTAGCAGGGCGTCCTTGCCAGCTGGAGCTCCCTCCCAGGGAGGGACTGAGCAGCAGAGCATCGTCCCAGCTTTTCCAGCATCAGCTGCTGTTTCTGGGCGACTTTTTGAGTGCAGAAGTGCACACATTGTAGAGTTCCTCTAGGGATGGCGCCCTGGAACAGCTGATGGCTGCTTTGCAAAGCACCAGTGACCTGCCGAGGGCTGCAGGTCGCTTTAAACTTGGATTTAAACTCAGGATTAGGGGTGAGCAAGGCTGCCCTGCCGGGCGCTGCGGGCTGGGGATGCTCCGGGGGGACACCCTTAGGGTGGTGCGGGCACTCCTGGGGATGCTGCAGGCACCGAGCACTCCACGGACCTGCTTGACCATGAGAAATTAAAAAGAAACCCACCCCTGGGTGCCGGGAGCTGCAAACCTGAGCAGAAGCTGCTAGAACCGACCCTCTCTCTCTATACCTTGCCTGTAAAACCGGAGCTGGGAGGCAAAAGTGGTTTAAGAGCGCTGTCTGCTGGAGGCACCTGGGCAGGGAAAGGTTTCATGCCCAGGGTTCTGCCAGCCCTGAGACACTGGAATTTCAATGTCTCCCCCTCCCCGCTCTGCTCTGTATGTAAATCTCAGCTCCTCGGGAGAGGCTGAGAGGGATGGAGCGTTTACATCTTTATTTTTTAATTAAGAAGTGGTTGGAGCAGTGGGTGCAACAGGGACTCCCTCCACGGTGTGTGGGAAACCCCCATCCCATAAATTCCGTGCCAGCTGGGATCTCTGGGAGGGGTAAAGGAATTCCGGTTTTACTGGGCAGGCACGATGCTGGTTTTGGAGCAGTTTTGGAGGTGGGATATGAGTTCTGAGGGTGCTGGTGAGGGGGGATGTCAGTTCTGGGGGTGCTCCTTGAGGCAACAGGTTCAGCTTTCTGCTCTTCCCATACCCACGAAAGCTGAGCCTTTTGGGAAAGGTTTACCCCTTGGGAAAGGTTTACCCCTTGGGACAGATTTAACCCTTGGGATAGATTAACTACTGCCAATTGTCCTTTTAGACAGTGCACTCTGCAGAAAATGAGTTGGGCAGCCACAAGCACTTTCAGTTAAGGTGTGAATTTGTCTGCTGGACTTTGGAGTCCAGATTTTTGTTTGCCAAGTCACCCCAGTGGTGTTCTGCCTTCCCAAGGGCAGCTCTGGTGCCCACCCATGGGTCCCTGTAGGGTTGGCATCCATTGCAAGGCCCCCTGGTCCTGGCTGTGCTGCTCTGGAACAGGAATTTCAGGGGTCAGAGGGATTCTAAAAGGTGTAGAGGCTGGATGTCCATTGATCAGCAGATCTGGAGTGTAAAGGGAGGGTTTGGGAGCAAATGAATGCCCCTCTGTGCCCACAAAGGCCCCAGGGGTGGAGGCTGGGTGTCCCCCCCCCATGTCCCCCTGTCCCACAGGCTCCATGTGCAGAGCAGGGTCACCCATCCTTCCCAGGAGAGCAGCACTTGGGCTGCTTTTATCCCTGGCAGCACTTCTAATGAGCATAACATTTACTGGATGAAAAGACTATCAGAAGTCCTTCTTCCAATGCTAAAGATGTCTGAAATTCGCTTCCTTTAATCACCTTTTTGCTATTAATTAACTCTGACCACTGTGGCTGCAGTGCCCAGAATCCCTGAGGGCCAAGGTGGCCTGTGCCATCTGTTTGTCCTCACTTCATCTGCCTCCTGTGCCAGGGCCAAGCTGTTTCTCCTTGTGCTGTCGTGCTGGGTGAGAGGAAAGGGAGGCTGAAACAGCCCAGGCTGGTTTATTTTTTGTCAGGAAGCAGCAATGGCCCAATTTAAGGGCACAGATAAGCCCCAGCCTTGGCATATGGATTCAAAGTCACCCCCTTCATCCTCAGCTGCCTGCCAGCATCCCTCCAAAGACACCTCCAAACTGGCTTCTCCTGTTTGGGTTTGTAAATACAGTTCTTGGTTAACGAGGCAGGGGCAAAAACACACACAAACACACCGGAGTAGTTTTTAACCTGGCTTGATTAATGCTGTCAAGTTGCACATCTGAGTGTGAGCTCAGTGGGACTGTTGCTTTTGTTTAATACCACAAGACACCTCAGTCTGGATTGTTGCATTACAGTACAAATAAAAAACAGAAACAAAACCACATCTGCATCATACAAGGTGAGAAGAATGAGAATTCTAAATATTTACAGAGAAGGGCGAGTGGGGAAAACCACAAAAAATATTTACATAAAAATACATGAGCTCGTCGGCATATACATTTTACACCAGTTCACAAAAAAAAGACACTATATAAATTAAAGTGAAGGGAACTCCAAAGGTAACCCAAGACTTCCTGGGATGTTTCTCTCATGCGGCTCAGGGAAAGAAAAATCAAGTCTTCTACAGCAGGAAAATGAACGGCAAACCAACCCTTTTGTCCCCCCTCCCTCCCCCCCAGCTGGACGAGGCAGGACTCTGCACACCAGGAATCGTGTTGCTCACACCAGACCATGCCTTTCACACCGGGAATTTGGGAAAAGCTCTGGGAAGAGGGGCATGCCCAAGCCGCCGAGAACAAAAGAACGGCTGCTCATCCAGGTTTCCTGACATGTGACACATCACTTCAGTCCATGCCCTGGGCAGTGGCAGAGCACACTTGAGGTTCTGTCCCTTTCTGGGCTCAAAGAGGAACAGGATGGGTTCAAGTTGGTTTTGGTTTTGTGTAGCAACTTACTACCACTGTGCAATCCTTACTGAGCCCCCTTCCCACGGAGAGAGGGAAAGGGGGATCCCTGCAAAGACATAGGCACGAAATTGGGGGGGTGTTCTCAGAGATGCATATTGGTTTCACCTGATAAGACTCTTCAAAAATCAGAAATTAATGCTTTTATTTAAGACTTCACAGGGACTGGGCCCTCATTACTCACCTACGGTCTGTGCTCCCCCTTCCCCAGGAAGGTCTCCTATGGATTGCACATCCCACTCCAGAGTAGAGGTGAAGATCCAGAGCTGGGGCCCCAAACCCTGCGTGCACTAGGGGACACCTCGGGAGGCAGAGCTCATGGCAAGTGCCAGGGATCACTGAGGGCAGAGCTGCTGCCACCTCCTGGAGGTCGGGCAGGCAGTGAATTCTGAGCCTGAGCAGAACTGCACCTGGATGGCAGGGTCATTTGCATTGCTGTCCCCTTGCCCTCTGCTGGGACACAAGTGTCACCTCCCCTGGCTGAGACACCCAGTGTCACCTCCCCTGCTCGCCCTTTCCAATCTCACCTCTGATTTTTGGAAAGACACAGCTGGGTGTTTTAGCATGAGCCAATTAATGAGGATGCCAAACTCTCTCTGAGGACACCAGAGCAATTGCAGAACTGCCGAGTTCCCTCTATGGCTTTGGGGGTTGTGCGGGATGTTGGAGCCATGGGCAGCAGCAACACTGAGAGAAAGGTGCTTGTCTGGGAAAAGCTGGTGCCTCCACCTCTTTTTGTTTAATTCTGTTGAATTAATTTAATTGGCTCAGCAGTTTTGGGCACGAGTTTGGGCTCCCAGAGAGCTTCCAGCCCTCGGAGCACACCCTGGAGGGAGGGGTGGTCACGTCTCTGCTGGCTTTTTTTTCCTGGAGACTTCTCATTCCCAAGAAGGCTCTTTGTGGCAGCCACCCGGGCCAGGTGTCCAGGTGTGCTCTTCCAGAAGCCCTTTTGGAAAGGTGCTGAGCTTGGTTTCCCGTGGGATGAGCGGGCGCTTCGCACCTGGCACTTCACAGCACGCAGGGAGAGCCCGGCCCGGGGCTGAGGGACAGAGCTGTCCAAGGGTGGCACTTGGTCTCTGAAGGGAGACAGTGGCTTCGAGCAGGAGAATCCAGAGGCTTTGCCAAGGAGTGGGAGCTGGGGGCAGCTCCCTGCAGTCGCAGGATAGTCCTGGTGAACGTAAGGCCAAAATCAGGAGGTCAGGAGAGCGGAGAGGGGCAGGAGGGGGAGTTAAGGCTTTCATGGAGAGAGAGGTTCCACCTACAGCTCTCATTCCCTGAATCCCAAAGAGCCTGAACCAAACACTTGTCCCTGCTTCAGTGGAGGTCACTGGCAGCCGTGGGGAGCCTGTGCTACCACCCAGCCCTGCTGAGGGGAGTGATCCAGCTCATCCCGAGGAACACGGGCAGGGCAGCCCTTCCCTGGAGTTCCCAGCAATGGGCACGGGCTGGCCCACCTAATGGCCCCTTTCTGTGTCTTTGGGGGAGTTTTCCTGGAAACAAAACATTGCAAAAAGCATTCCCTCACCAAAACCCCCAAGCCCTCTACCTGGGAATTCCTCACGAGGACATTGTGGTAACCTGGATCACAGTGCTGCTTTTTTTCCTTTTTTCTTTCTTTCTTTTTTTCCCTACTGCCAGATTTCGTTCAGTAACATGTGAGAACTCTTCTAAACAAAATGCTTAAAACATCAGCATTGCACAATAAAACAGAACCAGAAGGTAGTTACTGAAACAGCCCCAGACAAGGCTCCAAGGTTAAAGAAGCAAACAGTTACACACTAGTCAGCTACTAGAAGCAGGTTTTCCTTAGGATTTAAAAGTCCCAAAATAGCCATGAAACTTTTTGTTCAAAAACACCACCTAAGCTCCCTTTTAGCAGCTGTGTGCTAACTGCAGGACCTCCAGGCTTTTAATAAAAGAGATTCGAAACAGGTAGAGCAGTTCTTCAACCACACGGAACAGGAATGGCCTTGGAATTTATCAGTGAACATTTAAAAACTCCTAAATCTCAAGTATTGCTTGCAAGCCCTGCCTAAATGGGATGGGTGTGCTTTATTTATAGGAGGGGGGTTGAGTCCTGGGGAGTGTGAGAGGCAGCACGAGGTGCTGCCTGGCTGCTTTTACAGCGTGAAAGCTTTTCAACAGCTTGGACACTGTTTTTAGTGTGTTCTGGAGTGCACTGGCCTTCTGTCCCTGCTCACTGGGGCACGGGAGGCACCACACAGCACAGACAGCACGGCACTGCTCCATGTGTGCCACCACTCCACAGGGACCCCTTGGCCAGCTGAGAGCTTACAGAGGGCCTGCAGACCTTCAGCTGAAGGTCAGCAGGAGCATTCCCTGCTGGAAGAGCTGCAGGATCTGGCCCAGGGCAGCTGCTCATGCAGGTCACTCGTCACTCCCACAAGCTGGGAAGGTGGGCTCAGATTTACAGGCTGGACAGAACGCCGTGGAGATTTCTGGATTTATTCTGACTGGTGAGATGACACAGCCTGGCCAGTCACGAGATGGAATGAGCTCATCTGGACATAGCTTAGCAGCAAGGAGGAACTGGCATGGAATGGGCGTGCTGTTCCCAGCTGCCTGTGGAGGGTTTGGTGGAGTTGTGTGTTCGCTCCCTTTTGGTGTGAGAAAGGCAAACCCGCCCTACTTGGCTCCCATGGCTGGTCTCTGCTTACAACAGGGAAATGCAGAGTAATTCCATTTCTTGTAGGCAGAAGCAGCTCGTAAAGCAAGCAATGCAACAAGTGTGCTGTGTTCTGAGCTTGCTTCAGAGCCTATTCCACAGGCTTGGGGTCAGAAACAGGTTCCCACCCACTTCAAAGCAACTGCAAAGGGTCCACTATGCCCAAGGGAGAGGCAGGACCTCAGCATCAACCAACCAAAGGAGAAAACCCCTGGGGAGTCTTGCCCCTGCCCAGCTGTGTGACCCAGAGAGGGCTACGGAGCCCCTTTTTTGGGAGCCAGCAGTGGGAAGGGCACTGACCCCGGGAGAAGACCTGCGTGCACAGTCCACCATGCTGCCAACATGCCACCTGGGCAAGGAGAAACTCCTTCCCTCCCTGCCCATGGCTCCTGTCTCAGCTCTGCCCGGCCCCTCCGCCAACATCTGTGTGCCACCAGCCTGCCCTGTCCTTCCAGTTGTCCCCAAACTACATGAAAAAGCTCGAGCTCCACTACATAAAAACAGTGAGTTGGGGCTGAGGGGGCTTTGCTTGGCTCACCGGGGAGGGGCGGGGTGGTTTGTTTCGTGGGGGGTTTTTTGTTTGTTTGTTTGTTTCGTGTTTCTTTTCCATCACTGAAAAAATAAAACAGTCCGCTGTCCAGCAGAGGCTGCTTAGACTCTATCCCTCGTCCCCCCCTCCGGCTCACTCCACGTGGACCTCTGTCTCGGGCCTCTGCAGGCACAGCTCGGAGGGCAGGAACGCGCCCTGCCCCAGCGCCGTGGCGTAAGTCCTGCCGTGCACGTGGCCGAAGCCGGGGGGCACGAAGCCCCCCGCGCCGGCGTAGCCCCCTCTTTGGTGCGGCGGCAGGGTGTGGTAATCCTCCAGGTTGTCGTACTGGGACACCACAGTCATGGTGCTTTGGCGCTTGCCCAGCGTTTGGTAGGGGTACAGGAGGGCAGGGTCCCTCTCCGTGGGCTCGGGGTGCTGCAGGCGCAGGCTGTGGCTGCGCTCGGGTTTGGGTGGTGGCGCCGCGGCGGGGCCGGCGTGCTCCTCCTCCTTGTAGCAGTCCCTGGGGTGCTTCTCCATGGGCGCAGGGGCTCGGGCTCGGCACCGCTCCAGCTCCGGCCTGTCCTCTGCCAGCCTGCCCTCCTTGTGGTTCAGCCTCAGCGTGTCCTGCCCGCCCGCCATGTACTTGCTGCCCGAGTGCTGGTAGCCCATGGGCTCGGGGGGCTCCGGGCCACCTTTGGGCCTGTACTCGGGGTAGGAGGCCCCGTTTTTGGGCTCGGGGGGCGGCTGCCTATGGCTCGCTTCCTGCTGCAAGTGCGTCCTGTGCTCGCTCGTGCCGCCGCCCGGCTCGTGCATCTTCCTGCTGCGGATGCTGCTCTGCTTCTGGGGCAGCGACGGCTTCTCAGGCTGCCCGTTGCCGTAGCCCCCGTGGTAGTGGGCTCTGTCCAGCTCGGGCTCCGCGTGCTGCAGGTAGTACCGCTCGTCGCCCTCGGGGGTGGCCGCCTTGCCCGGGTACCTGCCCTCCTTGCCCTCGGCCACCGCGAGGAGGCCGCTCTTCCCGGGGTCCGACTTGCTGCGCAGGTGGACGGCGTCCAGCCCGCCCAGCTCGTCCTGCAGCAGCGGCGCCACGTTGTCGTACTGCGACATCAGCGGCCCCTTGGCCTTCTGGCGCGCGCGGCTCTCGCGGCGGATGGACTGCATGCGGTACTTCTCCATGTCCTCCAGGTCCCACGACACGTACACGTGCTTGGCGTCGGGCGCGGGGGGCACGTCCCTGCTGACGAAGCTGTGCTCCTTGCCCGCCAGGTGGTTGAGCAGCCCCGGGCGGGGGTATGCGGCCAGGCTGGGGTAGCGGTACAGCCCCTTGCTCTGCAGCCGTGCCGCGTAGGATGGCAGCTCCCGGCCCGGCAGGCCGTGGAAGGGCCGGACCCGCACGGTGCTGTAGGGATCCAGGTCGTAGAAGCCGCCGTCGGTGTAGTAGGAGGAGGAGCTGGAGTAGGGGCTGTAGCGGTAGTGGACGCGCCCGTTCTCGAAGTAAGGCTGGAGCTGCGTGACGTGGTAGTCGGAGTGGGGCTGGTATGGCTTGTACTGGTAGAGGGGCCGCGGGCAGTAGAGGGGCTCGTCGTCCGGGGGCACCTCGGTGCGGGAGATGGGCACGGAGCGGATGGCGGCGGCGGCGGCGCCGGGCACGTGCAGCGACTGCACCCTGCGGATCGTGGGGTACGGTGGCGCCTCCTCGGCGTAGCCGGCACCCCGCAGCCCCGAGGGGCTCACCGAGGGCACGAACTCGGCCCGCCCGCGGGGCTTGGCGTGCAGGCCGGAGCCGCCCTTGCCCTGTGTGCCGTAGGTGTTGTAGCGCGCGCCCGCCGAGCCCGGCGTCTCCGAGCGGGCCGGGTAGGCCGGGTGGGGCTCGGGCTTGCCGTGGTACACGTGGGGAGGGACGCTCTCGGGCCTGTACTGGTGCAGGGAGGCCGGCTTGGGGTGCAGGTACGTGTCCGGCCCCGAGGGCTCCGGGATGCTCTCCGGCTTGGGATGCGGCACGTACACGGCGTGCTTGGGCGGCGGCGGCGGCGGCGGCAGCAGCGCCTCCTCCACGGAGGAGGCCAGCATGGAGGAGGCCAGGAAGGCGTGGTAGTTGGCGTTGTTGAGGGGGTCAGCGTTGCTGGAGTGCATGGCGGCGGCGATCTTGCTCTCCAGCGTCCTCACGGGCGGCACCGGCGGCGCGAAGCCGTAGGAGGGGTGAGTGGGGACGGACTCGGAGCGCAGGTGCAGGGGGGGAGCCCGCGTGGGCTCCCGGGGCTTCTCCACGTGGCCCTGGGGGCCCCCCGGCAGGGAGGAGGAGGAGGAGGAGCCACGGGCCGTGGAGTTGCCCTCCGAGGCGAAGCCAGGCGCGGGCTCTGGGGGCTTCTCAGGTGCAGTGGTGCTCCACACCTGCAGGGAGACAAGAAGCAGAAGTCAGGGACGGGCAGCTTCCCCCAGTGCTGTTCTGTAGCTAAAATATCACAGACGCTCACAGGGACCAGCCCCATTTCAGTGCCCCCATACTGGGATTGTGTCTGCTGAGCAAGGGAGGTGTGCAGGTTCCCCCTCTGAGCACGGGCAGGGTGGACCCATCACAGGTGGTGTGCTCTGCAGATGTCAAACCACAGCAAGGGGAGGACGTGGCTGACTCCTCAGAGCAACACGTCCAAACATTTACCCAGTGCCCCCAGTGCTTTGTTAGGTGCTCTGCTTTCCCATGTATCATCCTCATGAACATGTGCCTGGGCTTACCCTGCTCAGGCCCTGCTGAGCAGATCAAAGAGTGTGACAGAGCAGAAATCCCTGCCCTCAGTGGGGCTACGGAGCTCAGGCCAGGCTGCAGCTGGACACGCTCCTTGGGGCTGGGGTGGTTTGGATTTCTGAGGGAACACTGCACAAGGAACCCCGGCACAAGGGACCTGACCTGCTTGGGTAAACAGAACCACAGAATCACCGAGGTTGGAAAAGACCTCAGAGATCACCATGTTCAATCTTTGACCCATCCCCACCTTGTCCCCCAGCCCAGAGCACTGAGTGCCACGTCCACTCCTTCCTTGGGCACCTCCAGGGGTGGGGACTCCAAACCTCCCTGGGCAGCCCCTTCCACTCTCTAGTCACCCTTTCCGTGGAGAATTTCTTCCTGATGTCCAGCCTAAGCTGCACAAGGGGAGGTTTTAGACTATGCCTTCTTGTCCTATTGCTAGTTGGTCAAACCAGATGCCAAACAGGATGTTGGAAGAGGATATTGTCAGAGGATGCAACAACTCCTGTTTCTGGGCACTTGAATTAGCATTCCCTACACCACTCCCTACCACAGACACATTTTTTTCCTTAAAACAGAGTGGGTAATTGGGATGTTCACTTAGCAAAGCACAGGATCTCCTCCAGGTGCCTGTGTTGTACCCACAGCACTGTGAACCCATCACAACTGATGTGTCCTGCAAATGTCAAACTGCAGCGAGGGGAGGACATGCCTGTCTAATCCTTAGAGCAACAGCTTCAAACATTTACCCAATGCCCAGATATGGGAATCCCCCCCTTTTTGGGGGGACAGACCTCCCCAGAGCTCAACCCCTGCAGTTACAGCCCAGCAAGGACATACCTGACCAGAGCTACTCGGAGCTTTGCTGGAGGCCGCTGGCACTTGTCCCGTGGCTGCCTGGTGGTCCTGCCTCTGTGCTGGGCCGGGCTGGCCGGCCGTGGCTGTGCGTGGCACGGCGGGGACGGTGCCATCTCCCTGCGAGGGCTCGGCGGCCGCGCTGGGGATGGTGGTTAGATACGGCACCGGGGCGCCCTTGTCCCCGGCAGTGCCCAGGGGAGGGGACTGTGGGTTGTCCTCAGCTGTGCAGCTGGCAGCGTGGAGCTTGTCCCCAGACACACAGGCACGGAGCGGGGGTTTGTCCACACACGGCTCCGTGCTGGGCGGCTCCCGCTCCGCAGCGTGGTGGGCCGTGTGCTCCCAGTCCCCCGCCTGTGCAGGGAGGTGCTCTCTGTCCCCCGCCTTGCTGCACTGCTCCTGCTCTGCCTCTCTGCTGCCAGGCATGGCCCCAGGCATGCCCGTGTGGTCCTGGCTTCCAGGTGCCCCGGGTGGGTGGTTCTGCTCCCCGGCTGCGCCGCTACCCTGGAAATCCTGCTCTACGGGCGCCCCGCTCGGGAAGTGCAGTCGGTTCTCGGGCAGCCCAGTGTACAGGTGGAGCTTGTCTGGAGCACCAGCAGAGAGATGGAGCTTTTCTAGAGCTGTGCCAGCTTCAGCCTCTCCGTTATTTGTGCTTTCAGCATGAGCATCTCCTGGCCTTTTGTGGGACTGGGCGGATGCTTGCTGTGCGGACTCGGCTAACGCTAGGGCCAGCATGCGCGCTGCGTTTTTCGGAGGAGGAGGAGGGATAAGAGACACAGAACTGACGGGAACAGGATCCTGGGGGGAGTCGAGGGCAACTGCTCCTAATGGGGGGAAAATCGAGAGAGAGAGTGATTTTATGTTACCCAATAAGGAGAGTGACCTTAACCTTAACGACTATCATAAAAAAATAGATGCTCTCCACGCTTTCACAGTGGCGGTTCCTTCCGGTGTGAAACACTCGTGTCTCACGTGCAAACGCTGCTCAAACAGCACAGCAGTTCATCACAAAGGGGAAAAAAAACCACAAGAGATTGTCTAAAGGCTCCTCTTGCATTTCTAGAGAGGTAGGAAGGAGGTAGCAGAGAATGAGATACCCTTAAACAATTTTGACCATAAAGTTTTAGGCGAAAAAGTCCCTTCTTCAAGTGTTGGCAGATTTTTAATTTAAAAAAGAAAAGCCTTAGATGGTCTTATTGGCTGAAATGATTTGAGGAGGACATGCTAGAGATTTTCACACATGACAGGATGGGGGGAAAAAAGAGCGGCACATAAAGCATTATGGAAAATCATCGGAGATTTGGGTGATGGAGGGAGAAGGCAGAGGGTAAGACCCTACTGATCTGCACAGCCCTGCAGGACACTCGTGACCAGAACTGATGGGCAAATCCCCTCTCCTAAAAGGCACGCAGAGGAGGGCGGTTCTGAGAGCAGCTCCCTTGGGAACTTAAAGAAAGAATGGAGGAAAATGCACTGTACCTGGCTGTGTGTGTCCAGTGGGTACAGTCTTAGTCTGACTGCTTGGCATGGCTCTCTCCCCTTCTTCGGGCAACTCTGCTTTGCCAGCAGCCACTAGCTGGGAGTGCTGCAGCTCTTGGTGGGCTCCTTCCCCTGCTCCTGTTTCACTGTTTTTCAGGGGCAAGGACATCTGGGTTGGGGACCTGTTTGTGATCTCAGTGATGCCAATCCCTTTGCTCCAGCTGGAGGCAGAGGAGTTCCTGGATGTGACGGGCACTGCCCCGATGGCTTCTGGCACACGGCTGGGCAGTGCAAAGGAGGTGGGCTCTGCAGTCAGAGGTGGAGATTTGATGGGCTTTCGGCCCGTCTTGGGTGAGAAGGTGAGGGTCTTGCAGGGCTGCTCCTCCGTGGGGCTCAGGTCCAGCGTAAAGAAGGGACTCATCTTCTCCTGGAAAGGGGAGACTGGCTCAGAGCTGGTGGCACTGCCTGGGGTCTGGGACTGGCTGCCCGATTCCAAGTCCTTCTTTAGCAGGCTTGGCTTCTCCTTGTTGATGTCGACCGCCTCCAGCAGGGAGGTGCTGCTGTCCAGGCACTCGGACTCCGCCTGCGGGGGGCTGCACTGGAAGGACATGGGGTCAAAGTCCAGGCTGGCCACCCCGATATCCGGGGGGCTCAGGTCCACGTCCTCGGAGGAGCGAGGGGAGATGAGGGCGGGCACGTGGATGAGCCCCTCGTCGCCGTCGCTGTCGTCGTGGGGCAGGTTGTCGTAGGAGTTGCAGCGGTTCATGTTGCCCAGGAGCTCCCCGTTGAAGGAGGCAGACAGGGCATCGCTGCTGGACCGGGGCCTGCGGGGCCGGAACAGCTTGGATTCACCTGCAAACAAAGGGATACAGGGGGGTCATGGCAAAGTCTTGGTGGCCAAGAGGCCAGGGCTGGGGGGGTGGGAAAGGAAGAGGCTCAGCTGGTGAGCCCTGCGTAAAAAAGGGACGTTTATTGTGTTTGTTCAAACTCTTTTACAGCAGTTGCTGGGTCTGATTCAGCCTGAAACTAAGGTAAACCAGTTTAAAAGTGCTGCAGGTCTAACATGTCAACCTTGGAATAGAAAGGGGGGGTGGCAAGGAATGAACAGAACCAGTGCCAGCCATACCAGAGCAAGAGGTTTGGGTTTTTACCTTACAAGAAGAAAAGGCACAGAGAGCATTTCTGTGCCACCCATTTGTGCCAGGCAGCTTTGTTAATTAGCAAGCCCAGCTTTCCCTGGAGGGCTGGAAAACCTGCCCAGGCCAATATCTGCACCCAGGAGCATCAGACTGCCTTCTCGGGTCCCCATTTATTAGAAGTGCAGGCAGGATTTTGCCTTACCATCCACAGCATGCAGAGAGGTGAGAGATTCCTCACTCTTAGCTGAGCGCAGGGTCCCGCTGTCTCCTCGTCCACCTGAGGGAATGAACCCAGACAGGGAAAGGGCTTTATATTTCCTTGTGTAATGATGGCAGGAAAAACACCAGTAGGTTTCCAGCAAGGCTGTCCTGAGAGTGATTTAGTTTTGGGCATGGGTTGCTGATGCTCATTTTGGAGTCCTGGGAAAGGTAACCCACCCAAGTGGTAACTGATGCAGGTGACAGGCTGGGGAACAACTCCCCACATCATCCTGCTACACACTCTGGATGTGCCTGTGATAACTGGCTGGCTCCTTCCAGCGAGGAAAACCCCTCAAAAATGGGGAAGAACATTTACACAACTTGTTTTATGGGCACTGAACAAGCACAGCCTCAGTCTCCAAGGGGACAGTCCCAAAGGGCACTTAGAGCGTGTGAGGGTTGTAATTTGCAAATGGGACCTCTGAGAAGATGGGATAAAAGTTCTCACTGGCCCACGTTTTGGGATCTGTGGTCTGTTTTATTGAAAGAACACACTGTTGCTATTTTTAAATTTGTAAAAAGACAGAAAATTGTATCTGAAAGAGGCTGAGAATTCAGCCCACGTATCCTGGCTACAAAGGGACGTGTTCTCATTACACTGGTACAGAAAGTGTTTGTAGGAAGGTGCCTTTCCCTAATTTAATCTTCTGAGGGCAGCAAAGGGAGCCAGAACTGTGCTCCCATTTCATAATCAGAGTGCCAGAATGAATTATTCTGAGACTTATTCCAGCAGCACCCACATATTGTCCCTCCCAAGCTGCAGAGCTCTGAGCTCTGCCAGGCTCGGGAGCTGCCTGAGATCCATCTGGGAAAGAGCAGCTCCCTGGAGTGCCATGCACAGCTTGGACGCTAGAAGGAGGTAAAAGCACACTGAATGTGTGCTGCTGAGAGCCCAGCTTTTGGGAGGGGACTGCAGCTCACCTGCCAGGGCTATGGCTTTCATCTCCGAGGGCTCGCTGGGGTTGCGCTGCAGTTTGCGCTTGGACACGGAGGAGGATTTGCCCAGGTTGAAGAAGGAGCGCCAGCTGCCCACGGGGGACTTCTTCATCTTGCTGGGAGGCCTTTTCCTGAGGGGGGAGCAAACACAGCACGTGGTTGGAGGGGGAGGCTGCATGGAGGGCCCTCAGCACTGTCTGGTTTCTGCTTACAAACTCCTCCTTCCTGACAGCTGAGGATGTTTTCGTTCCTGAAGTCCTGCTGGGTAAATTCCACCCAGCTCTGCCAAGCAGGTGCAGTGCAGGTGAGCAAAGGCTCCTGCCTGTGCAGCACAGCAGCTGAGGGATGCATTTGCTGTAGCTGGGAGATGCCCCAGCTCTCTGGGCAGCTGTGCAGCCAGAAAGGTACCCAAAAGCACCTCTCACTCGTGCTGTGAAATCACCTTCACCTCCTCCTACTGGCATGTTTAATTTCTAGTGTCATCAAGCCTGTGCAACTGCTCCACTTTGAGGGGAGTCTGGAGTTGTCACAGGCACTTAGTCCTGAAACATGGGAAACCCCAATGTCTCCACGTGGTCACCTGTTTACCCCTCTTTCTGTGTGACTAGGGCAGTCATCTCCATGCATCACACACAACATGGATTTATACAGTTAATGACAAGCCTGCTAAAAACAAGGGAGTGGTGCACATGTAAATGAAGTCCATGAGTCCACTGATAAAAGCTGAATACTCACAGAGTCCAAAGCAGGTGGAAAAACAGCTATAACATTTCTCATATGACCAGTCTCAGGATCAGCGAATGTTTGCTGTATTCAAAACAAACACATGCTGGGAAGGAACTTGTCCCTACCTTTCGGAGGGGAAGTCTATGACTGTGTGGAATTTCCCCTGCAAGGCTGCTGGGCCCTCTCCCACTTCTATGTACTTGCTGTCTGCCACGATGGGAGAGTTGATCTGGGCCTGTGTCCGTGCCTGTGCCTCCTCCAGGGTCAGCAGCTTCGTGGAGGGAGAGGACACCAGCAGAGACTTGGGCCGGGACAAAGAGCTGTGCCCTGCAAAGGGAAAACCACAGGGAGAGTGAGGAACAGCAGTGCAGAGATCAAAGCTCAGCTCTGTGTGTCTAGGGAGGTGCTGTGTTCCTCTGAACCTCTGTTAATCCTCCCAGTGGGCACAGTGTGGTCAGAGATGTGTTTGTGGCAACAAGAGTCTCTGACTGAGTAGCTTGGTGTGTTAGAAAAACAAAAGGCAGAGGGAAGCAGGTACATCAGAAGGCTTTGTGACATACTCCACTTGAACTTTTGTGACATACTTTACTGCAGCTTCGCCTGTGTACAAAAGAAATGGACGTTTTTTCTTTGTATGAAGCTTGGCTGGGTCGCTCCCAGGTTATAAGAGGAAATGCCATGTGTGACTGAAGCTGCTCCAAAGCACAGTGCACATGCACCCAGCAAACAACCTGCCCTGTGCCCTGCCCTTGTGCCTGGTTTTGGGGATGAATGTGCAAATTTTTGTGAAAGCAGCTGCTGTTGTTGCTGTCAGAGGAGATTACAGCAGCTCTCCTTAGAGCAGTGTTTATAGGGCTGCTCCCAGAGCAGTTTGGGGGAAATGTGCCATGGCAGAACATCCTGGCTGGTTCCCCTGCTCCTGAGGGAGGTGTGCACAGCCTGGTGTGGGTGTGTGAGCTGGAAATGCTGCCCAGGCTGAGCTCTGGGTTAACACAGGCTTGGCAGCACCACCTTCACCCCTTGCAGGTGGGTGCAGGAGCTGTGCTCAATCCCAGAGCCTCCTGAAGCTGTGCTGGAGTTCAGCATTCCTGCTAAATATGCTGCCAAACAGCCCAGACCCTTCTCCCTGCCAGTTTGGTGTCCAAGCCCACTGAATGTGAGTGACCAAATCATTAAACAATTAGCTGAATTCACATGGGCCTTTCTAAGCCTGGATAATCATCTGGCTGGGATTCTGTGCACACTTATCTTCCCCTGGCAGAGCCAGCCTGCTGGGGGCTGTCCCTGCTCAGCCAGACTCTGGCTCCTGCTCACTCAGAACTCCCTTCCAGGAGGAACAAAAGCTGCACTTGGAGTAGCTCTGCTCTCCTAAGTAGAAATATGGCTTGTTTAAAAGAGAGGAGCAGCAAATGTAGTGGAGGAGCAGCTCTTTGCATGGGCTGTGGATGTTTCATGGGAAGGGCAGGTTGTCAAGGCAGATGGTGCACCCTTAATGCTGCTTAGGAGCAGAACAGCTTGTGGTGGCCCCATTTGTTGACCTACCATGCAGAGGAAACCTTCTTCCTGGTGTAACCCCACTCCTTTTCCATCAACGGGGATGTGGTCTTAGTTACCCAAGGGGGTTTGGAGGTTCCAAGGCTGGATATGTCTCAGGTGCCCCAGGGTTGGGCACCAATGTGTCATAGTTCATTCCCCATCCTAAAGCAACACCAGCCTGAGCTGTGTGGCTGGTCAGCCCTGCTGGGGAACCCACCCAGGCTGTGCAGAAGGAAGAACCAGCACGGCAGATTTCAAAATAACCCCTGTTTAGAGCATGACTAAGTTCCTCAGCATCAACATCACTGAATACAGCGAGCTTGCTTTCAATCCTGAATTTCTACTTGTGCTCTAAGGGTGGGGATGCAGGTAGGGAGAGCTCAAATGGGTAAGTATGCAGAAGCATCCATGGTGGTGGCTTTAAAAAGCAGAGGGAGCAGGGGGCACAAAGGCTGAAGTGATTGATTGCCTGCAGTTTCTCAGTGGTGGCACAAAAAAGCAGCAGCCAAACATTACTCTGTGCATTACTCTGTGTCCTTCTGTCTGTATCCTCTCCTCTCCCAGACAACCAGCAGCAGGACAAGAGGACAGTCTTAAACTGCACCAGGGCAGGTTTAGGTTGGACATTGGGAAGAAGTTCTTTACAGAAGGACATTGGAATGGGCTGCCAGGTTGGTGCTGGAGTCACCATCCCTGGAGGTGTCTAAGAAGAGACTGGATGTGGCACTGAGTGGTGCTGGGTCAAAGTTTGGACTTGAGCCCAAAGGTCTTTTCCAACCCAGCTAATCATGTGATTCTGTCCTTGCCTTCTAAGAAAGGCACTGACAGCAACTTCAAAAGCCAGGCCGTATTTGTGGGGCTCTGCCATCATAACCCTGGAAATGTGCCCTCCAGGTCAGGATAAAAACCCATTCCAAAGGTCCCCCAGGAAGCCACGCACCTGCCCCGTCCCGAATGACCGAGCTGAGCTTGGAGCTGAAGAGAACTTCCACGTGGTTGAGGATGAACTCCACCACCACCGACTGGATCCGCACCTCCATGAAGGCGGCCGTGCCGCTGAAACAGGCGGACTCGATCTGCTTGGACCTGCAAAAGGGCAGGGGCTGTGTGGAACAGGGCCAGCCAGGGCTGCTGCTGCTGCTCCTGGGCACACAGGGCTGCGGGGGCACGCAGGGGAGCAAAGCCCATCCCAGGGTTACACACAGGATTGCACTGGCTGGAGGGATTTAATGGCAAGAGGAACGCTGGGCTAGAAGGAAAAGGTGTGAGGCAGGTCTGGCTCGAGGTAAATAAACTGAATGCCCCAAAAGGCGAGCTTTTGGTTAACTCCCTTCCAGAGATCCCGACTGGCAGAGTTTAATGCCATGCTACAAAGCTCACTGTGGCCTCTGCTGGGATTTGCCCTGGAGCAGGGAATGCCTCCCAGTGCTCAGAGAGTGCCCCCAGATTCACCAAGGCAAACTCAAACAGGACATCACTCCACTGCCTCTGGGTGAACTGCCAAAGGGGGATTGGAGCTCACCTGCATGAACTGGAAGTGCCCAAGGCCAGCCTGGACAGGGCTTGGAAGAACCTGGCATAGTGGAAGGTGTCCCTGCCCACGGCAGGGGGTGGAACTGAGTGATCTTTAAGGTCCCTCCCAACCAAACCATTCTGGGATTCTGTGATGAACTGCACACTCAGATTTCTCAGGTTGGTAGCAAGAGCAGTTGAGAAATCAACACAATAAAGGGCAGGGTGATATTTTTTTCTTTTAAATAACACCATTAATTTTAAACTACCCTATTATGCACACTCAAAACAAATTTTAGGGGACAGATTTATGCAAGATTATTTCAGTAAGTCTGAATTCCTGCAGCCAGAAGCTGTCAAATTAGACTCTAGAGACTTCTGCAGTGGGAAATCAGTGATGCCAATGCAGAAATTTCCCAGGATGATCAAGGGCACACTGGTCTCCTCTAACCAGGAGAGGGGAAATTATCCTCCAGAAAAGGGGGTTGAGGGAATTCTTCCTTGCCCCTACTGGCTGACCTGCAGTCAGTGGAACTGGGTTGTGTGAGCCAGAATATCTGGGGTGGTTTTGGGGTGGGGGCTGTTTTACATCACTAGCTCAGGAACTTGCCAGTCGGTCCCAAATCCCCCTTGGAGTATTTTCCCATATTTTACAGGAGGATGAAGAAAGGAAGAGCTCTTTCCAGCTGCTGGAAGTCAGGATTTTCCAGAGAGCAGGTATATTTTAGAAACATAAAAATGGGAAACCCTGAAGTGGGAAAAGCCTGGAGCACCTGAGGAGGTTGGGAGCCCAGACGATGGCCAGGTTCTTGGTGTGCATGTTTGTGATGGAGCAGTAATCAGCCAGACGAGCCAAGTGCCTCATTAGGAACTCCAGTGTCCTGGAAAACAGCAGAGAGGCAAATGTTCAGCACCACTGAGCAAAGCCAGGCTGTGATCCCAGAGCAAAACCAGCTCATCATTTGCCTTTGGTCTCCCAGCTCCCAGAAGGAAAGGCTGAGCTGTCCCCACGACCATGGGGAGTGCTCAGCAAATAACACAGGCATGGGAGGAGGGGAGTCCCTCCTGGTTTGTCCAGGCTCAGGGCAAACACAGCCCCAAAAACATCCTCTTGGCAGGTGTGTGACAGCCTGAGGAGCTGCTCAGGGGGGAGGATTGGAATGCCAGGCCTGGGAAGAGGGGGACTGTTTATTGGAGTATTTATTCAGACACCCCAGGATATGGAACACCAAAAAAATCGTACCCGAGTTCTGCTGAGGAAATTACTGGCTACAGGTTTGTTAGGGGTGGGTGAGGCTGCCACAAGGTTAAACTTCAGAGGCTTTAGTTCACATGAAAAAATATATATTTATACACTGTGGTACCCCCTAGGGAGAAGGAGAGGGAGGTGGCAGTGAAAATGCTGATCCATCCTCAGCGCTGGGGCTTGGCAGGAGCCCTGATTTTGGGTTTGGGAAGGGGGGTGTTTGGGGGCTCAGAATTCCACAAATGGACAAGCCTTGAAGACAGATGGTTCTGGCTGGGAACAAAACTGGCATCTTCTGCCTGCAGCTTCTCATCACTGAGGAGCAGAAAATCAAGAGTTTTTTTCCCTTTTCCAAGCAAGTCTCGGGAAGGGACCAGAATTCCTGGGCTTGGCTGTGCCTCCTCTCCAGGACTAACACAGCTACCAGCACCAGTTTAACCAGCCCAGACAGTAAAAGTCATTTGAGGGGAAAGGTGGAATGCCCTGGAGAAACTGAAACAACGGAGAGGAGTTCATTTTTGAGAAGGCCATGCCCCCTTAATTAACACAAATAAATATTGCAATTAGTTACTAAAAGTACCAGCTGCTCCACTAACCAGCCAATGCTATTTAATGAGCAAGTAGCACAGGGTTCTAGCTTAAAACAATTAGTTAAATCCTAGTTAACCACTGTCATTAGTTATTTATAGCACTCAGGGGCAGCACTGCAGTTGTCCAGCTAATCACCATGTACCCCAAGAACTGAAATTTCAATATTTTTAGCACAGATTATTAGAAATAGTTACCAGTACCTATTTTTGTGTGTTACAACTGGCCATCTACAGCACAGAATTCTAACTAGTCCTGCAAATTAACATATATTACAATAGTCAATTGTGATTCTAATGCAGCATTAGTTACTATAGTTACTAATATTACTTAAAGTCCCATTAACATACAGTATTATGTGTAGTTATTAGAACCAATCACCACACCAATTTGTCTGATGCCTTTTTACCACACCCTGCCAGAATTTTTAATACTAAAGACCATTAAAATGTTGTTCTTCTTAGTCAAGACTCATTACCATATAGCACAATTTAATACTAATTAGTTTGAATCTAGTTCTATAATTGGTGATTTTTGAACACCCTTTTAGTTATTCTAATACAGAACACTAATATAATTAATTACACTAGTATTTTAACAGAGAACTCCTATTATTTGCTAGTTCCTATTATTGTTGGGAGAGGGAAACTGGAGGAAAAAGATGTTTATTTTTGGGCTATATTTCACTTTTTTAAGTGAAATAGGGCTGGTATTGTGCCCTCCCAGCTATAAAACTATTTATCAGCCCCCTCTGACATACCAAGGTTGTATTTCCCTCCTCTCCAGAGCTTCCAAGCACGTCAAATAAGACCATGTACAGTACAGAGTGCTTGGTAAGGAACTGATTAGAATTTAAACCAACTTTATACAGCCACTTCAAGATGCAGAAACACATCCTGAGAGACAAACTGGAATCCCCCCATTCCAGCCCTCACCTGTAGTGGGGAGGGGGCAGCTGCTGGATGACATCGTGGATCTTCACCAGCCTCTCCTCATCCGTGGCAGCAGAAACAGCATCCTGGAAGGGGGCAGGGAGGGATTCAGCTGCAAATCAAGCTCCAAACCTGCATATCCTGCCCCACAAGGCCACTTCTTCCCTCCCCTGGGCGAGAGGTCTCTCTTGGGGACAGAGCAGCACATGGATCGTGTGAGAGTTGTGACCTGGGACACTTTAGAGTTTAAATGGACAGGCCAATTCCCTGCAGAGGGGCTGCAGCTCCAAGGAAGAGTTTGCTTCTATCTCACTCCTGTTCAAGAAACCACTGGGGAATGGCAAACCATCAGGGCATTGTCCTCCAGTGGCCTTCCACTGGGGAAATGGAATCAATACACTGTGGCACAGGGGGCAAAGCACCTGGGAGTGACCTAAAGGGGGACAGAAAAGGCCCCCCAAAGTCCCTGCAGTCTCCTGCACTGCCCTCTGCAATGGCAGGATGGGAATGGGAATGTGTGGGCAGCACAGAGCAGTTGCTGTCAGGCTGGTGATTTTGGAGATGTGCTCTTGAGGTTGCTCTAAAAGCCTCAAATGAAGCAAAGGCAGGCAGGGGAAGGTGTGGGGGAGGCAGGTTCACCCTGCTGTGGGTCCCCCTGGGCTGGGGGTGGCTCCCCTTTGGCCTGGACTCACCGAGAACTTCTCGTAGAGCTGGTAGGTGAGCAGGGGGTTGGGCAGCTCTCGGAAGTACAGCTTGCACAGGGAGCCCACACAGTGGATGTCCTGGATGTAAATGTCCTTGGTCAGGTCGGGAATCTGCTCCGAGTCGAACTCGTGGCTGGAAAGGAGAAACAGGCAAAGGGGTTGGAGGAGGAGGAGGAGCAGGGGAATCAACCCCAGCACAACTTACAGCCAAGCAAAGCAAGGGTTTCTTGGTTTACAGGAAAAAGAAATCCTTAGTCACCAAAGCTTTGAGGCTGCTGGAGGGATTTTTCCAAAAATCAAGCTTTCTTCTTTTTAATTTTTTCTTTCTTTTTCTTCTAATAAGGCATTTTCAGTTAGTTTTACAACCAGTTGGCTGCAATCCCTTTTGCTGCATCAGGGCTTTCCACAAAGGCTCCAGAGAAAGCCTTGCAAGACCACGAGGACAATCTGTTGAGCTCCCAAGGGCTGTGACTGGCATTGCCCAGGGCTCTGATGAAAGCTGCTGCCCCTCTGCATTTCAAAGGCCTGGGGACTGCAGGGATAAAGCCATGCCAAGAGCAGTGCCATGGGCACAGGGAAACCAGTGGGTGCAGAATTCCTGGGGCACAGCCTGGTGAGCTGAGCCTGCCCCAGCCACGGGGGGAGCACAGCCAGGAACCACATGAAGAAAATCCCTTGGTTTTCAGAGAGAGGGGGAAAAAACCCCAAATCACCAACACTGATGAAATAAAAGCTGAGCTCAGAAGGCCCAGGGCTGGAATATGCACACGGGCAGTGCTGTTTCAAACCAGGCCAGATGTGCAGGGATGAGAGTGGTGATGGGGACACATGGCTGGTCCTGCTGGACCCCGGGGCCCCTATGAGGATCTTCAGGATCAGAAGGGCTGACCCTGCCTGCACTGCACCCACAGCTGTGCCAGGGCTTGGGGGCAGATGCCCTGATCTCTGCTCCATCCCACCCAGGCAGTTTGTAGCCCAGAGGGCAACCCAAACCCTCAGCAAGGCTCCAGCACTGAGTCTGCCTTGCCTGCAGAGCAGAACCTGCCCAGGGCACGGGGGTTGGTTCCAGCAGATCCCTCCCAGCATCAGGATGATCCATCCCTGGACATGGACACAGCCACTTACATCTGCCAGACTGAGGGGCAGGAGAGGGTGGACAGTCCAGCCCTGCTCCCCATCCCAAAGGCAGCACAGAAGGAAAGGAAGGCTCCTGTTTGCCACGGCCCTCGGGGTTCAGCACCCACCATGTCCACAGGCACCTTCTCACTCACCCCTCCCTCACATCTGGGAGAGAAACTTCATCCCTGCACTTGGCTGCCCAGAACAGCTCAGAAGGGAGAGCAGGACACTCAAATCCTCTGCCCATGTCCTGCCCCACTCCAGTATATTTTCCTGGGAATAAATCTCCCACCATGAATATTCAGATGTGAGTATGGAGAGAAGAGAGAACTCCTCCTTCCACCCAGCCCTTCCCCTCTCTGCAAGGGCTGTTTCAAGAACTACACCTTATTTCTTCTGACCCTAAAGGAAGATTTTGTTAGTAAAAGAACACAACTCCACCTCTCCCCAAAAGGGCCAGGATACAGGGATAAACATCCCAAATCAACGCTGGCTCTGCCTGCCCCCCCTGCCACATAAAGGCAGCCACTGCCCTGCTGAAGAGCCAGCCCCTGTCTCATGGAAATCTCCCATGTGGAATCAATTCTCCACCTTTCTCTCCAACCAAAAAGCCCTTTAAATCCAGGAGATCCAATTCTTCTATGTGAAACCTAAGCACAGGGATTCATTTGCAAGGACACTGCAGCTGCAGCTCTGAAATGAGCCTGATGCCCTGTTTATACAGCTGGGAACTAAAGCAACACAGCAAGTGCTACGTTAATCAAACACTGCAAATCTGCACTGCTTTAGATGAACAAGGACAGTGTCAATAAGTTAGGCCATGTACTCCCTCCCTTTTGTCTTTGGAACATCTGAGAAACCTGGAAAACACGCTGGCACCTCATTCTCTGCACTACACCAGAGAATGATGTCATTTAAGTCTTGGAAAACCATTTTAAAGCACCTTTGATACACAACGAAGGAGAAAATGGTTCTGGCAACACAAAGGGAAAAAATGGACTAGAGCAGAGATTAGGATGGTCCAGCACAAGTCAAAATGGGGAGTTAAAGGGATGTGACTGAAGCCAAGGCAAAGGTTTTATTCAGCCAGGACTGCTGTGGGCCACAGCTCCAGTGAGAGCCTTTGGCTCCTGCCTAAAAACCCTCAGGAGCAGATTTTTAAAATGGGACTTGCTGCAATGAGAAACAGGATTACTCTGAAGCAGAACAAACCCATCCACCCAGGGCTTTGTACAGCCACTGTCCCAGCTCAAACCTGCCCACTGGGCTGGGGAATAGCTGTTCAGAAAGGATATTCTGCATATGGAAAACACCCCTGTGCTGCCTCTGCCGGGCCCAGGATCAGTGCTGGAATTAGTCACATCCCACTTGGCACTGCCAGCCCCTCCACAACAGAACATTCCACACCAAATGGCAGCAGGAAAAACAGCCTCCCAAAGGGATAAAGAGAGTTTACTGTGGTCAGAACAGCTCCTGACCTGGAGGACACACACCTGGCCTCGCCCTGCACAGCACCCAAGGATCAGGCACATTCCCAGTGACCTGCTAAGGAGCCAGCAAGGAGAAAGACCAGCTGCTCCCAAGGGCTCCCGGAGCGAGAAGCAACAGCAGTGAACCCCCACAGCACAGCAACACCACGACCCTGACACTTCATGCTGAAGGAAAGCTTGCTGCAGGGTGACTGTGCTGCCCTGGCCGTGCCCACGGGGGCCAGCAGCCCTTACCGCAGCTTCTGGATGTTGGAGGCGATGCCGGAGAGCCGGTAGATGCCATCCACGATGCCGTGCTTCTCGATGAACTCCGTGCAGCTCTTGAGCACCTGGGGGACTAAAGGACAGCAGATGCTGGTCAGCTGAGCAGGGGCTGAAGGCCTGTTCAGGCTGGGGTCTTGTCAGGAGCCAGAAATTCCCCCCAGCTGGGCCATGGCTTTAGTTCTTCCTTAGAGGACAAAGCCTGTAGGAAATTTCACTTCAGGAGCTGGTGTGGAAGTGGGTCAGTGGGGTTTATTTTAATAAAGAAATGCCAGAATATGAATCAAGGGTGAAAAAAGTCCATTCTGGTCAAGCAGAGACAGCTGACAGGTCCCATCACTATTCCCATGGTGTTAAATCCCATTCCAGAAGAGCTATAAAATGGAATAAACACTGTCTTCCAAACCTATAGAGCATTAATCTATACTGCTTGGTTTCAGCAAATATAAACATCAGGGAGATGCTACTCTTGGCCCCACAGCCAGGGGAGCTTTTACAGCTGATAGCTTCCTCCCCAGTGTGTGCTGGAGCATGGCTGGATACAGAGAGCTCCATGGTATCCCACACTCCCAGCAAGTGCAGACAGAGCAGGGGATGGCAGGATGGAAAAATCAGCCCAGAGGACACAATCAGGTGTCAAGTTAATATTCCAAGTTAGCTCCACCAAGTGATTCCTTCCAGTTGGCTTCCCAGCCTCACACACATCCCCTGCTGGAGCTCTGAAGCTTAAAGAGCAGTCAGTCACTTGATTTATAAAAGGGAGATAAAGCCCCGCTGAACACACAGAGAAAATCAGGAGGGAGCTCTTGTGAGCAGCAGCAAATCCTCCTGGGAATGGGTGCATGCAGTCCTCTGCCAGCCCCCTTTATGCCACAGCTCCTCTGGTGATGGGGATCTGTCCTTACACAGCGTGCCAGGTCTGATCAGTTTGCCCCATGTCACAGATGCCCAACGGGCCATGTGGCAAATCCCCTCTGCTCAGGCAGCAAATGCCATCTGCCACCCAGCCCTGCTGCCCTCGGGTGCTCCGTGTGCCCCAGCCCTTCCCAGCAGGACACGCTCACAGCTGGAGAGAACACGCCTTGGAGATGGTTCCTGGGGATCAGCAGGTGTATGCTGGGATAAGGGCAGGGCTGCACTGGAGCAGGGGAAGGAATGAACCCTGTAAATCCTGTCAATCACACAGGCTCAGCAGGAGCAGATTACACCCTGGGCCTGGGATATTCCAAGGCACAGCCAGAACTAAGGCACTCAGGCTCTGGTGTTGCATTCCCAGGCATTTACAGCATCTCCCACCATTTTCCAAAGCCAGCTGCAGACTTTGGGGCAAGCAGAGCCCTTGTATATTAAACAAAGAGCCTTGGAAACCAAGGGCTGCTTTTCTGGGGGGAAGGAAAACCACCTTCTGCTGTCCCTGTTTTTGCAAGGGAATGTCAGAAGGAAACCTTGGCACTGCTGGGCTCTCAGCAGGACCACAACTGTTGGCATTTCCCAGAGTCCCACAGCATTGGGCAAAGGAGTTTTCCCAAGTTTTCAACTGCTGTGGCAAGATCTGCTAATGCTGCAAATCCCAAATGGCTTCAATGGTCCGTACTGGAACCTCAGTAGGGGTGCCCTTCAAAATTAATAAATAAAGAAGAAAGAAATAAATAGGCAAATAAGTAAAGAAGTAAATAAATCAAGCAGTGAATTAAAACAAAGAGCAAATAAATAAATAGAACATCTCCTGCCTGCCCAGTTCCCTCCAGGGAAGGGCAATACTCACTCACATAAGCAGCTCTCCTGTTTACCTGCCCACCGTGGGCACAGCTGGCACATCTGCCTGCCCTGCCTACTGGAAGGACTGGCCATGGCAGAGAGCTCTGGGTGTGCCCATCTCATCCCCCTGGAGTTCACCCAGCTCTGCAAACACAGCATGGGACAAGAGCAGCAAGCTGGGCTGGTGGTGTGGAGCAGGAGAGCAGGCAAGGTGAGCAGCACCAGTGCAGTGCCTGAAGTGCTCCAGTGTCATGGAAGAGCCTGGGAACGGTTGGAATAATCAGTATATCCTGGAAACATCCCAGCAGGCTTGTTCCAGGCATTTCCTGATCTGGTTACCAGGACAACATGTTCTTTAAGCTAAATATATCATGGATAATCTGGGGGAGAAGGGACTGAAATTCAAGGAGGGCTAAAATTGTACCTGGGGGCCCTTTGCTGGGGTGGTGACTTGGTTTTCCAGATTTCTCAACAAGGATGACACCTGACAATCAGATGTGTGTTTAACATCCCTCTGCCCTTTGAATCCCAAACCCTTCAGCTAAATACACATTTTCATACACACATATGGAGGGAGCAGTGCCTGTTTCCTCCAGAGTGACAAGGCAGGATGACAGCACAAGCTAAGACTTCATTTTGTGACTGTCAGGTGTGCCAAGTCCATCACCTCCAGCAGCTGGCACTGGTCTCTTTAGTGCCTGTCTCCATCTGTTGCATCAATCCCTGCCCTGCTGCAGGAACTTCTCAGCATTCACGAACTGATTTGGGCTCCTGGATCCCAAACCACGTCCCACATTTGAGCCAGACAGGTATCACAGCAGGCAACTGAGGGAGATTTCCTCTTCTGGGATGCAGCAGCAGCAACACTAAAGCTCTGTTAATGTCAGTTAATTACTGTGGTTTCCTGCAATTACAGCAACCAGACTGATGTCACACGTGGCTGGGCTGGTGACAGCACCTGGATCCTGACAGGAAAAGGGGCAAGGGGGGAACAGGGGAACACTCAGTTCTTCCTCCAGCCCCACCAAACCTCTGCTCAGGGAGCCCAGAACTGGTGCCTGTGGTTATCCAGCCCAGCTCCCAGCCCTCTCCAGTGCCATGTTCCCAGCCAGGTGACAAAAATGATGGTCCTCGGGGTGCTTTTATTCCTTTTCCGAGCCATTTCAGCCAGTGGCCCCAGAAAATCCCCCTGCAGTGAAGTCACTGGCATGGCTCCCATCCCAAAAGCAATCCCCTTTCCCTCCCTTTGCTGTCTCAGGCAGTTCCAGGAAACAAAGTGGGAAAGGCTAGAAACGTGGGTGCCTCACCCAAGGGGACCCAGCACAGTTTCAGCCCCACAGCAGCTGAAGGAGTTCCTTCAATCACTCCTGAGCATCTCTCAGCTGCTTTGAAAGGTTTATGGCACCTCTGAGGGCTCCTTAACTGGTTAATTCTCTGCCATTACCAGGAAGCAGAAGTTTTATGGGTCAGGTTCTGAGGAATCCAGCACATTTCCTTTCCTATCATCTAGGCTTTATTTTTTGCCTTTCTGAATGTTTTGCCACGTTCCCTCCCCGGGTTTTGGGAGGCTTGCTCGTGCTTTATTTTATTTTCTCAGCACATCACTGGAATCAGAACTATTTGTTCAGCCTGGGGCACGAGGCCTCCCACCGAGCTCTCCTGGTTTTCCCAACACCCCAGCAGGGACTGGGTAATGGTCCATAGCACCCAAAATGCTGCTCCTCAGCTGAATTCCACACATACCACACTCACCCTGGGAGCTGACCCTGCAGGAGCATGGAAAAGCACTGCTCTGCACCACCTGAGCAGGGGGGACCACTCTGAGTGAGTGCCAGGGGACTGGGGAAGCTCATGGAAAATCCAGAGCTGAGCGACAGAAGGTTGTTCTGAGCCACGAGAATGGAAATTGAAACCAAGAGCCAAATGTAGGTGGAAGCAGCTCAGTCCTGGCTCTCCAGGATGCCCTTGGATCAGCCAGGAAGAACAGCACCCCAGGAGCATCCAGCACAACACAAATGGTGCCCCTTTCTTGAAACTCTGTGCCCAGCTGAGACTTTTGACAACTTCCAAGTGTCTGAAACGAGGCACAGAAATCCCAACAACCTTGCCAGTAACATGGGATTATATAAAAACCTAACAGGGAACATCCTCACCTGAAGAAACACCAATGCTTTTACCCAAAAATCTTCCTATTTTAACTCAATTTTAGAGCCTTAAGACCTCTAAGATCATCAAGTCCACTTTGCAAAAATCCATTTCCTTAAAAAACAAACAGTAAAAGACCTGTAATATTTCAGCCTGTAACTTGTGTCAAGGCCCTCATTTCAAACTGCTCCTTCCTGGAGCTCTTCCCTCACCCTCAGAGGGAAGGGCACACAAAGGACAGCTCAGGACAAGAGGGTTAGGATTTTACTTTTATTGTCCCTGCAGGTGTCACTTCACAGGCACACACACCCACCAGCCCCCGCATGTTCAGAAAAGAATCAAACTTGAGAAGAGTCTCTTCTCAGGGGTGTTGTCTCACTCCTAAATCCCTGCCCTGCTGTCTGAATCACCACAAAGAGGACAGAAACACAAGACCAACCAAAAATCCACCTTCCTTCAAGATGCTCAAGGTGTTCCAAGGTGTTGGATGGGGCCTGGAGCAACCTGGGCTAGTGGAAGGTGTCCCTGCCCACGGCAGGGGATGGAATGAGGTGAGTTTTAAGGTCCCTTCCAACGCAAACCAGCCTTTGATCCCACGATTCTTCAATTCCCTCTTCCTCTTGTCCAAGCTAAAATTATTCCCACTGGTGATGAGCTGTGTAAAATGCAATCCTCTATCCCGAGCTGTCCCATTTCCTGGTCACACACACTGATTTCACCTGGACTTTGGCTCTTGGCACAGTGCTGGAGGAGGGAACTGTAACCCATGAGCTGGACCCAGGAGCAGATCCACGCACAGCTGGAACCAGCACCCGACTCTGCTTTTGCAGCCTGGACTTTTCCTTCATGGCATTGTGTGAAAAGCAAAGTGCAAAGTTCAGGCCTGAGCAACATAAACACTGGGTTGCATCAGGCAGGGTCAGGGCCTGGGGGATCAGTGACATTCCTGTGTGTTTGGAATCTCAGGGCTCCAGGGGGAACTCACTGCACTTCCATCAGCGGCTGCAGATGTTGGACAGCAAACCCTGTGCCCACCCAGCTCTCTGGGCTTGGCTTTTATTGTATCACACGATCATTAGGGCTGGAAAAGCCCTCCAAGATCATCCAATCCAACTGCCAAGGCCACCTCTAACCGTGTCCCCAAGTGCCACATCCACACAGGGATGGGGACTCCACCCCTGCCCTGGGCAGCCTGAGCAGTTCCAATGCTTGACAACCCCTTCAGTGAAGAAATTTTATTCCTAATATCTACCAACATTCTCCAAATACATTCAGATGTGGCCTGTGTGCTGGAGCTTTTTATTTAGCTCAATTACACCCCCCACAACTGAGAGGGGGGAAAAGTTCTCCCCTTGCTAAGAGCAGCAGGATAAGAGCACAAGCAATTCCTGTCCTGCCTGGGACATTTTTCCTCGTGCTTGTTCCCCCCACAGCTGTAGCATTTCGAAATGCAAACTAATTTTCAACTCCCTGCTGTCCTCTGGGTCACTCAGGCACAAAGAATTCTCTCCTCACAGCTGCAGGCAGGGGGAGAGAGAAGGGGAGAGAGAAAAGGCCTCTTTTCCAGCAGCAGAGACTTGTGCTCCCTGCTCAGCAACCCCTTTCTGCAAGGATGTCCCCCAAACAAGGAACTCTCCACGGGGTCCCCGTGTACCCCTCTGTGATGCTGACCCTGTCCCCAATAATCTCGAGCTCCAGCAATTCAGAGGGCAGATGGTGAAGCAAACCCAGTGCCTGTTGTGGTTGGAAATGTGCCCAAAATAGCTTGAAACTCTTGGCCTTTCAAAGTCTCCACTGGTGCTCGGTTTGTGGAGCATCTGCAGGAGGGGGAGTGTTCTCTGCTCGCCTCCAATTTGGGGCAAATATTGCGCTTTTTCCCAGCCTGCTGGAACCTTCTCTGTGGTCACACAAGGTTCAGAGCCAACACCACCACAGTGTCCAAAGGGACACTGAGGCACCCAAAACACTCCACTTGCCACGACTCACAGGGAATTCCAGGGAATTCGGCACTGCTGGGTTTCCAAAACACCTCAAACGTTCAGGTTTAGGATGCAAACCCAAGCCAGGCACACACAGGTGAGTTTCCTTAATTCCTGCACATATCCCACTCCTCATCTCCCAGGTACCTCAGGAGTATTGGGAATTTACCCTGTGGCACCTCCAGGGCAGATCAGGGCTATTGGTTTGGTTTTACAAGCCTGGAGATGGAATGGCAGATAACAAACAAGTTCCCCAAGGCCACAGGGTGTGGGAGAGCCAGGTTTGAGCTCCCAGCTCACCTGCCACAGCTCTGAGTGCTGCCTGGGCCACTGCCTGAGTCCTTTGGAGATGGATTTTGGATAAAAAATTGCCATAAAACAGGAAATACCCCAAGCAAGCTGGTTTGGGCATGTGTGAGGCTGCCTGGTTTCAGAGTGTCACCACTGCTGAAAAAAGAGACAGCCAGGACAGCAGCAGGGAGGGAAGGGCATGGCTTATACCTGTGGGCTCAAAGAGGCTGTCAAGCCACAACTGCAGAACATAAACCAAGATATATAAAAATATAATTAAGGGAGGCAGAACAGGGAGATTCCCAGATTCCTCAATACCTGCATCAGATGGGCTCGTCAGGAAACATGGGATACACCCCTGGTTTGGGAGCTGCAGCCTCAGATGGAGATATGTATCTATGTAGATATCCATATATATAGATACATGAAGATATACAAAGCCCAGATAGCCAGGAGAGCATTACAAACACTCCTGGATGAGGAAGCATGCATTATTTTTCCTGCTGTGCCAATGCAGAAGTTAGGATGCCCTTTTTTTGTCTGAAACACCTCTTATCATGGTAGACAAGGTGCTGCAGCCTCCAGACATCCCCATCTGCTTGGGTACCAGCTCCATGCCCCAGAGTAAGGCTGAATCCCACTTTAAAGGACTTGCCAAAGTCACACAAGGGATGTCTCAGCAGAAAAGAGAATTGCAAACAAACCCTTCAAAACTCTGATTTATGTCCTAATCACGAACTCCTTTAGGCACAGAAAGGCTTAAAAATAGAGACAGAAGGAAAACCAGGATAGCAGGAAGGCAGAGCTGAACCTACTTGAAGGTTCGGAACTTTTCAGTTCACATTCAAACTTGTCACTTTAGATCCTCTGAAAACACCTGAAAAAAGTACAGAACTGCCTCGAGGGTTCATCCACAGAGGGAACAACCTAACACAAACCCTCAGCCTCCTGCACAGCCAACATTCCCCTCAGCCCTCTGGAAAGGCTGGGGCCAGTTCCAGCACCCTGAGGGACATGTCACAGGTCACTTCAATCAACCTTTGCCCAGGAACAAGAAGTTATTGCTCGAACAAAGCCGAGGTGTAGCTGCCAGCATTCAATTCCAAACATAGCTGGGAGTCCAGGCCAGGCTGCCCTGGGGAGGGCAGGCAAAAACTGAGGATAAATTTCAGAGGGAAGCTCTGCACGTGCTGGAAAGTCTCCCTGAAGTGACAATCTTGGAGCAGAACAGTTCCCTGGCAAGGACATCAGCTGGGTCTTCAGAACATCAAATCCCAGACTGGTTTGGGTGGATGGGACATCGAAGTCCATCCCATTCCACCCCCTGGGCAGGGACACCTTCCACCAGCCAAGGTTGCTCCAAAATTCATTCAACCTGGCCTTGGACACTTCCAGGGATGGGGCAGCCACAGCTTCTCTGCCCAACCTGTGCCAGGGCCTGCCCACCC